>BROG01000501.1:0-549107 GCA_030159075.1 Atrina japonica | reverse complement strand
AAAATGTGGTCTCAAAAGACAGGTGGTCTTTCAAAAGAGTAGTCTATCAAGACAGGTTCCTGACTATAATAAATTCTCCTTTATTTTGTTAAATACTACCTGGTATATGTAAACAACATGGTGAACATACATGTACATGTAATTGGGGTAAAAAAAGAGCAGATTTTGCAATGGGAATTTGGCCTTTTACAGGACCCACATGTTAATGATACTAATCCCCGAGATCAGAATATACATGAACATGTACATTGTCCAAAACTATGATTATGGAACCATTGCTTTTAAGATATTATTTTTCTCCAAAATTTTCATGAGGTAACAGAATACTCTACAAGAAAGACTTGATGAATATGCATGAATCATCACTGTTCCTTATCAAACACTATTCTGTTAATCGCATTAAAATATATTCCCTGTTTAATTGTTTGCATAACTTTCCCTGACCTTTCTGTTATGCATTTAAGAGGATTTAAAATACAATTTTACGATGTATTTGTATGTACATGTATATAATAGAAACTGTACTAAACTGTGTTTTCTGAAAAGTTTGCTACTCAGACTATTTTTCTCCAAAATTTGAATGATAATTAACCAAATAATCTAGCTCTATATAAAATTAACCTGACAGGACTTGATGAACATGCATGAATCTCCATTGTTCACTATCATGTTTTACACTATTCTGACATTTTATTCCATATACTGTATCCCTGTTGTTTACATAACTTTCTCCTGTTACCTGTATAGAGAAACCCACTGTACATACAAACAAGGATTAATAGGCATATGCACCACATAACGTGTCACGATTTTACAGGTAAGCAGGAAGCATAGTTACAAAACTAAGGTTAATATGTTTTCCTGAATAACTGATGTGTAACATATAAGGAACAGGTTTTTTTTTAAGCAATTATTATATAACATGGATTTTGTTCATGCTACTTATTACATAATTTAAAAATTTGGATTTGAGGTCTAAGTAAAAAGACATACTTGAGAGAACACAAGTTTATGTGTGCACATATCAATTATATGTAGCAGTGTGCCATAGACAGAACACAGGATACTACAGATATTGAAAATCCAAGAGGACTTTCTTGTTGTACATGGTAGGCATTTTTTACAATTTACAAGTAACTGTTAAATTATTACACTGATCTGTATGCAATGCTTTAAAAATTAACTTATCAACCTCTCTGGTCACATTTGGACTCACCCATTTCAAAGAATGGTAAAGTCCACTGGAAGAATTCAGAAGCGTACAAATGTACATTTGTACAAGCATGATTTCAAAAAAGTTGAATTTTTCATCAATTTTACATGCAATATTAAATTGTTCACTCCTAAATTATGATAGTGTACCAAACAGTCTACTGATTTGGGTGAGTCTAAGTGTAACTACAGGGGTAAATAAATCTTTGAGCTTATTAATTTCTGCCTGAAAAGTAACTCGAACAACGACTGAATTATTCGGATTAACTGAAAAGGGTAAAATTCAACATGTTTAGTATTGTTGGATTTAAACTAATCGACATCTGAAAAACAATGGACTCTTCTGTAAATCAGTGACATAGACCAGTCCAAATGTGACTTTAGGGAGTAATGGGATAAGATTCTTAATTGGTTGAGATACATCTTAATGTGTATTCGTATATAGAGTTCTAGACTTTAGTGTTAAAAGGGAGTTTCCATATTACTATAGTACATCACTACATATATACATGTAGGTCTACCAATGTAAAGCGGCAAATCAGGAAGGCAGGTTCAGTCAAAAACCAAAATACTATGGTCCATTTTCCAGATAAAACATATTGCCTTGCCATTTGTGCATTATTGAAGCTCTAATAATTTTGTGTAAACAAGTATATAGGTCTACCAAGGTAAACTGGCACATATTTACAAACACCATGAGTCTAAACCAAATCATAACAGGCTAGGCCAGTGACAAGCTATAAGTCTACCAAGGTAAAATGGCACATCCGGGATGAGTCAAAATCCAAAAACGATACGGTCTACTTTCTAAAAATAGGTTATAGGTAAAACACAAATGCCTTGCACGGACTCCATGCATTTCTGAATCTCTAATACTTTTGTGACTACAAGTAGCTTGTCACCCCTGTTATGATTTGATTTAGACTCGTTGTGTTTGTAAACATGTGCCAATTGACCTTGGTAGACCTATCCTTGTCGTCACAAAAGTATCAGAGATTCAGTAATGCATGGAGTCGGTGTTTTATCTGTACGGTGACATGTCGATAGTCCGACGGTCCGATAGTGCCTTGTCCGACAGTTAAATCTCATCCAAGAGCATTAAACAGAACAAAAATCTCTAATATTTGACGCAGTGTCTGCTTTGTCACTACGCAATTTGTAATAACTTTTTAAAAGCCATCTTATTGGGTTCAAACCCATCTTTTCTCCATTAAATTGGTCAAATTTTAAGACATCCCAAACATTTTCCCCTGTTTTTTAAAATAACTGATTTTGAAATTTTTATTACAAATTGTGTCGTTATTTACAAATTGCGTAGACACTGCTTCTCCTCTGCAGCGAGTTCATCGAAACTGTCGGAACAAAAGTTATCACTTATCATCGGTACCGTCGGACTATCGAACCGTCGGACTATCGGGATGTCCCCATCTGTACAACCTATTTTTGGAAAGTAGACTGTATTGTTTTGCTTTTTGACAGAACCCGGATGTGCCATTTTACCTGTAGCCTGTCATTCCTGTTATGATTTAATTTAGATTAGTTGTGTTTGTAACACGTCTTTCACCTGAAATCAACACAGGTTCAAGGTGTTCAATAAATGATTAATTTCACAAGATGATTTTGCATTGAAAAGATTCCCTATTTACTTGTAAATGTCATAGATTGGTGCAGGGTCTTCCCTGGGTCTATTGTAACCAGGTTTTCTCGTTCACCATGACAAGCATAAAACAAGAGGCCCAAGAGGGCCTCAATTGCTCACCTGAGAACCATCTACAAATGTGAAAAGACCAAGAAGAATATGTACATGTAGGCTGATCTGGCCAAGAAACATAAATATTGCTGTTTTAAGAAATTAATAAAAATATTTAAAATTAGATTTTCAGTAAAATTCTTGCACAAAAACAAGGGGAGATACTCGAGGAAACCATGTAAAAATGAATGAAAATGTTAAAGACAGAAAATCCCTCAAAAAGACATCAAGAATTAATATTTCAATTTTTATGAAACGTACAAAGTTGTATCACAGATCCATGTAGATCACTCAGAAATAATCTGTTTTTCAATTCATGCAGCAGTTTTGGAAAGGAAGATTTTTAAAGAGGGGTGCCTTACATGTATGTGACCTATTTTGCTCAACACAGGATCCACCCCTGGGCCGATCTGGCTGAAAACTACAAACTTGGTAGAAAACCTTGAGTACTTGCTTCCTGTAAAGATTTGTCAAAATTCCTTTGGTGGTTTTGAAACAAAACTTGATAGTGTGAAAAATGCAACCCCTCCCCTTTTTTTGCAGTCTTAAAAATTCATAAACAAAATTCTAGAAATTAAAGTTCAGCAAAATTCTTGCACTAAAACATTTCTTCACCTAATTACAAGTCAACCACTTTAAATGAATGGATCAAAGTGAATACAAGGGGAGATAATCCAGGAAATCATGCAAAAATAAATAAATAAATTTTTGCAGTCTTAAAAAATTTAAAAAAAATTCTAGAAATTAAATTTTGACAAAATTCTTGCACAAAAACATCTCATCACCTAATTGCAAATAAAAAACATTAAATGAATGCATCAAAGTGAATACAAGGGGAGATAACTGAGGAAATCATATAACAAGATCCTAGAGTTATCTTGGTGCACACCATGGAATGATCTATGTCTGACAGACTGTTCTGTAATTTTCTCTTATTTTCTCTTATTTTGTGTCTCAACATTGAATTAGAACTTAAATCCATATTTCTGTAAAATACTTTTTTCACAAGATTATAGCGAAACTGAGCTTTGAACTGAACATATTCAGAGAGAATGGAATTCAACATGGACGCCTGCCAGCATTGTTGGATTCTGTTCTTTCTGAAATGTACCGGTAATATGCACAACTAGACCTCAAACTTGGTAATCCTCATGTCAAATTTCAATGAGATCCCTACAGAACTTTTTATGAAATACATGTATAAATGGTAACAAACTTCCTTTGGTCAAAATCCATAATGGCAGCCTGTCAGCCATGATGGATTATCATCTCTCTGAAAATTTAATATGCCCAACTAGACCTCAAAGGAAAACTTCATGTCAAATTTAAACAAGATCCCTTCAATACTTACTGAGAAATATGGATAACATACTTCCATTGTTGAAATCCAAGATGGCCGCCTGTCAGCCATGTTGGAATCCAATCTCTCTGAAAATGTCATATGCACAACAAGACCTCACGGGGAACCTTCATGTCAAATTTCAAGGAGATCCCTTCGGTCCTTTCTGAGAAATAGCAATAACAAACTTCCTATGATCAAAATCCACGACTGCCATGTGTCAGCCATATTGGATTCTGATCACTCTGAAAAATGCAATATGCACAACTATATCTGAAGGGGAACCTTGATGTCAGTTTTCAACGAGATCCCCTCAGTCCTTTCGGAGAAATAGCTGTAACAAACTTCATTTGGTCAAAATCAAATATGGCCACCTGTCAGCCATTTTGGACTCTGATCTCTCTGAAAAAGTAATATGCACAACTAAACCTCAAAGGGAAACTTTATGTCAAATTTTAACAAGATCCCTTCCGTACTTACTGAGAAATAGGGGTAACATACTTCCATTGTCAAAATCCAAGATGGCCGCATTTCAGCTATGTTGGAATTCAATCTCTCTGAAAATGCCATATCTACAACTAGACCTCATGGGAAACCTTAATGCCAAATTTCAAGGAGATCCCTCCAGTCCTTTCTGAGAAATAGCAATAACAACCTTCGTATGGTCAAAATCCAAGATTACCACCTGTCGGCCATATTGGATTCTGAATGCAATTTGCACAACTAGACTTCCAAGGGAACCTTCATGCCAAATTTCAAGGAGATCCCTTTAGTCTTTTCTGAGAAATAGCTGTAACAAAAACAACTAAACCTCGGAGGGATGCTGTACGATGGAGATATGTGTCAGTCAGTTAGGTGGTCGTAATAGCAAGGTTCCACTGTAAAAAAATATTTTTTGTTTTATTTTCTAAAGTCTGGACATTTAAATCTTAGTAAAAAGCATTCTCTCTTTTAAGCAGCATCAATACAAGACTCTATCATCGGTGTACTTAACAACATTTATATAAAGCATCATGTCCTGATTTTTCACCTCTTCACCGAGTGATACAATTTTTATCATGTGCATACATAATGTGTCTTTTCGGTGATGCCCATTCTTTTATACTCAGTCTCAAATTATCATGTACAGTGAAATCTGTATATAGGGGTCACCCAAGGGACCAGAAAATATTTAACTTTATGTGTAGGTGACCCTTATACACAGGTTCAATTTATTTAAAGTGTGCAGTCAAGGGACTTGAAAAAACTGGCCTTTATAAACAGGAGATCCTTATATAAAGGTCACTGCTATAGCAGGTTTTACTGTATTCAGGTACACACCTGTCAGTGTGGATGCGCATGCATTACAAGCAGACCAGGTTTCCATACATGTACATTCATCATTAGAATCACATATTTTGATCCCTTTCAAGTTGATCCTTAGATCGGTACATTGACTAGCATTTCTTACAATCAGCCGATGGTGATATTTGCAATCAATTTTCCATATACGTGTAGACCTATTTGTTGTACAGTGAAACCTGTCTTGAAAGCACAGCTTCTCAATCTTGCATTAAAATATGGTCACTCAAGACAGGTGGTATCTCCTTAAGAGGGGTTTCTTTAAAAGATTATTTAGCTGAGTATGTTATCACAAAACAGGTGGTCTCTAGTGAATGTGGTCTCTCAAAACAGGTTTCACTGCAGTGAATGAATTACACTTCCAACTGCATGTCATGTATGATGTAACAAAAGCTATTTATCAAATATAACATGGGGCCACAATTGTCAGATTGAAAAGTTACTAGGACTTTGTATACAACATACATCACAGTGAAACCTATCTTGAGAGACCATTCTCATGAAAGACCACCTGTCTTTTGAGATCACATTCTGAGACCACTTGGCTAAAGAAATAATCCTTTAAATAAAACCTCTTTTGAGAGACCACCGGTACTAAGAGATCATATTTCAGTGGCAGATAGCTTAGGGAGATTTCTCAAGACACTCCATACGGGTTCCATTGTACTACAGTATTGCACAGAACCATTCATTCCACTATTAGTATTATTCATCATTCTAATTATCTATTTACATTTTACTTTGTATTTGCTGTTGACATTTCTGATTGGATTATTATGCAATTAATGCAGACAATTGCAAGTATAACAACAACACACCAAATCCACAGGCACTTGTTCCTATCAATAGAGGGGGTAGAGGAGTGTATATTATATGTATTGTGTTACACAATACATAATTTTCAACCTTCCCCCCACTCCCACAGCACAATTTATCCCCCCAACAACAACAAAAAAATAAGAAAATCCCAAAACATCCAAAAGACCAAAGATATATGTACAATTACATGTAGATCGGAATAAATTTGCATCAGCAATCATTTTAAATTAATTTTTTTCTGCATAAATACATGTATTTTAGACAGCTATAAATAAAAGAAAACTTCAACATTAATAAAACCCTTTTCTCTCTCGCTGAACTTACAGGTACTGTAATTTTGAAAAAATGAAGAACTAAATCTGTGTTCTGAAATTATTTGTATTTACAAGTCCTGTGATATTATTCTTACATTATGTCAAATTTATATTATACAAATTCTACATATCATGGAAAATGGTAATTATCTATATGTATTAAACTTCTTTACCATGTTGTATAAGTTACATTCTAGTATAATTTCTGTGGAAACACTGGGTAAAACCAGAGGATTTTATAATGTTCCTGCTGGGACATACAAAATCCTCTAGTTTTACCTAGTGTTTCCACAGAAATTAATTCTATTTCAAGTACATTTTAAAATACCATGCTGATGTGAATTCCAGTAATTTCAGCGTCAAGTATTTTTGACAGCAAGTAATTTCTGCACTTATATAAGTAACTTCAGTACTTAACTTTTCGGCATCAGGTATTTTCGGTACATGAACAGGCAATATCAGCAGCTAATATTGATTGAGATAAATGAATTAATATCGCATGATGTCAATTTTAATTCCTAAAAATACAGTTTTAATGCATGTTTTTGGAAGTGCCAAACATACTTGCTTACAAGTGCCGAAGTTACTCGGTGCAGAAATTACCTATTACCTAATACCGCTGATGTAATATGTTTCAGAAATGCATCATCAAATTGGATAAGACGGCATTATCAAAGTCAAAAACATCGATAGTCATGAAAAATATTCATCATATTATAGTATGAATGCTAAAAAGGCTGACTAAAAATGTTTTGGGGTCTTTTTGGGTAGGCCTAAGTGAGTATAATTATAAATCATGCTGTCCCTCCACACCTTGAGGCTTGATAAGTTGATAGAAACACGTGCCTGTTATTCAGAGATGTCTCTCTGATTTATGTATATATTATAAATGAATCTGCTTAAGTATACGTAAACATTAAAGATGAAATGAAAATAAACTTACTGTCATCAATGTTGACCTATTTACACTGTCTTCTCATCAGGTATCATGTACATAACGTGTGACTGCCTGTGAGTAAATCGAAACTAGGACAAGGGGGTTAAAATTACGGAATAATACGAGGATTGTATAATTTCTAAACCAAAACGGATATGTATTTTCTTGTCGTCTTTTTTAAAATATCATTTTTATTTTCATGCCAGCGTAAGATATTGCAGGTTATCCTTATAAACTTTCTTCTCGTATAAACCTACTTCTTATCGCATCAATACGGTTTTGCGAAAAATTCCGAATTGAACTCAATTATTATCGGTTTTATTCTGTTTATTATACCATACCTCTTTGATATCCGGTTATTAGCAACGTGTAAACTGTTCTCTCTCACGCATGACAGAACATAAGACGAGGCAAGTGACCTGGAAATGTAATGTATACCTATTCTATTAACACCATTTTTTATAATTTTAGAAGATTCTTGCACGACATATATTTTACAAATTAAAAGCGGCTTTGTTGTGTAGATATCTGTATCGTATTTGATATACTCATAGCCTTCATTACATTTACAGGTACTGAGAGTGAGATAACCTATATATATTGATAAGTTCACAGACACACACAGACTGTCACTTCTTTATCATTATCATACATATTATGCAATGCCCAATCATTTTTTTTTTCATGTACAGATAACATCATGATGCCGATTTTTTAAAGATATACATATTAGAATAACAAAACATGAATTTTTAACACTCTACCTTGAAAAGTAGAATTAAAAAAAACAAAAAAAACGATCAATTTTAGCCTGCAATGAATGGTAATGCCATTTTATACCAAAAGTGTACATATACTTTAAACAAATTTCTGTTTAATAAAAACTTACAAAATAAAAACAAAAATTTACATTTTTAAATATATAAATAGAAATAATGTATACAAACAGGGCTCTACATTATGGATCCTTCAGACAAGTAATAGCAAAAAATAACTTGTCCAAATCGCAAATCCACTTGTCTGTAATTTACAAAGAAAAATTCATAGGCAACATAGATTAAAAATATATATTTTTGATAAAAAAAAGTTTAAAATGAAAAAATAGGGCTCTTGATAGGCCTATTTACAGCAGATTATGTTAATTGTTCAACAGCAGGATCTCATAATTTATCGCCTTAATTACGCAACAGTTAGCTCCACTTTGAATCCTGTTCCTTTTGAATGACTGCTTGGTCAAAACAATGTTTTGGTAGCAAAAAAAAAATGTTTAAATTAAAACACATAATTTGGAGATTTATTTAAACTAGGCCACACCAAAAAAAATCTTGTTCTTCGGATTTTTATGACAAAAACAAAGGGGCGGCGAGCGAAATTTTTTTTTTGGAAAATTATGTCAAGCGGAATTTTTTTTTTCCAATAATATTTTTAACTTACACTACATATTAAAGACTTTTCATTTGCATGATTGCTGTAAATATGCACTTTTCTGTATATTTAGGTGATATTAAATACTGTGGAAATCTACATGTATAGATGTCTTATTTTCAGCCAGTCACCATTTCTTTCAGTGAATGGAATGTTTATGCCTTGATATATACTCCATATCTGCATCAACCTTCACTTACCAGAGAGATAAATAAGATCAAAATCTTTAAAAAGATTATTCAATACAATCATGTAAGAATACAATATTATTCGGTGATGAAATATTGCCACTCGGAATATTACAACTATTGATTTAACAATAAACTTTAAAATTACTTGGTGTATTAAAATACAAAAAGTTCAATTTGTTATGTGAAGTTTACAATAATTTTAAAGTTTTCACTGTGCCCATCAAAATTTTGAAAGCATTTGTTATTGTTGAATTAGAACAAGGTGTAGCAGCACCCTCTGTGGGACTCACAGGTTTTAAAACAACAATTTTCATAAATTTCAATCCAAGTTCACAGAATGAAATATTTCCACTAAAATTCACATTGACAACATCTGAGGACTTAACGTCGGAAACAGAACACATAATTTCTGGTCCTACGAATTACCGAAAACATGGGTCATTTACCAAAAACACTAGACAGTTTGCCGAAAACACAACACATATTGCTAAAAACATGCATTTGAGTGTATCAGTTAAATATATTTTCATTCTGAATACAAAATTTTAGCTCCTGAACTTTTCTCTTTGTCATATCAGAAACTGTTGGTGTCAAATATTGTTAAACACCACTGCCATGTTGATAAAATTGAAATTGTTTTGCAAGATTAATTCAGTTAACAAAAATTAAAAAGTTATAGTTACATATAGTCATTACGTTTAAGTTAAAAAGTAGCATTTGAAATATTTCCTTGGATTATTTTTAGTCCATACATGCGTGTTTACTGCAAATTACACCGTGTTTTCGGTGATTTGTACCATGTTTTCGGTATATACCGTGTTTTCTGTAATTCGTAGTATCCCATAAATTCGATGTTCATTAGCCATGATGAGGCCTAGCATGTCGTATTTTGAAATAACTTTTTCCAA
Organism: Atrina japonica; assembly: GCA_030159075.1. Lineage (NCBI taxonomy): Eukaryota > Metazoa > Mollusca > Bivalvia > Pterioida > Pinnidae > Atrina > Atrina japonica. The sequence goes on along the minus strand of BROG01000501.1, from coordinate 538,871 downwards.
ACAAATCACCAAAAGTCATTAACTTCTTCAAAGAAAAAAAAGAGTATTTGGGCGACTATTTCTACCATTATCCCACACAGAAGCAAAGACATTGATCAATTCATCCATGATCAATCATCATCGTCAAGTTTCGATCTATTTATACCTAGTCTACAAAATGAATCGTAACTGGAAACGGAATTGAAATGTAAAAAACGAAAAAATCACGGATTGGATGATTTTTTTTTCACAGAAAAAAAAAAACAAAATCAGAAAAAATGGAGCGGCGATTCTGTCAAACAAGATAATAATTTGTTGTGGCCCTATGTTTATTTTTCACTGACGTGAATTAGTGATTTACAATGTATAATTATCAAGAGAGCATCTTATACTCACAAATTATTTCTGAAATGAAACTTTTCTTCTGAGATAAATATTTTTTAATACAATTTTGATACCTTGATAAATATTTCCAATTTTTGAAATAAATGTTTCAAGATGCCTATTTAATTATACTAAGTGCTGATTTACTGTTCATGTACTTATTTTAACGGTATTCTACTAATAGCGCTTTCCGCGCTCAAGTCATTGTGCTAATTTAAGAGCAACGCTAAAAGTTCCGTATCTTGTCATTCTTTATACAAAACCGAACTAAGATGCGAATTCAAGATTGCGCTAACAAGTTTATGCCCCTTGAGAGTGCTAAATTATGAGTGCACTGAAGTTAAATACACATAAAGTACAAGTTCCAAAGTGCCAAAATCAATCGAGGGTGTGTGTGTGTGTATTCGAGGATGTGTGGGGGGGGATGATTTGACTTGTAACCCTTCCTTGGACTCGTAAGTTTCGTCATGTGGTGTTACATTGCTGAAAACCCTAGCAAGACACCAGCCCTAGAATACTCAAAAGAGTACTAGTATAAAAAAATATACAAGAACCACTCCTTTTCAACAAAATGGATGGGATTTTGTTATTGGTTGGTACATGTAGATTCAAGAGATACATTGCATGCAACATGATTTATAAAAGTAATATAGAAAGAGAAATCAAATTCGAATAAAACTGAGAAAATTTGGGCTTTTTTACTTTTCTGTATGAAAGCATCTGAAGAAATAGCTGGGCCCCTAGATTTCAACCTTGGCCCTTAGATATTTTTTTTTCTAGGGGGCTTGGATCTGCAGCCCTCCCTGGACATCCATGCTGAGCCAAATTTTACTTGTCCTCTGTTGCTTAGACATTAAACAGACAATAGATACATTGTCTAGCCCTGATAAAAAAAATAATTTGGAAAGCCAAAAATGAGGTTTGAAGTTGTTTTAACACAAAGAATTATCGCTCATAAACGTCATGCCAGAGAAAGGTTTCAAATTTTGTTGACTTACAGCCATAGCAGTTTTAACATGTACTGTGATACAGACAGGAAAACCGTGCCGCTGGCCGGACTACATGATAGGTCGAGCACATTACCTACTGATTTAGCAAAAATTTGTCACACATGTTAGCCAATTTTCCACCACCGGTGGGTACACAAATACTGGACAATCAGTCTTCACACAGATCAGTTATTGTCTAGTCCCTGACGCAGCTGGTAACTGAAAATTTCAGCTAATAGGGCACCAGGTAATTATTACTAACTTTATTAATGAAGAAAGCCAATGGGCAGAACATATGAGGTCTGGATTGATCTACCTTGGCGAAAAACACCGGTGTTTAACATCCCTTTGACTAACAGAGAATAGGCAGCTCACTCATATTTGTACCTGTGTCGAGGCTGACATCACACAACATGGCCAGAGAAAACCATCTTGGTTTCAAAAACCTTTTGGACTTCCAATGCTCCAATGTCTTTGCGGCACTTACGGCCATTGAATGCAAGTGCAGGCATAGAAAAACTTTGGTTCAAGTTTAACGTGCTAATACACCATACTGTTACACAGGAATGTATTGACAGGAAACATGTATGTCAGCGACCAATGCTCGCTGGCTGGACTTCTCTGAACTGATTTGGCATTACAAGTCAAGGCATGTTGCAGTAGTCTTGTTATCTACCTACTGAAGCAAGGGATCGGCTCCCTTAGCAAAAATACAATAGGAAAATCAGAATTTGTCACGCAATTGTTATTTATCCACTTCTATTAGCCTAGTTTCTATTCCATCATTTATGACTATTGTGATGTCTAGAATAAACAGTTTCTTGAAACTGTTGTTGAACTTTTATGTGTCTAAATAGATTTTTTACGTTTAAATGTTTACCTGTACAACTGTTGTTTAATTAAGATTTTATTTTTATATTTGACTTATACAGCAATATAAAAAGTCTTTAGTGTCCATAAATTGTTAAATTATTTTATTCCTACAAATAATTTAAAAGCATTTTTTTAATACATTTGTAAGAATAGTGGTTCAGGGAATAGAAATTAGCCAGGCCACTTGAGCCTCCAAATACCGTGGAATCCCATGGCGAATAAAACCTATGAGCTCTGGGATCTTTGTGCAGATGGTTCAACAGTGTGTTAGCTAGTGTCCCAGTTTGTGGTGGTTCTGAAAATTAGTGGGTCCAGTGGGCAAATAAAAATGAGCTAGCAGATATCTTGGCTACTGCATTTTCACAAATTTTGGCTCCTTGATTGCAAAGTTTAATTTCTAACCTGTGGTTGATGTCGAATATCATTCAATTGTTTGTTTGTTTGTTGTTGTTTAATGATATTTCAGTTAATGAGTTATATCTGGCATCCGAATATCATTCAAAAACTGCTTAGTCCATATGCCATTACAGTGACAAAATTAAAAAGTATATGCATGCTTGAATTTTACATGTTTTAGATATACATGTATGCAGGGATTTTCACTTTTTGGGAAATTGGGCCTAGCAGGTTCACAGTCATACAGGTTACGCTAAAAGAAATGACGGTAACCTGCAGGTTACGATAGCAGTAATTAAGACTCAAAAAAAAAAATTCATTGAGATCGAAAAGGAGGTTACGTGATTTGTATTTGTCATAACCTCTGGAAATTTGTGCAACATTTTATTGAAATTTTAAAATCTGAAAAAAAAACAAAAACACATCTCTTCAAATTCATTGTCATTTGGCTTCAATAGGGAAATTTGGACTGCAAATTGGGTATGTTGGGGAAAATGTGCATTTTTTTTGCTCCCTACGATAAGGTGGAAAACTCCTGATATGGTACAATGTACAAGATGTACTATATTTACATGTATTAGTTTCACACCAGTTCCCAGGGAACTATATTTTTGCATTGTGTCCATCCGTCTTTCTGTCTGTCCAGCTTTCCATCTGTCCAGCCTTTTGCTACATCTGGGCCATATTTTCCTCATTTCTTTAACTAGGCTTCCCATATTTGGTGCTATTACATGTACGTATTAAGAAGATGGAGTGTCACATACAAAAATTATGCTCATGCAACCCTTATTTTCAGAGTTACTTCCCATTGTTGGTTTTATTTGCCCAGGCCATGTATTCCTCATTTCTTTAACTAGTCTTCCCATATTTGGTGCAAGTATACATCTGAAGAAAATGCATATATGGAGTGTCACATACATGCACAATAATTTCCGTCATACCACCCTTGTTTTTAGAGTTGCTCCCCCTCTGTTGATTTTATTTGTTAGGGCCATATCTAAGTTATTTCGCCACCTAGACTCCTTATATTTGGTACCAGTATGCATCTAGAGAAGCACGAGTGATTCATATAAAAATTGTGCTCACACAACCCTTCTTTTGAGTTACTCCCCTTTGTTGATTTTATTTGTCAGGGCCATAACTACCGTAAGTTATTACTCACAAGGGCTCTCCATATCTGGTGCTACTGCAAGTATAAATCTACAGAGGACAGAGTGACACATACAAAAATTGCACTCCTACATCTACCACAGTTATTTGTAGAGTTACTCCCCTTTGTTGATTTTATTTGTCCAAACCATTTATATCTAAGTTATTTGTTCTCCTACATGTATAGTGAAATCCATATAACCTGGTGGGGTGGAGTCTTGTGAACCCCCTTTTTGATCTGGACCAGATTAAATTTTAGGTAATAAAACATAACATTAATTTACACTGTCAAGAGTAATCATTCCTACTTACCTCTTTACATGTACATAAGAGAGTATCCAGTAAAAAATAAAACAGTTTTCCCGTGCAGCTTGTCATAACTGAAAAGTGAATCGAATCATCCGTATGATAATTAAAAGGTTACTCCGTCCCGCCTTATTACAAATGTATGTGAATCGGACAATACATGTTGGCTAAGTACAATATGGGGTTCCGATATACATCTTGGGTACACATACAATGTAGATGTTTGGTTTTGTCAAGTTATACACCTTTATGATATATATGCCCCATGTCTTTAGAGACAAATAGAATCTTATATAGGTATGTGGCATGGATAAGGAAATCTCCACCCAAGACGTGGAAAGAATCTGGTTGTCCAGTCTGAAGGTTTCCCATGTATTGGAGTTTCAGATTCTTACCACAAGGATTGAGATTTCCCTTCCCACTGAGCACAGCCATGTTTGATTATTTTTCTCCTATGAATCGAACACATTATTAGTTGTTCATGTATGTAAATAAAACCTGGTGCAACCTTGATACACTGTATTCTTATCACATAAAAGACCTACATGTACATGTAGGGTATAAGATTATATCATGGCGTCATAGTGTGTAGTTTGTTTATACCCTAGGTCAGATGAGCAGGACAGAGAAAATCTTGCTTATCAAATTGGCAGATACGCCTATGCCAAGGTGGATGAACACTTTATCTGCCACTTATTAGATATGTGGCATTACAAGACTAGGTGATGTGGTCTCTCAGTACATGTTCTACTGTACGTGACATAGCAATTACGTGTATATGCGTAAAATAGTTCTGGTGCACAGATGTTTTACCAGCCGCTGAACCTAATTAACAATGCCATTTGTGCTTAAAAAATCTTTGGATGAACAATACATTAGGAAGCAACATCACATTTTGATTACTTATATTTTGTCACATGTAACATATGTGTGAAGTAACATCTGGGTGAGGGTCATCAAAATGATACGTACATGTACATGTATAGTGCGCTATGGGGATGGAACACACTTTATGACCAAGATTCATTCAAAACAAGTTAGTACACTCGATCAATCCTTTATCTTTCAGTACCGTATGTTCCAGATCCAGTGTTTAATTTTATGTCTCGGGTTTTAATTGTGTTGGGTACAATGTACATTACACATTGATTTTAACTTGCTGGCGTGTCCATTGATGTTTTTATGTGTAAAATACACAAATACGCAGCTTATTTGGAGCACTGTGTTTTCCAGAAATATGATGTAATAGCTATAGGTGCAGATAAAACATTTGATTTTACTTTGATTTCATACATCACTGATTTTTGTGTCGATAACTATCCCAGTTATCTCGTCACCTTTGTTATGATTTAATTTCGACTCACTGTAATTGTAAACATCACATGTGCCAACATTTTAATTTTCCTTCCTGAAACTTTATTTTTAACAATTTTTTCATCATGTTCATGCATTTTTATCCACATTTCATTTACATGTAGATAACAAATACCGATATATATATATATATAATAAATTAACATGTACATCACATGCATACATACAAATAAACCCTTTAAATATTTTTGTTGAGCGTAGTATATATGCTGTAATTGTTGCAGTATTATGTACATTTTTTTACCCCAAATTTGTAAATAATTTTTTATCTGTGCATTATATATAGAAACTAATAATTCAACTGATTTTTAGCTCGCTGGGACGAAAGTACGGAGAGCTAATTATAATGCTATATCCCCGGGGTCGTCATTGGCATCCATAGACAAAACTTTAATTAACCTGGCCTATAATTGTAACCACAAAAGACAGGACTCTGATATTACACATATAGATTCCTTATGATGAGAGCTTTCATTTGGTACCTTGGCTTTTGACCTAGTGACCTTGACCTTTGACCTACTTTTCAAAAACTTTAACCTTGGCTATAGCTTTTGAGGGGTAGGGCTTTGATATTTCACATATAGATTTCTTATGACAAGAGCTTTCATTTGGTACCTTGACTTTTGACCTAGTGACCTTGACCTTGAACTTTGACATACTTTTAAAAAACTTTAACCTTTGCTTTATCTTTTAAACCATGAGGGATATGGCTTTGATATTTCACAAATAGATTTCTTAAGATGAGAGCTTTCATTTGGTACCTTGACTTTTGACCTAGTGAACTTGACCTTGAACTTTGACCTACTTTTCAAAATTTTTAACCTGAGCTGAAGGAGTCAACATGTTACCAGTCCTTTGACCTTAAAACCAAAAATGTCAATGATGTACATGTAGCTAGTTTCTTGAAAAGAATTGCAGAAACCAGGCTAAGACTTAAAGTCACCCTGTATTTATACATGTACTGCGCCATATGATATTTCCACCTAGAGTACATGTACTAATGTATATGGCTGTCTTTGATAAAACTGGAAAATTCTGATAAAATACTGTAAACATGGATATTTCTGTGTGTTAATTAATCAGTTATGCAAATTTTCTCATGAAAACCATAAGCTTGGTTTTTTTTAAGCGATGTCACAACTTACTGTTAGCAGTCCAGTGTATTAAGTGACTAATTCTTAGTAACTGTGGGACTGGTACACGGAGGTACTTTACACGGAAAAATCTTCAACGTTTATTTAGTGTAAATTACCCTCACACTTAAATTTCAATGTTTAATACAGTGATAAAGTTGTTGTAATCTACATTTCAGATAGAATACTTCATCAAAGATGTGTATTTGTATATCCATATCAAGGACAATTTGTAATACATTCTGAAACAATTGCGTAACAAAAAATTATGGAGTCCTTAGCAGACACAGGAGGTGGTGGGTTATATAGTGCTTATAAGTCCCACAATCACCTCCGACACACGATCAAATATGCCAAACTTGATCATTGCGATGAAGATGACAGTAAGTATTTTTTTATATGCATTTGAAAATGGGAAAAAAAAACTTTTACTTGCAAATGTACAGTTAACTCCACGTAACTAACCCTTAAAGCGAGAATAATATATACTATTCCAGGGGTCAACAATAATGAAAATTTCCACTTGTCCTGCAGGACAAATAGTATTTAAATCTGCTTGTCCGATTCCAAAAATGACTTGTCTGAAAATCAAATGTAACATTTACAGTTATTATTTTGTGTTTTGACAAGTATAATCTTTATAGAATTAATTTTTGTCTTCACTATTTTCACTTGCCCTTTCAGACAAGTATGATGTAAAATCTACTTGTCCAAATGCAAAATGGACTTGTCCCGGACAACCGAACAAACCTTAATGTTGAAACCTGTATTCTCCATGAATTTCACATTAATCCAGAATTCCGGCTATAACCAGGTTCAAATTTATCTCCCTCCTTGGATGTAGCTACATGGGATGTAGGTCCATGTGAAGAGCATGCCAGTAAGGAGGGAGGGGGCTTGATTTTATTTTGCTAAATGCAAAATGATGTGTTTTGAGGCCTAAAATTGGTTTGGAAAGCAAATAAGTAAGATTGTACTTTGCTCATTTTTTATTGAAAACATAGAATTTTTTACTTGTTTGTACTTTTTTTCAATTTTCCGATGTCAATTATTTTTTTAAACTCTGCGATGTGAATGCCATGGCATGGCATGTTATAGGCGGAATTGACCTTATATACATGTATATAAATCTACTCTTCTTAAATAAATTTATGTCAAAATTTGAATGATTTCAACTACCAAAGTATTAATCATGTGATTGCAAACAGAAACTGATACCATCTCTGATGTGACTTGAACCTGGGACCAAAGGTTTACAAGTTTTGGAGATTCTACCAATCGATCTAAAGGGGAAATCTTATTACCTTGTATTACATTGTAGCTCAAGCTCCATGTATATGTAGTCAGAGCACTATGTAACTAACTGTAGTGGTGCAGAGGGTATCGGCCCAGATATAGCTCAGTTGGAAAGAGCGTCCTGCAAGTGTTTGGAAGGTCCTGGGTTCGATTCTCTGTCTGGCTGCACTTTTCTTTTCCTTGTCTATTTCATTTGGTATCCAACTAAATTGCACACTGTGGTGTGTGCTAAGAGTCTCTTGATTTTTGGGGTCAGAAATTTTGTTCAGGGAGGGGGGAGAGTGTAGCACTGCAGAGGGTATCGACCCAAATAGCTCAGTTGGTAAGAGTGTCCTCCTAGTGTTAGAAAGGTCCTGGGTTCGAGTCCAGGTCTTGTCATACATATTTTCTTGCCTACTACATAACAATACCACAGTATATCCTCCTCCTTTGAAAGAGTTGTCCTGACTCTCTTTATAGAGGTTCTTATCACCTGTGCCTGTGGGGCAATATGCAGAAATAATAATCTTTCACTTAACCAGGGAGAACCCAGGTCCCAACATGGGCACAGACAAGAAACAGCCAAATAAGTAAACAAATATTTTGTGATTTATTGAATTTAATGTACTCCTTTTCTTCCAGGGATCGGTTTTCAGTTTTGGTAAGGACCTACATCATGTACATGTATATTTAACACATTCATGTCTTTCAAGATGCATTTGGACTGGCCTAAATTTTTTATTTGTGGAAGAGTTCATTGTTTGTCAGGGGTTGATGAATTAATGGATTTTTATTTTTTCTATCTAACCAGATCTGGAATCAGTTTCCTTGGTTAAGGATGATTCCAGTCTGGAAGAAGATTCCAGTGATTATGATGTCAACAGTCTAGAGCCGAGGGAAACCTTCACAGTAGAAGATGCTGTGGAGAAAATAGGATTTGGATTCTTTCAGATCAGACTATACCTTATCTGTGGCATGTTTACGGTAAGTTTGTTTACTCTATTCAATTTGTTAAAGGCACACTGGGGCCTCCATTGTCTAGTGGTTACAGTATTACAGTTTGAATCGAAGCCTCTCACTTTTGGTCAGCGCAGGTTTGAGCCCCGCTAGTACTGGAACCTAAGCTTACTTGCCAGTTTACTTACTGAAGGTTGGTGGTTTATTTCCAGGTTAATTGTATACCAGGTTCTCCCTAGCGCTGCACCACTAAAAACTGGCCACCACCATATATAATAACTTACGTACAACACTATTCAAAATAAAGAAAAAATTCAAATTCAAGTTGAAGGCATACAAGCCTTTGTTTTCGTTTGTTTTAAAAGTTTCAAATATTTTATGCTTTATACAAATAATATGTTCTTAAAAAATCGCGTGATAAAAAAAAAACTGTTGTAGTTTGGGAAAAGAAATTAAATGTTAATAATGGGTAAGTTTACATTGGATTCTTTCATGGATGGAAGAAATATCAATCGTCAGCATAATTTATTCATTATATAGACAATATATGCATGACATGTGTCAATAATATACGGTATATCTTTTTATTTTTTTAATCAATGTTTAGGTCTACTCACTGGATATAATTTTTGTATCAAAATGACAGCCTGTATGCCTTTAATGGACTGTGTTAACATTATTTGTCTAGTGTAAATCTTTAGCTCCGAAAATTCTGGGAAAATAATTTTCAATACAGCAGAAACAAAATGTTTTGAATATTCACAAACGAGTGGTAAACTACAAATATTTCAATATTAGGTCACATGTCTATTACCAGTATATTGCGCCGCTTTCGGTGGTCTAGTGGTCGAGCGTTCGACTCGCAGGCGGAAGGTCCCGGGTTCGATTGCTGGACCGGGTCGTACCAAAGACTTTAAAAATGGTAGTTCTGTTCCTTTGCCAAGCGCTCAGCATACAAAGTGAAAGTCATGAGACTTAAAACCAAGATCCCATGTCGCAGAAGGCATGGCATGTAAAAGAACCCTTGCTGCATTGACCTCAGTCTATAGCACAGGCCAAAATTTGTAGCACTTCACCTAAAGGCAATTACATCTCAATATAAGTGAAAGTTTTTTGTCGGGATGTAAAACAACAATCAAACAAACAACAAAAACAGAAAATAAAAAAACCAGTATATCGCGCAGAGAAGCACCATTTTGTCACCACTAACATGACTGATCAGTACAGAAAGGATAAACTGGGTACAGGAGAACTTGTACTCAAAGCAATATGAGCTGTCATTTGCACAAAGTTTTACATCCAGATTTTGTTCAATATTTTATCTCGCAGACATCTCAAAAAGATCACTTGGTGGTTAAAAGAACAAATGCAAGCGACAAGCCTCGGGTTTGTCATTCAAGAATATTACCCTCGGATTGAGATTCCTTTGTCATACCCTCATGGTAGGGATGATTCTTTTAATCTGTATCTTTTTTACAGGCTGCACAGATGCTGCAGATGCTGTTGGAATGGCAATGATGCTGCTGTTGCAGTTATTGTGACACCTAGTTCTATACAGATGTGCTATAGCGGCCACCTCTAGGATTCACTTTAAAGGCATGTTTTTTCAAGTCTGACTTAGTTCAACTAAATTGAACCTGTATAAGGGTCACCTGACTAATGCATAGTTACAATATAATTCACTTAACATGGTGGGGACGGGGTAACTTTTGGATTACAATACAAATGATTCTACTCGCTGTTTAGTGAAGACAGGCTTCACAGTAAAATACATTATATTCATCACTGGATACTCGTTGGTATGGTGATATATAGGAATGTCGTTAATATGCCTTATTACATGTACCTAAAATTTAAACTCATTCAGGTCAAGAAAAGGGTTCAGAAGACTCTATGAATATTTTCACACTTTATGTGTATTCAGCAAAATTCAAAAGTAGAATGTTACAATACCATGGATATACATGTACATGTATGTAGTTTTACAAATATGTTTGCTGTTTTTTTTTTTCAGGTTGTATTCATCGGTATGTGCATCATGGCACCTATTTGGGGTGCTGTTGGGGACACACATGGAAGACAAACAGTAAGTATACATCATGCACTGTTAATCACATTTGTGTAGCAAGAGATTAACTTTCAAAATGTCTATCTCACGGTGAACTGTTATGATTTATCCATCCATATCGGTTGTGTTATTGATGCTAACATATTTTCGACTTCTTCTCAAGGACCGATGGGTCAATTTTAATTAAACTTGGACAGAAGTAACATCATGAGAAGCTGATTCAAGTTTGCAAACAAAAAGGGGCCAGTTTCCTTAGGGGCTTCAATATGGGGCAAAACTTAGAACATCCTGAAAAATCATCTTCTCATAAAACGATGATGAAATTTTCTTTCAAATTTAGTTACAGTGTGGTAGAATAAATGATGATTTTTTAGTCTTTATCAACAAATTCAGATGATAGATATGTCACTAGGCGGTACTTAAAGTAAGTGCAATTACTGTATGACTGGAAATGTTTGCTGCTATTTAATTTTTGCCCTTAGAAGAGAGGGCGAATTTAAAATGAAAGCAAAATGTTCAGGCTAAATAATTTTAAACATGGACACACAGGCCATCCTTGAGACTGTGATGATTTAAGGTCAATATGATTTTTTTTGTTTTTTGGGTTGGTTTTTTTTTTTCTGAAAGGGCGAAAATATCCAAGGGCGAAAATTTCCAGGTATACGGATTATGCAAAATGCCCTAAATCTACTTAGATTTGACTAATTGTATACATGTACAATTATAAATTAAAAAGTTGTTAGGAATTATTTGAGGATCTTTAATGATAAAGTGTCAAGGTCACAGGTCAAGGTCAGAGACACCCAAAGTTTTTATTAACTTTACACATTTTTTACTTCGGAAGAATCGGTGGATTTATTTATACTATTTCTCAAACTACAGGTGGCAAGTTATGACATTGGTTTCTCAATCTAGTTTCCACTTTATTATTGATTAAATTCAAAATGATATTTTTTCAATTTCAGACTTTGCTGATGGTGACCATATGGATAGGTTATTTTGGTTTTCTTACTACATTTAGTCCCTCATTTACTTGGGTGCTGATATTAAGGGGACTGGTAGGAGCTGGTCTGGCAGGTTCTCCTCAAAGGTACTGTATGTACATATGTACTTTGATAAATAAAAATGAAAGTGTTTCGAGAAAGATTTAAGTCAAAACCTGAACCCTAACCTTGCATTGGCATAAGTCCTTTTTGAAAGTCAAAATTTATTGTACTTCCATTACAGCTGTAGGCCTCTAGATATAGGTGGACTTTTTTTAGCTCACCTAAATGAAGATGAGTGCGATTATGCTAATGTTCTGATGTATGGATTGACATCTAGCTAATTCATTCACCCCTGAAAACACATATGGACTTGTGGAAGTCATTTATTTACAGAAGAGTCCACTGCTTTTTCAAGGGTTGATGGGTTAAGAAAATTGGTTTAGGTCATGTTTAGCTGCATCTACAGCTCATACATCAAATGAACTTGCATGGCATATACAGTGAAACTTGTATATAACAACCGCCATAGGGACACAAGGAAACAGGTCTTCATAGGGAGGTGGTCTTTATATCTAGTGGTTGATTTGTACACAAATGGTATTATTGGGGACAGCAAAACAATGGTCTTTGTGAACAGTTGGTCTTTATACACAGGTGGTTGTTAAAGCAGGTTTTACTGTACATCATGCACATGCTATTTTTCAGGAGCTATATTGATCCTGTATTTTTTTTTTTACCCAAACTGACCATGTTATAAATGCTGTGGTTCAATGGTTTCATTGAAAAGATTAACTTATGAAAGCATTGATAAGACTTGGGGATATAAAATATGCTAGTTCGACTACGGAGATGTGTAATTTTAGATGACTCCTTACGTTGTTTGGGGTGTTGAAAGGAGACAGGATATGAGACGGCTTTTTTTCTTTTTGACAAATAGCCAAGAAAACATCCTCCACAATTTACAATACACACATACAGTAAAACCTCCTATAATGGCCACCTCTATATAAGGATTACCTGTTTATAAAGGCCAGTTTTTTCAAGTCCCTTGACTGCATACTTCAACTAAATTGAACCTGTGTATAAGGGTCACCTGCACATAAAGGTAAATATTTTTTGGTCCGTTGGGTGGCCCTGTATACAGGTTTCACTGTACATCTAAAGATATCTATACTGCATGTGAACATATTGTATTCTACCAAATAAGCATCTATCTCCCTAGAACATGTATTAAATGTCCCTCCCCCTATAGTTCAGATTGATTCAAGTTCAACTTTTTTACACACAGTTGAGAGTCGATCTTTTGTAGCCAGTTGATGAGATGTAGACTAGAAAAACAGAGTTACAGTTTATCTCTAACCCCCACCCACCCACCCCTGCAACAGAAGAATGTTGATAAGTGTCCTTAGTATCAACTACAATAAAATTACCACTGTGACTAATACATGTAATAAAAAATCAACTGCTTTACATCAGTTTGACTCTTAATTGGTCCCAGTAAGTGCCCACCCCTTTTCCAAATCTTTTTTAAAGACGCCTCTTGGTTCAAATAGGGTATGTCAAATTTTAAAATCTTTACACTGTTCTTTGCAGCTTTGCATTGTTAGCAGAATATCTACCATCCAAGTCAAGGGCGAAGTTATTACAGCTGGGCGGGGTAAGGATGAATTATACTTTAAAACTTATTAAAGTCAACAAATACTACGACAGTATTCTGTTCTACGTCATATAAATATGTGTAATTACATCATGACATGTACATTAGTGTAATTATCCATTTAAACAAAAGCATTTGTTTGTATGTTTGCAAATACATATTGCTCTCTATCATTATTATTATTATTATTTTTTTTATTTTTATTATTAGTAGTATTATTATTATAATTATTATTATTTTTTTTATTATTATTTTTATTATTATTATTATTATTATAATTATTATTATTATTATTATTATTATTATTTTTATTTTTATTATTAATATTATTATTATTATAATTACTATTATTATTATTATTACAACAGCCATATTAATATGGTAGACAAGAAAATATATACAAGACAATGATATATGACACATATCTATTAACACAAATTGTCATTTGATATTAATGACTTGCTTGTGTACTCTTGGAATCACGTTTTCTTATAGCTCTATATGTAACACCTTTTCCTAATTTCCAGGTAGCCTGGGCATGTGGAACTTTGTTTGAGATTTCCGTAGCTTCACTTGTTATTCCAAATTTAGGTTGGAGATGGCTGTTAGTCTTCTCAGCGCTTCCGTCTTTTTTTATTGTGATATTAATAAAGGTAAGTAAGCAGGTTGGAGCCCCGCTGGAACCTTCGCTGATTTTTGTGAGAAAGTTTACCAGTTTACTTGCGGATGGTCGGTAGTCTTTTCCCGGATACATTGTAACCGGGTTCTCTCCTCCAATAAAATCTGGCCGCCACCATATAACTGAAAAATTGTTGAGTATGGCGTAAAACACTAATCAGAATTAGAAAACCGGGGGTAAGTGAGATACATACTTTGTTTACAGTGGAACCTTGCCTCAGGAACACCTTGCTTAGGAGACTACCTTATAAGGGCATAAATATTTAGTCTCTTGAAAATCTCTCATCAAATATTATATAAGTCTATATAAACCTTCATTTAAGAGACTATCTCGCTAATCAGACCACGCTTAGTCAGACAATTGGGTGGTCTTAATAGTGAGGTTCTACTGTACTTTAAACAGTGGTTAAAAGTGCTCTGTCCTTTATATATCACACTTAGTTTGCAATCCCTATATGATACTTCACTACATGATATACAGGAACTACACATGCCATAGTCCGGTTCATAACTTGGCAGGGCGGAGTAACCTTTTGATTATCATACAGATGATTCTACTCACATTCCGATTATGATAAGCTTAACGAGGAAAACTTTCTATTCCTCACTGGACACTCGTAGATATGGTGACAAGTTGGAACAAGTTTATTTGTTTGTTTATTGTTGTTTAACGTCCCACTCAAGAATCTTTCACTCATATGGAGACGCCTCCAAAAGCCGGTGAAGGGCTTCAAATTTTGGCCTATGCTTGGCACTTACGGCCATTGAGCAGTAAGGTTTCCGTAACGTGTCGACACCTACTGTTACACAAGACCTCGGTTTTTTAACCGTCTCAGTCTGAAGGACAGGAAACCAACCTGCCGCCGACTGGACTCAAACTCACGACCTTACGATCAAGAGGCGAGTGCGCTGCCGACTGAGCCAGGCCGGCTCAGTTGGAACAAGTGCTCATGCCAGTAATATAGTAATTTCATTATACTTTTTTACATAAATTTATAAACTCTCTCGGGTCAGGAAAGAATTCAGGAGACTCCACCCCACTAGGCTATATGGATTTTACTGTAGACATGTATTTAAATGGTAATTTCATTATATTCAAATATTTGCCGTTTTCTATTTGTTTGTGAATACCCGAACATTCATTTCAGCTCTACTCTTCAGTTGAGCTTATGTGACAGATGCAGTTGAGTTTAAAGAGTACTTGTAGAAATCTCATGTTTAACTTCTTAGACCATCAGTATTACTTTTCCAGTTTTTGCCAGAGTCGGCGAGATATCTTGTAGCAGCAGGTCAAAAACAGAAAGCCTTAAGGTATTTAGAGAAGGCAGCCAAACTCAATAAAACCCAGCTTCCTAAAGGAAAACTAGTCATATCTAAATCAGTAAGTTTATATGTTTTCTCACTTGAGACTGATTTGTCCACAAATTTAGATGTCAGGAAAAATGTTATCTCACCTTGTAGGGTGAGATTAGCCCATTCTGGAACAGTGGAAGTGCCGGTATTTTAGCATAGACTTTACCCCTAGCATAGAGTTTTCCCCTCGGGATGAATGGGCCCAACTTTTCCCCTGGAAAAATGGGCCCAGAATAGAATTTCCCCCTAGGAAGAATCAACCCAGGCCCAACTCCCCCCCCCCCCCCCCTAGGAAAAAGCACCCCAGTGTAGAATTTCCCCCTAGGAAGAATCAACCCAGGCCCAACCCCCCCCCCCTAGGAAAAAGCGCCCCAGTATAGAATTTCCCCCAAATGACAGCACACTTTCCCCCCCTTATCGCAGGTTTAGCTATCTATCCATTTCCAGTGCTATTACTAGAAATCTATCAATCCATATAAGTCAAAGACTAACAGATCAACATTAATTTTTGGTTAAAAAATAAAATAATTGAAATCGTGAAATCTGGTATTAAAATTCATTAAAAACTCTCAAATCTTTGTCAGTTTATTTCATTGAATGCCTACATTAAGATGAGAATAAGCAAATATTTTTGAAAACATATCTCCGATTTGCTAATGTTTCGATTTGCTTGACCAATACATAAACAAAACAAAACAAAAATATTATAATCATTATTGTACTCCTATTTATAAACATTGTATCAATAAATATATATATGTGTGTGTGTGTGTGTGTGTGTGTGTGTATATATATATATATATATATATATATAATATATATATATTTCTGATAACATTAGTCCATTTTAGTCAACTTACAAAAAAAAATTGATATCAATCAATAATAACCAAATTTAAAGTCTGTTGGTGCAGTGTGGATACCTCAAAACTTCTACATAGATAAATATTTTACTTTTTCAAACATTCAAGAATATCATGACATTTTGATATCTAGACTGTCAATCAAGTTTCAAAATCTTCTATTTTGAAATCCAGAAACAAGAGGGGGTAAATTCTACCCCAGGGCAGTTTTTTTCGCCCAGGGGGAAACTCTGTAGTGACTTTGTGTTTGGGGAGAAATAATATGCTGGGGCAGTTTGTCTCCCCATGGGGGAAAGTCTAACATCAAAACTACTTTCTTTATATATTTTTGTTGTCTGTTTGTAAACAAAAATGGATGCCTAGTCACAGACAAAGAAATTTTGTGCACTGGTATTGATATTTTGCCATTCATCCCTCAAAGTGGTATTAGATTGTATTAATCTCTGTGTATCTGTGTCTGTCTGTCTGTCTATTTTTGCCTTTCAGTGTGTGCATCTGTTTGTCTGTATGTATGTATTTATTTGTGTGTGTCTGTATGTGGGTGTGTATCTGTGTATGTGGGTGTGTATCTGTGTCTGTATGTCTAGCTCTGTGTGTGTGTCTGTCTGTGTCTGTATGTCTGGCTGTGTGTGTGTGTCTCTCTGTGTGTTTGTCTGCCTGTATGTGGGTGGGGGTTGGCAGTAGATGTATGTGGTCAACATACATATAAAATCTTGTGTACTCCACAGCCAGTTGGATTTGTAGAAGTTGATGTTAAAATCTTTGCCAAATCAACATAGAATGTCCAAAATTAAACAAAATAAGTAAGAGTGATTGTCTTTTGTATGAGACATAAAATTAAGGCCTTGTTTCACAATATGTTGTTCATTGGCATCAGTCCATTGCACAGGTCAAAATTTGTGGTACTTCACCTTTTGCAGGACTACGGGTCAGGGAATTTCTGGAAAGTCATGAAATTTTACAAGTGCAATTTTTTGGTTACGGAATGTCAGGGAAATTTAGTCTTTGTCGGGGAAAAGTCAGACAGAAATCAGATATTTTTCTTCCTTGAAAAAATGATGTTTTTCTGGCTTTTTGACCAGTATTTTGTATCTAGATGGAGAGCCATTCAATTTTACAACAGTTACTGTAAACATTTTGTTGCTCTCCTTATAATGTAGCTATTGTCCGATTCACATAAATTGGCAGGGCGGAGTAACCTTTTCATTATCATACAGTTAATTCTACACACGTTTTGGCTGACTTTTTGGATATAAAAAGTTTGAGAAAAGTGTTTTGTTCTGCACTGGAAATTCACAGGTATGAATACAAGTAGGAACGACCACTCTAACCAGTGTAATTTTGGTGTATTACCTAAAATTTAAACTTGTTCATTTCAAGAATGGGTTCACGAGACTCCACCCCGCCAGGCTTTATGGATTTAACTCTAATTTTAATCACAGTACCCTTGAGATATGAAGCATCGTAATTATGCCAAAATGTTTATTACATGAAGTCTACAGATGTGTGTTGTCTTTGCTTTATTTATGTCGATTTGAATTTCAGGCAAATAGGGGAGATTTCCGAGATTTATTTTCCCAAAGTTATCGGAGAACCACATTCCAGATGTGGTTCATGTGGTTTGTTACCGCCTTCTCATACTATGGTATGGTGTTAGCGAGTGCCGAAATACTTCAGATCCATAATGAAGGAGATGGTGGTAAGTCACATGACTTTTGTATGCCATGATAAGTCACATGACTTTTGTATGCCATGATAAGTCACATGGATTTTAAGTATGGACCCTTTCATGATAACTGCATTCCTACTAATCTCACCTACGTTCAAACACTTCTGAGTGGTAACAAGAAGTTTCGTTCTCAAATCATTTCATACCCAAGACAAATAGTACCCAATGAAATACAAATTGGTCTCTGTGTACGATTCATATTTCATTGGGTATGATTTGTGTTGGGTACGGAACTTCTTGTTACCACCAGGAAGTGCTTGATGCGCTGGTGAGATTAGTAGAAACACAGTTATCATGATAGGGTTTGTACTTAAAATGTATTTGAAAATGTGCAATATCAATTTGAATAGATTACATGGTTCATACGCACATTGATACAGTTGTTTTAATGGCATACAGGCTGTCATTTTGATAAAAAAAAATATCCTGCAATTAGGCCGAAACTTTTTTTTAAAAAGTTTAAGAAGATATATTGCTGTAGAAAATTTTAACCTCTAGTGCATATGTTTTCTAGAATGAATGAAATACACCAACAATTGATATTCCTGACATCCATGCAAAGGATTTGTCCTTTACTCAAATCTTTGTTTATATCTTGCCAATCATTCAATGTGGCTGGAGTTCTTGTTGTGATATTTAACATTAGACACAGATCCTGGTTTGTTTGTTTGTTGTTTTTTTTTTGGTCATATTAACAAGTGACCAAATTGGCTAAATTTAATCCATGGCTAAAATATCCCAATTCATAATATTGAAACATGATTTATTTATGCACATTGAGTAATAAACAGGTAAAACTCTCTCGTCTTTTTTCTGCAGAGAAGTTGACTTGTCACTGTAATTTGTTGAAGACTGATGATTATACTTCTATGATACTTTCAACTTTTGGAGAATTTATAGGTAAGAACAGATTTTGAAGCATAGATAATGTACATTATCCTGTATTATTAATTAACTATAGTAATATTGGCCTAACATGCCTTATACAGGATTTTCTGCCCAAACAACATGAAATTCAAAACTCGGCAAACTGACAAAACTAAACCCGTATTGAAAAAACTAAGCGAATATTGAAAATGTTCAAATCGTGTGACTGAATGGATATTCAAGTGGGGGTGGTCACAATTTTTTTTAAATCGAACTGTACATGCATCTGTTCCGTGCAGCATTGGCCTAGTTTGTTTTCCTATCGGCTGAGTTTACTAATACATGTAATAATATGCTCATTAACAGTGATGTCCATATTGGTCCAGTCATTGTGCCTTGGTCTGTCGTATTGACCTCCGGCTTTGCCTCAGCCAATACGACAGACCTAGGAACTATAATTTAGGCCATTATGAAGATCACTTAACAAATGAACGCTTGTCAGAGTGCATTTATTGCCAGTATGGAACAGCATCCACATTGACCTGTTTGGGTGACAGATAGATAGAATGGCACCAAACAGCATCCACATTGGCAATAAATGCACTCTGACAAGCGTTCATTTGTTATATTTACATATCATAGTTTTCAAATTGAAAAACAAAATAATGGATTCAAATACTCTGCTCTGATATTGGCATATGCATGATGTGGGTGATTACACTTGGGATGAAACCGAAGTACTCTGGTAACCGTTAACTCATTTACCCCTAGAGACACATTTGGACTGGTCCAAGTCATTGATTTACAGCAGAGTCCATTGTTTTTCAGGGGTCGGTGAGTTATAAGGTCAGTTGGGCTTCTTGTGTCTTAAACATTATACAGTTATTGACTTTGGTTGAGGTTAACATAAGGATTTATCAGTCCAAAGAAGCATGATATTGAATGAGGTAAAGGCGAGGTCAATATCATGTTTCTTTGGACTGATAAATCCATTGCCACCAGAAACTCCAGTCAGTAATTGTTTTATTATCCGACTATTTCAAAGTTTCGAAACAAAAAAACAATCTCAATTCATATTTAATGTTTAACTCCTGTACAGAACGATTTTCAAAATCTTTAGGTTATTCTTTTTCATGAATGACTAAGAGTGATGGTTAAATGAGAGTTAGTATTTCATTGGTTTATGCATTTGATTTATCCAATCATATCGATTATGCAAATCGGAAAAGAACAGAAGCACAGGAGAGTGACATAACAATCCATGGCCCTCTGGACTGTCAAATGAATGAAACTAGTGCTTCTATCATTAATATTATACAACTATTGCCCTTGTTTTGGGCAGAGTCCTCAGGTGACATGATGCCTTTCGGATGGACAAATATTCATGTCAACCCAAAACAAGGGCAATAATTGTTTTATTTAAGGCAATAAAACTTAACTTACAAACTGATGTATGTATTTTCATTATGATTGTTACACAGTGCCTTCGATACTCCACACTATCGATATGTTTTATCGTTCTTTGCATCGTTTTTTAATCTTAAGCATCCAGCAAGGCTGACCCCAGCAAATATATTTGACAACGGTGTATCAATTCTGTCAAATCATTAAATTTCGGCTGTTGTTTCTCTCCATTCCAGTCTGCATCAAGCAAGTGTCCGTTTCAGAACTCATATGTGATAAAGGTTACACCTAATTACCACATAGCCTGCTAGATAAAAAAAAAAAAAAACTACACACACAGGGTAACATAAACTGGCATAGAGGGTGACATAAATGTTTCAGGGTAACATGAAGAATGTTTAAGATCACGTGATACGATTATGACAAATCAGAAGTAAAGATACATGTTAGAGGTATAATGATAGGATTTATCTATACGAATTGCCATAGTTACACCCAATCAGCGGACGGAAAATCTATAAGTCATATAATAAATCAAATTATTTCCTAAATGGACAAGCTTATCATAGATATTCTGCCTTTGGGCGGGAGGGAGAAACCATTAATTTGATGTATATTTTGCTTTTGTTGCTTTCAGCTCTTCCCTTGAATCTACTGTTAATTGATCGTATAGGTCGAAGGTGGACTGGTGCCGTCAACTGTTTTGCTTTTGCAACATTTTCGTTACTTCTACAGTTGGATATGCCTCAGAGACTTCTTACTGCCGTGATGTTTGCTGTCAGAGGTCTTTCTCAGGGAATGTTTAATTTTGTTTACATATATACAGCAGAGGTAGGAAGGATTTGTTTAGATGCAACATACATCGATATTTTACTTTTCAAATATATTCTTATATTTTATGCAGAATGTTGTGTATCTATTTTAGGATGTTTAAACTTATTGAAATAAAAAGATACATATGCGTTTGCTACTCGCAGGGATTTTCCACTCTATCATAGGGGCCGAAATAAGGCCCCATCCCCACTGCAAAAAAAATGCTTTTTTACCAATTTATAGTTGAATCTTCCCAATAGAAGAAGTCAAATGACAATGGATTTGAAGTGACTTGTATTTTTTAAATAGTAAATAAATGTTTTTAAATGTATTTTTAGATTTGTAGATTTCCCAATCTCAGTAAAATGTTGCTAAGATTGCCAATTCAAAAGGACTTTGCCCCATTCAAAGAAAGGAAAGGAGTGTTGAAAATCTCTGGCTAGAAAAATGTCCTTTCTTTATGCCTAAATTCATGAACAAAAAATGAGTAAGGCAACTATGCTATGAGGCTGAGAATTTTTTGCATTTGATGCTGTTATTATTTATCGTGATGCTGTTATTATTTATCGTGATGCTGTAATTATTTATCATGATGCTGTAATTATCTATCATGATGCTTTAATTATTTATCATGATGTTATTATTTATCATGATGCTTTAATTATTTATCATTATACTGTAATTATTTATCATGATGCTGTAATTATTTATCATGACACTGTAATTATTTATCATGAAGCTGTAATTATTAATCATGACTCTGTAATTATTTATCTTGACACTGTAATTATTTATCATGATGCTGTAATTATTTATCATGACACTAATTATTTATCATGACACGAATTATTTATCATAACGCTGTAATTATTTATCATGACACTAATTATTCATCATGATGCTGTATGTATTTATCATGACGCTGTAATTATTAATCATGACGCTGTAATTATTTATCATGATGCTGTAATTATTCTATCTAATTACTTTGATTTATTTTATCTATCAGGTGTATCCAACTACAATACGTACTCTAGGAATAGGTACTGCTTCAGCGTGGGCGAGAGTTGGTGCTATGTTAACTCCCTTTGTTGCTCAGGTTTGTGTGTGTGTGTGTGTGTATATATGTGTATATATATATTTGAGAGAAAGTGGACCCATTTCATAGACACAGGAAAACAGGAGCTAGATCCCATAAATAAAGATTTTTGAAACCAAATTATGGTATTATCTGACAAATCGTTACAGAGATCACATGAACCTAAGCTGATTTTTTTAGAAAGTTCACCATTTCTCTTGCGGAAGGCCAGTGGGTTCTTCCTAAATATATTGCATAAGGGTTTCTTCCTTTGCCATTGAAAAATAGCCATCACTGTATGACGGGGGAAAAAATATTCGCAGATGAGCATTTTCCTCCAGTGGGAGGAATTCCTTTTTTCAAAATTTTGCTGCAATGTTAAATCTTTATTTTTCCCCATTAAAACCGTACAAATGAGCCATTTCCCTCCAACACAAACACAAAGATCAGAGATATCTAAACAATTTTGTTGAGGAGGTATTTAAACAGTCATAATATTATTATTGTAGGTATTGCTGGACAAGTCTATCTCGGCTGCTGTCTGGGTGTATGGTTCTCTTGGAATTCTGTCGGCTATTTGTGCCATTCTGTTGCCAATTGAAACTAAAGGAAGAGTAATGCCAGTAAGTCTTTCAGCTTTAAAATTACGTCGGTTCTCCGTCCATGACCTTCGCAATGCATACCATAGTTCTGTCTGTACATACAATAAATTTCAAATCACAACTTTGAAATTACTTCTCTTTACCCATCAGCTTCCTATCCTGTCTCACTACTTGCAGTGGTCTCGTGTTAGAGCATTTGACTTCCATGCAAGTTCTGGGATTGATTCCTGGTACCCAGTCATACCAAAAACTTTTTTTTTTAAATGGTAGTGACCGTTCCTTGGCCAAATGCTTGGAGTCCGAAGTGAAAGTTATGGGACTTTCGTATGAGATTTTAAAAACCGAAGTCACATGTTACCGCAGGCTTGGCACATAATAGAGGTCAGTCCATAGCACAGGTCAAAATTTGTGACACTTCACTGTGTGTGATAAATATGAAATCACAACAAAAACATGCAAAAGATAATTGAATTCAAAGTTGAAGTTCGGTCTCTAGTTGGTTTTTCTTTGATTTAATTTCTTATGTAAAAGATTTGTAAATTAGATCATCATTAACTCTCTAACACCTGAAGTCACATTTGGATCTGCCTATTTCAAAGAATGGCTAGGTCCACTGTCAGAATTCAGGGGTGTATGATTTAGAATCAATGTTATAATAATTTTACATGCAAAATGAACTTGATCACCCATGAATAATGAAAGTAGACCATTCTATTTATGGATTTGGTTGAGTCTAAATGTGACTGCAGGTGGGGTGGTCTCTCAAAACAGGTTTCACTGTACAAAAATATTACCACAAAGCAAATAAAACATTACTCAAAGGGACATTAGCTGTGGGTTTTTTTTTTTCTAAAAATGTTCTTTCTTTTTTACTACTTAGATTCATATACAATTATAAAAAAAAAAAGATATACAGAAGCATAAAAATTATTAAATTTCTTATTTATGTTGTGAAAATTGCTTCAAGAAACTGTTTGGCAATTATTTGTTTGGAAATGATTAATTCAGTATTACTACAGTGAAATTTGTATATAACAACCTCCTTATGGACACAAGAAAACTGGTCTTTAAAAGGAACTGGTCTTTATATAGAGGTCGATTTGTACACAAATGGAACTATACTGGGGACAGCATAAAATGATCTTTGTGACCAGGTGGTCTTTCTACACAGGTGGTCGCTAAAGCAGGTTTTACTGTATTTGTATATGCGTATAACACTGGACCAGACCTTATTTTCACAAAATATATAGGACTATAAGAATTTTATCTGTTATTTGTTATAATGGTAAAACACGAAATATTTTTGTTGTTGTTGGAAAACACAGATAATGCCACTTAAAGATAACCACATGTAATAAGTACATATAACTACGCATTAAAAAGTAGATCTAAATTTGTTGCAATATCTTATACAGTAGTCTGTGTTCTTTCTAACATTTAAACCCTATGAATTCTTTACAGCAATCAATATCCTAGTGCTGCAACCTGGTGCTGGTGTCCATCTAGAGACAAACAGGGAGACAACTCTGATATAGATTTGAATGCATGCAGGGGCAATGAAGACACGTGTATCTGTGTATGACCCAGTTCTACGTATGTTTGGAATCAATACATAATCATGATGAGGTTGTGAGAGTTCAGTGATTTTTAAGAGAGATTGTTTTTGTATGTTGCTCGTACAGAATGCTGTGATAATCTTGTAAATGATATGGTTGTCTGTATTTTTTCCATTTTTTTTTCTCATCTTAGAATTGTCTTACTGCAATGTAGAAATGATATTCTATTATTTAATACTGATATGTGTGTCTTTTTCAATTTTTCTGAAGTATTATCTGATATCACATTGTGACTGTCAACTCCACATATTATATATATATAACTAAAATCTGGTTATAGAGAGGAAATATCTCTTCCATGTGCATTCCATACTGCTGCTAATGAAATCTGGCTATAACAAGGTTTAAATCTATCTCCCTTCCACTTTGTTATAAGTTTTGTTGACTATATATATATATATATATATATAGAGAGAGAGAGAGAGAGATTAAGGTGGTTATATGTAATTACGGTCCTGTAATTTGATACCTCTATTTCTTTATGTTTATTCCTATATTTAAGGATAGCAATAAGTTGAAAGATATCGCGCAATATATTTGGTGAAGGATTTTTAATACTCAAAAGGTTTCATACAAGTTAGTTATCAGCCGTGTCAAGATTTTATTATGGTACGCATATTCAATAAACAATATCAAGATGTAAAAAACATTATTTCCATAAATCGGTAATATCATAACACTTTTTAAACTATTCACGTCGCATCATTTTACATTCGTCTTGAACCTAGAAATGCAGAACTTTTCCTTGGCATAAAAAATTAATTGAAGTCAATGATATGAAAATGGATTTATGTATAAAAAAAAAAAAAAAAAAAAAAAAAAAAAGAACATGGGATAAAATGATATTAATGTGTTGGGAAAATATTTGTGTCAGCTGATTCTTTGTACTTTATAAACAATATTTTCATTGAAAATTTTATTTCTTTGTAAAGTTTATGTTTTTGGTAGTTACTTAGAATGAGTCCTACATATCAACATTATCTTAAAGCAATATAAATGACCAGAACGAGAAAGGCTGTAGTGGTTTTGATTAATGAATGCATCATATGATTAATGAACGAAAAAACACAACCAATGCCCTTTTAGACATTATACGTATGGTACTACATGTATTTAGTGCATCACATGATAAATCCTAGGATTTTCATTCGATAACACCATCGATAGTATAAATCATAGTGCCTTGATCACCGTTATACGTTAAAAATTTATACATGTACTTTAATATAGAGGGTGCCAGTTTTTGCCGACATATAATAAAATGACGACTTTTCTTTGGGCAAGTTTTGCTCGATGACTTCATACCGAACCAGTGTAGCGAACGGAATTTGGATGCCATAAAGTTGACAATAAAGATACTTTGAGAACACTGAGCACTGATGAATAACATGAATAACGATGAGCAATGATTAGCATTGATCACTAGACTTGTACGTACATACCATATTTCCTACCTGAAGTCATGTGATGCACTAAACCTATTTTCAAAAATGACTCTTTAAGTGGGTAATATGCTCTCATGATGTTGCTGTTGCTATCACTTAGGCACTGATCTGCTTTCCAAAGCAATCTTATGAGAGCATGGTAAACTGTCATCAGCTCATCAATCCCTATAAAGCAATGGACTCATCTGTAAATCAATGACTTAGACCAGTCCAAATGTGTCCCTAGGGGTAAATGGGTTAGTTTGTCAGTGATATACCAATCTAATTAATAAAAAAAAAGATTTCTATTCGCTTCTGCTTTCTAATATGTCACGTATAGGATCTAATGCAATCCGCTATGGGGTTAGGGGTCAGGTAGGTAAATTCATTGGTCAAACACTACACACCTACGAGAGGTCATCAGCACGTGACCCCATAGCAGATTGTGTTACATCCTCTATGTGACATATCAGAAAATGGGAGATGTGAGAGATTTTTTTTGTAATTAAGTTGACGTTATACTTCATGGATATTACATGTATATAGTTTTTACAAGGAACACTCATAGTATTTTAGACATTGTAATTTGTGTTAATTTCATGTCTTTTAACTGTGGACAACATTTTTTTGAATTCATTTCTTCTTTAGTGAATGGAAACATTTTTTTTATTCATGTAATACCTGGTAAACTTAGTTTTTATAAAAATCTGTCAAAGATTATGAGATTTTACATAATTTTTTCCTGAATTGAAAAAAAATATATATTTTTACGGTTGTTAATGATGAATTTACATGAAAATA
This sequence comes from Atrina japonica, assembly GCA_030159075.1. NCBI lineage: Eukaryota > Metazoa > Mollusca > Bivalvia > Pterioida > Pinnidae > Atrina > Atrina japonica. The sequence continues at coordinate 512,117 of BROG01000501.1, read as the reverse complement.
GTATGTTTTTTAATTAATATTTTTCTCATTAAGATTTTTCTTGGTCAGATTATGGCCGTTGAGGTATAATTTTGATATCACTCTTGACATCAGTATTTTAATTTTGTTGTGACTACCACATGTAGGCTATAAATAGACTCCAACTGTATCACTATAATAATACAGTGGTACCTGTCTTGAGAGATCACCTGTCATGAGAGGTTACCTGTCATATGAGATCACATTCTGAGAACAACGCGGTATAGATAACCTTTATAAGAAAATCCTCTTATTAGAAAAAACCTGTCTTGAGATGTTGTGAGGCCACATTTCAGTGGCATGTGGTGTGTTTTTTCAAAGACAGGTATTTTTTATCATATTTTTTTTGCTACTGATATATGTACAGTCAAAACTCATAATCTCGATTTACCAAATTAACTCGAGCTCAAGCGCCAGTCCTGGCAATTTTCCTTCTACATCTTACTAAAAGAAGACCTGAAAAACCCACTAATGCTGATGTTAAAACATGGTCCTGATGCTTAATTTTAATGTAAAAGTGACCAGTTATTTTGAGGTTATTTTTTTTACATCTTCATTAAATGATCATGTGATGATACGACTAGTGCTGAAAAAATATGCCTTCTGTATCATTTTTTTGAATACATACAGTGAATAAAAATCTTCCCAACAATTCCAGTTTAATACGATATACATCTAGGCCTTCAAGTATTCTGGCAATTACCGAGATGCTCACGAGAGAAATCAGGATTCTATTTAAGTGACAGACCTTTTAACTTGAGGACCCATTTATTTCAATTTTTATAACGTTGAACAAAGCAAAAGGTCATATAGGGATCATGCAGATTCCGACTCTCCACTGTTTTTGTCTGCAGCCTCAAAAGAATATAGTACTCTAAAACTAAGGTTTTTTACAAGGATATTCAGTGTGTTTTTTCTATTCTTGCATTTGTTAAACTTCTACCATGCTATTAATCATATTAGCGGGCAAATTAAATTTTTATGATAACTTTGATTCTTACTTGGTCCCGACAACATAGAGATAAGGAGGTTCCACTGTTTTTATGTTTACTACATGACTGATTAGCTTATCTTATACTTTCTATTCTGGTTCAATCCTTATATCAACCTCAAATCTACTTTGTAAATAATTGGTCATTTTCACTTCCCCAGAAAATGCACTTAGCCTGGAACATTTGTTAGAATTAAAAATGTGTCATGTTAAGTGATGTGACATTTGAATACAGTGAAACCTGTCCTGAGAGACCACCCCCATCTTCCACTGGAATGTGGTCTCTCAAAACAAGTGGTCTCACAAAAGAGAAAGGAATTACCAACTTGTTTTCAAGCCAGCCTGGTTCAGTCGGTAGCATGCTCGACTCTTGATCTGGCCATGATAGGAATGTGATATAGATATGTGCTTTATCACATCGACTCTTGATGCACATATCAACATATTGTATATGATACATCATACCGTACATGTTTAGCCATATCAATATACAGGATGTTGTAAAAGGATCTGGCCATGATAGGAATGTGATATAGATATGTGTTTTATTGACTCTTGATCGTGAGGTCATCAGTTCGAGTCCAGGCGGCGGCAGGTTGGTTTCCTGTCCTTCGAATGAGACAGTAAAAACCGAGGTCCTGTGTCACAGTAGGTGTCTGCACATAAAAGAATCCTCACTGCTCAAAGGCCATAAGTGCCGAGCATAGGCCAGAATTTGAAGCCCTTCACCGGCACATGATGACGTCTCCATAGGAGTGAAAGATTCTTGATTGGGACGTTAAACAATAACAAACAAACAAACAAAACCAACTGGTTTTCAGAATGTGATCTCGTAAGAAAGGTGTTCTCTCAATGTTTATATACAGAGTAATGTAAAAGTATCTAGCCATTATATTCACATATCAATGTATCGGTACTGTATATGACACACCATTCATGTTTAACCATATCAGCGTACAGAATGTTGTAAAAGGATCTGGCCATGATAGGCATAAAGTTAAGATCATATTTATATACAGAGTGTTGTAAAAGTATTTGGCCTTAAGATGCAAATATCAACATATTGTATATGATACATCATACCGTACATGTTTAGCCATATCAATATACAGGATGTTGTAAAAGGATCTGGCCATGATAGGAATGTGATATAGATATGTGCCTTATGTGGTGCATGTTATAATGGATACATGTCATTTTGGTTATACATCTATACAGGGTGCTCTGAAAGTTTCTGACCATTTTGTACATATATATGATATAAACATTAGGTTATATAGTACATATATTTTCTATTATTAGAACAGTGTTGTAAACAATATTCTAACCATCATTGGTATGACCACATATCTATGATAGAAAAATAAATTATTTTATGATTATGATTGCTTTTAGTTATTTTCATATACAGAGTGTTGTGAAAGTATCTGACCATTATATGTACCATATGTTTACAAGCACAACAAGAGGTGACAGGCTAGTTTTTGGCATCAGAAAAGGCAAGGCAAAAATATTTACCTGAAAACCCCTACTGTAGAAGATGGACTGTCTTGTTTTAGTTTTTGATTGGACCTGGATTTGTCACTATAGCTTAGTAGACCTTCGCATATAATCGTATTTATATTTATATAACTTTCGCACTCTGTGCAATGTTGTCAAAAAAAGAGTGAAAAAAACGAATGTTGAATACATTGCAATATACATCATTGTGTATAGCTTAGTAATTTATGTGCGATGGTAAAAAGTCAGTTTGATCTCTGGTTATACATGGTTTTTTGTGTGTGTTTGAATTGTCTGTTACATTTGTTATATAAGAATTTTATGTATTTTTTTAGGGAAAGGGAGTGTATTTATATGACATATAATTTTGTATTTCTTGCAGAGCATATATTCTGATGGCTTAAAGCACATATTTATCCAATGTATCGCCTTTAATCTAGCTCTTTTTCAACCTGAAGAACAATTAGTTTGATGTAGATCTCTTCATAAAAATCTTTACAAAAAAAGGCTGAATCGTTAGAGCATTATGTTTGAAACCTCATCAGGTTCGAGCCCCGCTAGAACCTTAACAGATTTCTATGCCCCCGGGCTAAAACGTCCACCAGGGGCATCTAGTGTTTGGATCGTCCATCTATCTGTCTGTTTGTTTGTAGGTCTGTTTGTGTGTCTGTCTGTCCGTAATTCTGTCCTGCTTACATATAAAGTGCAATATTTCAAATTTGGATTGTGATACAGTAACCAAACTTAGACTGTAAGTTCATCTAAGGGTTGCTCACACTTTACTCACATCACATGCCCCTGGGGGGTGGGGTCAAAATGTAGGACATTGCAAAAATTTGTTGGGACTGGGGGCAATTGTGTTTTACAAACAGATCTTGTTTTAGAAAGTTTGCCAATTCACTTGCTGTAAGCTGTCAGATGATCTCTTCCTAGAAACATTGTAATTTGTTTTTCTGCTCAAACATTAAAAACTGACCACCACTGTATACCAGTAACTAAATAATTGTGAGTGTGGCATATAACACCATTTAACTCATCTACCCCTGAAAAACAATGGACTCTTCTCTAAATCAATGATTTAGGCCAGTCCAAATGTGTCTTTAGGGGTGAATGAATTATACAAAAACAAACAATAACTAGTCAAATCTGTACATCTTTGAACATATGACATATCATAGGGTTTCTTTTACAAGGTGTTCTTATATACAAGTTTACAAAGTCATAACTGGTATATTGTCTCATTTTCCTTAAGTCTCTAGGTATAATCAATGGAACAGTAATTACTGGTATATGTTAAGGTTCACTGTTATCTCCTATATTTTTTTAAAAATAGTCTCATAAACATGATAATGATGATAAATATTTACAGATGTGATGCTTTTTTTCAGAAAGACCCAAAATGTAATTGCTGGTATATGTAAAGGTTCACTGTTATCTCCTATACTTTTTAAAAATAGTCATATAAAAATGACAAAGCAGCTAAAAATTTACACATTTGATTCTTTTTAAATAGAGACCTTAATTGTATATTAAATACAGAGGTGACCAAAACCCTTCTGTTTGCTTTTTAATTCAAATTTTAAAACAAAAATGTCAAATGTATGTTAAAGGGGCATTAGCTGTGTTTACCAAAACAATTATTTCGATTTTTACTACCGGTACTTTTACAAATTTTTACTTGATGTACATGTTCGTTGAGGAAAAATAGGATAATTATAAAGTTTTATATAAGGCGATTTGAGAAAAATCTTCATTGTGGAGAAAAACTCAAAACTGAGGAAAATCTGAAATATTTCCCCTCAGCTTGAGTTTATACAAGCCAAACTGAAAATCTCAAATATTTCCCTCAACTTGAGTGTATACAAGCCAAACTGAAAATCTCAAATATTTCCCCTGAACTTGCATTTATACAATCCAAACTGAAAATCTCCAATTATTTGAGGAAAATCTCATGGTTAAGGAAAACTCAAAAGTTGAGATGTTTTATACAAGTGGGGCTAGGACTTTAGGCCTATGTAGTACAGTTAACCTGTCTTGTGGCAGAAAAGGTGTTCTTTCAATACTGGTTCCACTGTATGTCATTAAATGATATTTTCTGATTTACATAAGATGGAGGGGCGGGTGACCGTTTGATTACCATACAGATGATTCTATTCACTCTTCCGTTATGACAAGCTTCACAAGAAAACTGTTTCATTCCTTGGTGGATGTTGTTTTATGTTTGTACATGAAGTTGGAACAATTTCTTTTGTCGGTGTAATTTTAATGTTATGCTTTATTACCTAAAGTTTAAACTCATCTAGGTCAAGCAAGGGTTCTCAAGACTCCGCCTGCCAGGTTGTAGGGATTTTACTTTTATGTTCAGAAACTTAGGTACCTTTCACAGAAGTGTGTAAATCTGAAACTAGAATCTGATTTATGATCTGTGTTGAGAAAACTGCCCAGACCATTTAACCGATACGTTTTTCCTTATATTCATTTTGTCATAAAGCCATTTAGAAGGTGGTATACAAACAATTACATGTTTACAATTAGCGGTATGTTGCACCACACCTTTGCTATGGCAATCGTCTTTCCATACATGGCCAGGTTATTAATAATTTTTCAGTATTATTTGATCATCTAGTTATTGTCAATTTTGAAACTCTCAGGTACAATATACACGTACATGTATTTAGCACACAAATTTGACTCTCCACACCTGTCCAATACTTTTCTTGAAATTAACTCAGTCATCCCTAAAAACACATTTGCACTGGCCCGAGACACTGGTTTACAGAAGTGTCCATTGTTTTTCAGGGTTTGATGAGTTGATATATGTTTAATGGGGATGTGTATTAATTCTTGAGTATACATAGAATACCTATTTTCATTGTTTTTTTTTATAGCAAAAAGACTGTGTTGTATATATAAACAGTCTTTGTGCAATCATTTTCTGGCTATGATTCAAGACAGTAAATGTCACATATATTGTTTTTTCAAGAGTATGTCCGAGTAGAATATATAGTTATGTATATAATGGACAGCTATCGCCAGCATAATACGAAAGTAAATGACTAAGTACAGGTCCACAATTACACAATTACATAATGGTGAAAAAGGGAGGAAAATGGCTCATCTGTGGGGTTTTAATGGGGGAAATAAAGATTTAACATTGCAGCAAAATTTTGAAAAAGGAGGAATTCCTCCAATTGGAGGAAAGTTCTCTGTAAATAGCAAAGTTTAACCTGGGTTACCCATGACAATCCCGGTGAAATGTCTGGATCCATCCATAATAATATTTAGATAAATTGTTAATTATTGTTGGGAAGGGTTTGATTTATATATATATATATATATATATGTATATGTATATATATATATATATATATATATATATATATATATATATAATGTATTTATAAGTGCCATATATCAACTCCAAGGAGCTTGATTTATTACATAGTTCCAGAAAATAAATTTATTTGAAGCCGAAATGTGTGTTGTTTTGCTTGACCTGATAGTTGATATTTTCAGATAATAATCAGCTACATGACTTGCTGTTAGACATGTTAAGTGCAGAAAATCAGCAGAGTTCTAAACAGGCAAGCCGGCCTGGCTCAGTCGGTAGCGCGCTAGACTCTTGATCGTAAGGTCATGAGTTTGAGTACAGCCAGAGGCAGGTTGGTTTCCTGTCCTTCGGATGAGACGGTAAAAACCGAGGTCCTGTGTCACAGTAGGTGTCGGCATGCTAAAGAACCCTCGCTGCTCAATGGTCGTAAGTGACGAGCATAGGCCAAAATTTGAAGCCCTTCACAAGCATACGGCGACGTCTCCATATGAGTGAAAGGTTCTTGAGTGGGACGTTAAACAACAATAAACAAATAAAAAAAGCTAAACTGGTAAGTTTTGTCAGTCTGGATATCGACATGGTCAATGTCAATTGGTCATGAAGAAGCATATTTTGAGAAGGAAAACTCATCCATGTGTGGTAGAGTGAGAAATGTTCAGTATGTGTGTTTGTCCTTGCTTTTAATGGTGCTTTAAAATGACTGCATACCATATTTTGGCATAACCTTAACAATTTTGCTTCACTGACAGAGGGTCTTGAACTGTAATCTTGCCAGGATATGTTTGAACCTAGATGTTGTTTTCATAACTAAAACATGTCTCCCTCTGTCCATGAGTGCACTGTGACCTTGAATATATGACCTAGCTTCAAGGTCATGATACCTTTGGCTCATGACATGCATTCCAGGCGAGTGATTGAAAGTTATAGTCTGACAGGATTTTGTTACCTTCACCTTGATGATATGACCCCGGTGTATCGGCCAATTTTTTCCCCTTCCTGCTGATACTTTCCCGAGGGAAAAAACTGGCTAGCCAGTTCTTTCCCCCTCAGTTGAAAGTTTCCCCTTGGATAAAAGTAATGAACCAGTATAAAGGCAATGAAAACATTTGATGAGTTAAGTTTTTTCATTCTTATAAATCAAAGAAAGGTTATATTTAGATAATATTCATCTTATATTTTACATTGTACATTTTAGCAAGGATACATTTGGCTATTTGGAAAAAAATTGGCTGGCCAAAGGGTGACATGTCGATAGTCCGACGGTCCGATAGTCCGACGGTCCGATAGTCCGACAGTTAAATCTCATGGCTATCAAGAGGATTAAACAGAACAAAAAGTCACTTAAATATTTGACGCAGTGTCTGCTTTGTCACCGACCACGCAATTTGTAATAACTTTTTAAAAGCCATCTTATTGGGTTCAAACCCATCTTTTCTCCATTAAATTGGTCAAATTGTGTCTTAAGACGGTCATCCCAAACATTTTCCCCTATTTTTAAAATAATTCTCTGATTTTGAAATTTTTATTACAAATTGTGTCGTTATTACAAAATTGCGTGGTGACACTGCTTCTCCTCTGCAGCGAGTTCATCGAAACTTGACGGGAAGCAACTAGTTTTCTACTTATCAAATATGGCCGCACTGGCTTCTGACTGAACATGCATGGATAGTGCTCAGGTATGCGACCCACATCCACTTGGGTTATTTTTTACTGTTTGCGCTACATGGTTTGTATTTCAACGGTGGACATGTCGTTATTTCGTTTTGTCGCCCGAAATAATGGTAATCTTCGTTTTTTATTGGCGAAGGAGAAAAGATCACGACGATCATCGTTATGTCGGGACAATAATTAGCGGGGCGAAAAGACGACAGTTAGCGGGGCGAAAAGACGAAGATTATCGTGACGTCGGAGCAACAAAACGAAATTACAAATAGCAAAAATCAGCCACCATATATTTCAGCCAGGAACCCCCGGTAGCTTTTAATGTCTTAAGAGGAATTAAATTATCTGTAAACATAGATGTGGCTTGGAAATGGTACATGTATGATCTGAGAATCAACTTGCTATATAAATTAGAAAGTGAAAATAGGCAAAATTTGCCACATGTAATCTCCAGCTTCGATTGGATTTAGTTGTATAAATGGTGTCAACTATTTCCGTTTTTAAGATATTTATTTTTCGTAGGACTTTAAAAGCAGTAGTGTAATCGTTGACACAAGTCATGTCAATCCTATGGTGGCATACTTCTGCCATCTACATGCAAGTTGTTTTCCCAATGATTATGTTGACATGCAAGATAAAAATAAGAAAACAAAAGCAAAAAAGTTTGTTTTATGCCCACATATGACATTTATGTCAATATGCAAGATAAATATGTTAACATGCAAATAATTATGTTAACATGTAACTTATTCATGTCAACATGCAACTTATATCTTGCATGTTGACATAAATAAGTTGCATGTTGACATAATTTATAAGTTGCATGTTGACATAATCGGTAGAAAAATAACTCGCATGTAGATGGCAGAAGTATACCACCATACAATCTTTTGAAATATTAGCTTTTAATGGAGAAATTTACCGTAGTTCTGGAAATATCAACTATACGGTGGAAACAGTACTGACCAGTAGCAAAGTCGGAAAATCGCAACCAGTTTGCGTTTCATTTATAACTGAAGAAAAAAAGATGAATCGCAACATGTTGCGAGTTTCCGATGATTTGTTAAATAACCAAGCACAAGAAATGGTATGGATAATGCGTACTTTACTGAATGTTCAGAAGATAGGAATTTTTAGCAAGTATTAAATGATCGGCAAAAAGTTCAACACAAAAGACTTCTGTATGGTGGCATATTTCTGCCATCGAGTTACGACTTACGACTTTTTATGATGTTGACATAATTTTTGTGATTATGTCGACATAATATGATATGTCGACATCATAGAGAAAGATGTCGACTTATTAATTCAACTTGTCGAGATAGTAACGCCGACTTGCTAGATAATTATCGCGGCATATTGAATTTTATAAGTCGACATCTTTTTCTAAGATGTCGACATCTTTTTCCAAGATGTCGACATCTTCTCATATTATGTCGACATATTCACAAAATTATGTCAACATCATAAAAGTCGTAAGTCGTAACTCGATGGCAGATCTGAGCTGAGTGCATGCATCAAATCATGATTTGCATGGCAGAGTATCACATAGTAAACACTTCAGCGATAATGTTTTATGCAATGGCTTATTCCATTCCAATATTCAGATATATTTCTTTGGCCATTGTTGTACTGCAGTTTAATGTCAGATATTTGCCGTTGAAGTCTACGCCACTTTCGCCTCGTGCGTGGTGCATGTTCCCCTCTCATGGCTGCCCTCAGGGTAATTTTTTGCAGACGCTCTGCATCTTTTAGTTTTCTGATAAAGATCCAAATTGATGGATGCTTACACCCAACGCTGCTGTTCCACTGGGAGTGGAAACCTGAAATGCAACATAAATGCAATAAATATAATTACCTTTTTATTTTTCCATTTGATTACACTGCTTTTTGCGCTTTTTGGGAGATTGGGCCCGTAAACCGGTTAACCACACCAATTGATTTGCTTTATCATCCAAGTGACCGTCCTGGGGTCGGCACTAGTGTGTAATCGAAAATCTAATCTGACAAGTCAACGTAGGGGCCTAAGTATTTGAGTAGACTTAATGGACTTATATTTTGTGAATTTCCAGCCAGCTGGGAATTGGGTTTTCAAAATATATGCAACTTATTCTGAATTTGAATACCCAGCTACAACCCAATTCCAAGTTGGCTGGAAATTCACCTGTAGTTGGGTATTCAAATCCAGATCTTGAACACCTAATTCACAGCTGGCTGGGAATTTGCCTGTAGCTGGGAATTTGTAAAATAACCAATCCCCATGAATACTCAATATCCAGCTGATTGGGAATTAGGTTGTAGCTGTGAATTCACGAATGTAGTTTGGATACCCAATTCCCAACTCACAGCCAACTTCACAGACACATCAAACTGCCTCCGACCTTGGCCCGCACATACGGAAGCTTACTAGGTCCGCATCAGTATTAAGTTTTTTTTATAGTTTGTTATAACAAATTAAAAATTTATTAATTAAAAATTATAAAACATACTGATGCAGCCCAAAAAAGCCTCCGTACGTGCAATATATCAATCCCTAACCCAGAGTTATCGCTCCTCTTCATTCCTCTTATTAAATGCCAAGACTTGCATAAAATGCATATCACTGAAACAGTTTGGGTGCAGTTGAGACAGTTTTTCGCGATTTTAGCAAAGGGTATTTATATGTGGATGCTCGTGTTATGAAAAATTAATTCGCTTATACAATACGTAACTGCACAGAATTTATCCATCCACAACTTTTAAACCTTGTACACTTAGAAAAATTGTGATTATTTCTGTAATTTCATGACGACAGTTTAGCAGTTTTTGTACCATATTTGAAAATTGTGTATGTGTTATGTAGTATATTTAGAAATACTTTGATGTACTTTATTTGTACACAGTTTTTTGTTTTTCGGAAAAATAACGATTTTTATCTGTCTCAAGTGCACTCAAACGGACTATACCTATTATGAGAACTATCGACAACAGTTTCTGTGTAATTATATAGGAAAATAATACTTCTTCAACCCCTATTTGTGGTGTATTTTGTAGGAACTATTCCATGCAGTATTAATAGAAATAAACGACTCGTTTGAAACGTAAAAATTTCATTACATATAATATGCAATTATTACATATACATGTATATGCCAAAATTGTTTGCCAAGCAAGAACGAGAACTCTCGGTAAAGATTGGCATTATGTTGGTCGTCAACCGCGGGAAATTTAAACGGCGGACCACCGTGTAAGGCACTTTTTGTTGTACAACAAGGTTTCTGCGTCTATATATCTAGAGAGATTTTATTACAAGGGAATTTTCTTTTTGCAGTATTAAAATTACTTACCTTCGACTAGGTTATTTGTCCGTGTGTCCTTGTCTCTATTGAACACATTCCATATCTGTGGTGGAAAGTTTCCATCTAAATAGGTGTTCTGGAAGTAAGTCAGGAGATCTGTAATTTCCGGGTATCTGTTCCGCAGTCGCAAGGTGTCAGGACTATTAGCAAGCATGTGGAAGTTCTGTCGAACGAGTAGAAGAGGGAGGTGTCCAATGGACATCATTTTACGTAGTAGTTTATTTACTCTTCGTCTTCGACGGTATGCCCTTGCTAGTCCAACTTCTTGGATTTTACGCCATATTGCTCTGCGTAAAGTGAAAATAACATGCGGAAAGCGTACTTTGCGGAAGTTCAGTTTCAACAGCCAACTTTAAAGCGGTCTCAAAGTCGCACACGACTGTGCGAGGTCGAAATCTTCTACCAGTAGCATGCCTGACTTTGGATTTTAAGTGTTGGAAAAACTGTCGGTAATGACCTACGGTCTTACCCGTCATCAAGGACCAAGCAAATGTAAGAAATCTGCCCATGTATTTACCATGGATTGTGACCATCTGTGTATAAGGATGTGGGCTACTTTTAAATGTTCCATCGACATACACCGTAGAACATCCTTGTAAAAGGCGCAAACTCTCTGTTGTAGCAAATATAGCTATCCCCCAGTTGTTATCATGATGACTTAAAAAACGTTTACCAGACCAGGTTTTCTTCCACTCCCCTCTTATTCTTACATCGTCGACATTGCGAGGAATACGGGGTAGAACCGATTCGCGTTGCCTATGCAAAATGGAACGGACTCTCTGGAACTCAGGCAGGTCATCATCTTCGTAATTATCAATGCAACCTTCAATAACTTCATTGTAGACCCTCTTAATTGGCTTCGTTGGGTCGTCTTTGATAGTTTCTTTCATTTGATTGATAGCTTCGGCTTCTCGAAGCGTATTGTCTTCGGGGGTATGATCATGTTCATTTACCGATTTAATTTCAATCTGCGGTTGACCTTCATCAAGATTAAATGCATTGGTTGATAGGGTCGTCCTGCATGTTTTACGCCAACACCTCCAGTGGAAGACAGTTGCCTTTTTCTTATTGAGTTGGTACCGATATCCATTATTTACCAAGACTTTCCCTTTTTTTACACCTCTCATCACGTAAGCCATGGTGGTTAACTTATGATTGGATACGTAGGATACCCCTATTTATATAAGCATCGTCGGCAACATTATAGAAATTATGCCGCTTTTTTCATAATAAACCAATTGAACGTCTACAATTTTAGACACCGTTATAAGCCATCATCAAAGACAAAGAAATTTACATTGTAACTTCCGTTGTTAATTTCAAACTAGCGCAGCCTTTCAGATATTATTACAAATATAAAAATGCCGACCGATGCTTTTAGAAATAACAGAACACCCGATGTATGTTCATTTCATATACTTGCTACAATGTAGACTTCAAAAATGCCGACCAATATGGCCAAAAAAAAAAATGATAATGTAGAGTCAAAAAGCAACTTTCCGTGAACAGAATAGTCATCAAACAAGATGTGTTTGTGGAACATGAATGCCCCCGGCGGCATCTTTGATAGTAAATGAGAAATATCAAGCAACCCCGTCTTTTCCTAAGATATCTTAAAAACGTGATGAAAATTTGAAAAACCCGGAATATATATAAAAATATATATATATCACTACAACACCACAAAAAAGCATTTAAAAAATAAATAGACTTTAAGCATAGCCTTTTTCAGTGGCGTAGGAAGCAAATCAAAAGGGGGGGGGGCAATTTTTTTTTATTTTTTGCTTGCAAAAATCGTTTCCATGCGCTTTTTGAGTATGAAAATGAATAATGTTATACTAGTATGCAGTAGTCGCACAGTTAGAAAAAATAAAAGAATGTTGGGACAAAGTTTAAACTGAATGCGAAGAAATGTGTGCATCTACACAAACGGACCGTGGAATAAATGTTTGAGAGAGTGAAAATGAATGAATCGGAGCGAGGCGCGAAATTTTTTTGAAATTTCTTTTCCATTTTCTGACTTTTTATACCAAAAATTAAGTTTTACACCTCATTAATTCATTCGCCAAGTAGAGCGAGGTGTGAAAATTTTGTGAAATTTCTTTTTCATTTTCCGACTCTTTTACACCAGTTTTTCAACTTTAGGGGAACGATATCACTACTCATCATTACGCAAAATTTAAAAAAAAAACCCTTTGGATATTTTTTCCGTGTTGCGGAACAGAAGGCAGCGTCAGTTGAATTCCCAAAAGGTTTAGGATTAACTTTGAGGTAACATTTTCTTTAGGAGATCGTCTATTATTCATCTAATGATTTTTTTTTTATCTGCGTCCAGACAAGAAATTAGGTCTAGTAGGCCTGAAGCATCAGTAAATCGCAACGGTTACCCTTTTCAAAAGAAGTTTGAATCAGCGAAAAAGCTACTCAAATTCGGAGAAGAATTTCGTTCTAGTCCTCTAGACGTTTAAATTTTGACCCTTTTAAAAATATTTATATAGATAAAGTGGGAAGTCAGATGAGGTATTCTTTAGCTTCCAGACACATAACCATTGTTTTCTCCGTAGCTCAGTTGCATCGTAAGATCAACTGATTATATTAATCTTTTTGCAGAGCTTAGCTAGGAGTAAACATTTTGGTAGACTTTAATTTAGAAACTCTGGGAAGCCTTTTTTCTATAGATAAAATTTGTTTCGAAAAAGTGGGGTGGCCCCTTCCTCTCTGGTTCACACAAACACCTACACAAAACCCACCCACCCCCCACACACATACACACACAGAGGCAGAGTGGATCCAGGAAATTCAATGTTAACGTAAGATGGAGAAAAATAATTTGTAGAAATTATTTTGCCGAGCGTAGCGAGGCGCGAAAATTATGGTAGACCCTCATTCAATAGCTCTGTATTCCAGATGTAATGATATTATTAAAAAAAATTTGGTCAGAAAAAGTGGGGGCCGCCCCCTGCCCCCCCCCCGCTCCCTACGCCTATGTATTTTCTATAATGAACTGAAAAAAGGTCAAAGGTCAAGGTCAAAAGGTAAAAAATGTACCAAAAGTATCAAACCATCGGACTATCGGACCGTCGGACTATCGAACCGTCGGACTATCGGACCGTCGGACTATCGAACCGTCGGACTATCGAACCGTCGGACTATCGGGATGTCCCCCCAAAGGTTTCCCCTCTTAATGATCAAATAGGTGGAACGAATTGGCTAGCCAAAAAATCACCCCTAATTGATCTATTTAGGGGGGAAAGAATCTTCTGCGTTAGATATTTTACAATGGAGAGTGAATTGTCAAGTAACTTGAGAAAATGATATATTTTTAAAATTTACTACATGAATTAATTAGCTTTAGGAAGCTCAAATTTTTAACTTTCATGAATTTGTAGGTTACCTAGTCAATTCTTTCTCTTTTAAAGAATTAATAGGGAAAAAGAATCATCTAGCCAAAAGTTTCCCCCCTGAATGATCAAATATGGGGGAAAGAATGGGTAGCCAAAAGTCCCCCCCCCCCCGATTGATCAAATGGGGGGGGGGAGAATTGGCTATCCAAAAGTTTCCCCCCTAGATATTGGGCGATTGTCAAGTAATATGAGATAACTAAAATATAATTTTCAACAATATCTTTTTATAATTTGATACATGAATAAATAAGCTTTAGGTAGCTCAAATTTTTCAACTCTCATGAATTTCTAGTGTATATAGTCAATTTTTTTCTTTTAAAAAATTAACAAGAGGCTCTCAAGAGCCTGTATCGCTCACCTGGTTATTTGCTTGAGAAGATCAGACGAACCGAGCAATTTTTGTAAAGGACCTTCCATACATAAATCCAGTAAAGTTTGGTTGAATTTGCTTCAGTGGTTTCAGAGGAGAAAATGAAAATGTGATTTTCCCCCATAGGGTCCAATGATAAACTAAGCCCAGCCCTGGCGGCCATGGTTTTGACAGATCGGAACGAAATGAGCAATCTTTGTAAAGGACCTTCAATACATCATTCTTCTAAAGTTTGGTTATATTTTGCTTCAGCGTTTTTCAGAGGAGAAGATGAAAAATGTAATTTTCCCACAGGATCCAATGTTCTTCTTCCAAGTCAGGAACCGGATTCATGAATGAATGAATAAGGTTCTGCGAAAACTTTACAGTGTGTGCAGCACAGCAGTCTTCATTTGGCTATATAATGTTAAACTAAGCCCCGTTCTAGTGGCCATGATTTTTTGACGGATCAGAACAAAATGAGCAGTCTTTGTGTAAAGGACCTTGCATACATCATTCCTGTAAAGTTTGGTTAAATTTGTGTCAGTGGTTTCAGAGGAGAAGATGATTTTCCTATAGGATCCAATGTTAAACTAAGCCTCACCATAGCGGCCATGTTTGTTGACGCAAAGTGATTCCAAAAGCCAGGTGAGCTAAAAATGGCGGTCAAGGAACAATTTTCAACAACGGTTTTGAAGTCGCAACATCAATATCTATTTGGAAACCAAATTTCATTGAAATCAAACAATGTTGAATTTTCCCGCCTTTTTTGTCGGCCATTTTGAAAATGGCGGTCAACAAAAATTTTTTAACACCGGTTTTTTGAAGTCGCCACATCATGGGCAAACATTTTATCAATTTACATTCGACCTCTATCTTTCATAGTTTTTGGAGTTAGAAGACGAAAAACATAAAAATTGAAAAAAATTCTGTGAAAAAAGGGCAATAACTCCTACACAGTTTTTGGATTGTCTTCAAATTTTCAGGGTGGGTAGATCTTGATATGCTGAACATTTTTGCAATTTACACTTGACCTCTATCTGCTACATTTTTTGAAATAAAAAAATTAAAAAAATGCCAAAATTTAGAAAATTTTACAAAAAAAAAGGGCTATAACTCCGAGATGAGTTTTCCGATTTTCTTCAAAATTGCATGGCAGGTAGATCTCATCAAGCTGATCACTTTCACCCTATGTCAGATTTTTGATATCTGTAATGGTTTTGGAGTTATTGGCCAAAAACTGCAATTTACCCCCTATGTTCTATTTTTAGCAACAGCGGCCATGTTGTTTGACCTGCGACATAGAAAATATCAAATTTGAAACTGAATACCCTAGTGACGACTCAGTTCAAGTTTGGTTCAATTTGGCCCAGTGGTTTCAGAGGAGAAGATTTTTGAAAGTGAGTTAACGACGGACGGACAGACGACGGACGCAAAGTGATTGCAATAGCTCACTAGGTGAGCTAAAAAGGGGGAAAGAATTGGCTAGCCAAAAGTTACCCCCCTTTGATATTCAACTAAGGGGGAAAGAATTGGCTAGCTAAAAGTTCCCCCCTTTGATATTCAACCTGGGGTGGGGGGAGAAGAATTGGCTAGCCAAAAGTTATCCCCTTTGATATTCAACTAGGGGGAAAGAATTGGCTAGCCAAAAGTTTCCCTAATAGATATTGGGTGAATTATCATGTAATGAGTTAACTCATATATAATTTTGCAACAATATCATTTTAAAATTTAAATACATAAATAAATGAGCCGTAGGTAGCTCAAATTTTCCACTTTCTTGAATTTCTAGGGTAAATAGTCAATTCTTTGCCTTTTAAACAATTAACAGGGGTGAAAAATTATATATGACTTAACTCATATAACTTGACAATTTGCCTAATATCTACAGGAGAAACTTCTTTCCCCCCTAGTTGATTATCAAAGGGGGGGGGGGGAGAATTGGCTATTTGATCATTCAAGGGGGAAACTTTTGGCTAGCCAATTCTTTCCCCCCTATTTGATCATTCAAGGGGGAAACTTTTGGCTAGCCAATTCTTTACCCCCTTTTAATTTTTTAAAAGGGAAAGAAATGACTATGTACCCTAGAAATTTATGAAAGTTGAAAATTTGAGCTACCTAAGGCTCGTTTATTTATGTATTAGATTTTAAAATAATATTGTAGAAAAATTATACAGGAGTTTACTCACATTACTTTACAATTTGCACAATATCTACAGGAGAAACTTTTGGCTACCTTATTCTTTCCCCCTCATCGATTGTCCAGGGGGGAAAGAATTGGCCAGTCAATTCTTTCTCCCCAAGTTGATCATTCAGGGGGGGACTTTTGTATAGCCAATTCTTCCACCATTGTTAATTCTTTAAAAGGAAAAGAAATGATTATGTACCATAGAAAATGATGAAAGTTGAAAATTTGAGCTACCAAAGGCTCACTTATTTATGTATTAAATTAAAAAATTTACTTGGTGTTGAGAAATGAGTTATTACTGATCTCTTTACCATGCACTTGGTATTGAGAAATGAGTTATTACTGATCTCTTTACCATGCACTTGGTATTGAGAAATGAGTTATTACTGATCTCTTTACCATGCACTTGGTATTGAGAAATGAGTTATTACTGATCTCTTTACCATGCACTTGGTACTGAGAAATGAGTTATAACTGATCTCTTCACCATGCACTTGGTATTGAGAAATGAGTTATCATAGATCTCTTCACCATGCACTTGGTATGGGAAATGAGTTATTACTGATCTCTTTACCATGCACTTGGTATTGAGAAATGAGTTATTACTGATCTCTTTACCATGCACTTGGTACTGAGAAATGAGTTATAACTGATCTCTTCACCATGCACTTGGTATTGAGAAACGAGTTATCATAGATCTCTTTACCATGCACTTGGTATTGAGAAATGAGTTATTACCGATCTCTTTACCATGCACTTGGTACTGAGAAATGAGTTATAACTGATCTCTTTACCATGGATTTGGTATTGAGAAACGAGTTATCATAGATCTCTTTACCATGCACTTGGTATTGAGAAATGAGTTATTACTGATCTCTTTACCATACACTTGGTATGGGAAATGCGTTATTACTGATCTCTTTACCATGCACTTGGTATTGAGAAATGAGTTATTACTGATCTCTTTACCATACACTTGATATGGGAAATGAGTTATTACTGATCGCTTTACCATGCACTTGGTACTGAGAAATGAGTTATTACTGATCTCTTTACCATGGACTTGGTATGAGAAATGAGTTATTACAGATCTCTTTACCATGCACTTGGTACTGAGAAATGAGTTATTACTGATCTCTTTACCATGCACTTGGTATGAGAAATGAGTTATTACTGATCACTTTACCATGCACTTGGTATTGAGAAATGAGTTATTACTGATCGCTTTACCATGCACTTGGTATGGGAAATGTGTTATTACAGATCTCTTTACCATGCACTTGGTGAAATGAGACACAATCTCTCTGCCATGTACTTGGTGGAGAAAAGCAAATTGTCACAAATAAAACATAATCATCCATATGATAATTAAATGGGTGACTCCAACTTGCCAGGTTAAGCAAATCAGAAAATGTGCTTAATGCATAGATCCTAACAGCCATCACCATTATAGATGCACTCTTAAAAACAGGAGGGGGGGGGGATCTCGAAATAAAACAAAATTTCAAACACATGATAAAGTAACTCCATTTTTATTTCAAATGACATACCCAAATAGTCATATAAAATGTATACGACATTACATACCCTGTTACAATATACAGGAATACAGAGTACAATTTCAGATTTGGTATAACAAAGTAAACTCTAAACTCTCTTATCTTGTATCACAAATTTGTATTACTGGAGATGAGTATCACATTTGTTTCTACATTCAGTAACCTATGTACCGTATAGGCCTACCTAGAAATTTACATTGCTGTTTAATTTTACGTCATTTTCACCCGTAGATGAGAGAACGAATTTAAAATGAAAATGAAATCCTTCAGCTAAACAAATGAAGCACAGACATACATGCCATCCATGACACTATAGTGATTTAAGGTCAACGTGAATATGTTTTCTTTCGTAACAGGCGAAAATAACCAGGAGTGAAAATGTCCAGATAAACACATGATACGGTATATGTTACTGCTGAAAATTCCAACAAAATCTGTGCACATTTTGAAAATGTTTATTAAGTAGATGAATGATTACTGTTTGTTTTTGTTTGTTTGTTTTACTGATATTTTGCGCCACACTCAACGATTTTTCAGTTACATGGTGGCGAGCAGGTGGAGGATAAACCTGGTTACACTGTATACAGGAGGAGACAACCAGCCTTCCGCAAGTTAACTGGCAAAGTTGATCATAAATATCAGCTTAGGTTCCCGTGGGGCTTGAACCTGCACTAAGGTTAGAGTCTTCCTGGTTTTGAACGTGAAGCTCTAACAACTCTGCCAGGGAAGCTCCGAGAAGATGAAGGAAACAAATATTTAATGAAATTGATTGGCAAGTTTAAAAAGTAAGGCTACTGGTAAATTACTCAACCAACATACAAATGCAAGACAAACAATTAAGCAAATGAAAGTAATGATGGGTAAATGCTTTTCCGTCCTGTCATACACAGGAGTGGATATAGTGGAGCAATAGTGGATATAGTGAAAACAATAGTGAATGTAGTGGATCATGTGGAGTAATATCAATGTAAACACAGAGGCACGGACAGTATTGTCAGTTCAAAAGTGTCTGGAATCCGTACGTTAAAGACACACGACTTTCACATAGCTAACAGTTCTACATGACACGGTAAATCAAAATAAAGAAAGAGTAATTATAACGTCTTATATCCCCAATATATATACTGGTACAAGTTTTGCCGAAAATTTAAGGTCTTATGAATAATATCATGCTTATGAGTACAATTCTCGATTATTTCTGATTGGTGGTACTGTTAATCCACATTAAACAGTCAGAATTTCCCAAACACACACACACACATGCAAAACTCATCAGTTTCCATTTCAAGTGTTTCATGGTTTACTGCATCACAATGTCTGAGACCCCTTCATCATGGTATCATTTTAATTGAAGCTATGCTATGTGTATTAAGGCCACTCAAGGGAACAGGCAAAAGTAGCCGTTATAGACAGGTGGCCTCTATAAAGAGGTTTAATCATTACAAAAAATTCACAAAGGTTATGTTTGAATGGCCTTTACAGGCAGGGGCCCTTTATACAGAGGTGGCCTTTAATTCAAGTTTGACCGTATATGTGAAGTGAAACCCACTACACATATTTCATTGTCATTGCAGTTTATATATATATATATATATATAACACTGTGTCAACATCCAGAAATATCTTTTTGTTTTTTCCTGTAAAATCTAGTCTCCTGTGGATCAAAACCCTGCTCTGTGGCGCCAAACACCGCCCAATGTGGTGTCTTGGCCATGTAATCCTCAGCAGCAAACATCTTTTTACCATCGCTATCCTTGTACTGCTGAGCCAGTTCATGAAATTTAGGATAATCTATCCACGTGTACCATTCTCCGTCAACTTTGAACTGAAAAATAGAACAGAAAATTCAACAAACAGGACCCTATTATTTGTATATGAACTCATCAACCCCTGAAGTCACATTTGGATCTGCCCATTTCAAAGAACAGTTAAGTCTACTGTCAGAATTCAGGGGTGTATGATTTAGAATATTTTGGTTTAATAATTTCACATGCAATATAAACTTATTCATTCCTTAATTATGACAGTAGACCATACTATTTATTGGTTTGGGCAAGTCTATATGTGACCATAGGGGTTGAAAAGTTAAAATTGGACCTATTCCATGTGTAATCAAATACAATGTATAATTTTCTTCTTTTAAACTTACGTGTAAACTTTGGAAATACAATACTCAGTACTAAGTACTTTTCAATTTTTCCCCAAGACAGTGATACATATGGCTTCCATGATATTCATAAGAAAAAATATTGCACAGTAAAACCTGTCTTGAGAGACCATCCGTCTTGTGAGACAACAACCTGATAACCACTCATTAAAATAATCTTTTAAACGAAACCTCTCATCAGAGACCACCGGTCTTGAGGAACCACATCTGAGTGGCATTTGGGGTGGACTCTCAAGACAGGTTCCACTGTAACCCATTTTCTCATCATGATAATGATGGAAATTTTGTTTTCAATGTAACAGGTTTAACTATTGTGTACATGTGTATAGTTGTATAATGTCAGGGGGAGAAAATTTTGTGTTTTTCTGAAAGGAACTTATTCACAGGTATTAATACCATGCGACATGTACAAGATCATTTCCTAAAAGACGATTCAGGCAGGCCATATTGAAACTCTTCACGCTTCATGGCTTGTATCTGCCATTGACAAACTTTCTGCCAATACAGACATGATAAAGAGGGCCTTTATACTTGCAGGACTGTAAAGTTTTCCAACTTGCATAGTTCACACATTTTAATAAAAAAAATATGGTATGACTGTTTCAGAAGTACATTGCATAGAGTTTTGAAGTAAAGCTTATAAATATTTTGTGATCGGTGTATACATGTATGGTTATATATGAATCAATTTAGATTGGTTATAACATTTACTATTTTGATTGTTTACGTATTGTCTTTCAGATACTATATTCACATGTATATTAATTTCATGGTATTTTCTTTGATTGTGAATATAGCAAAATCAAATCCCCGTGATCGAAAGCAACTATACTGTATGTTTTTACCTTTTTATGGGCAATCAAAAGACAATTGGAATGTTCGTGTTCTGATGCGATTTCGTAATCCTCCAACATGTCCACCAGCTGCTGTACAAACTTAACAACTTCAGTGTGCCATGGGACGTTCTCCATTGTAAGTGTTGAGGCTTTAGATTCACCACAATATGTGACACCCTGAAAGAGATAACGAGTAAGCACGTCAGTTTCATGTACTAAAACTAATACACAATATCTAATGATAAAAATCTACGGAGTAAATGCAGATTTTCAGATTATCCATGACAAATATAAACATACAATCATTATCTAGAAATTCATGTGATCTTCCCATTTACCGGAAGTATACTCCCGAGACCAGCAAAACTTCAAGATAAAAACTTTGAAATAAAGTAGTATAATTATATAATAAAGACAACTTGTGCCTGACCATTTGACTTTGACATAACCAGAATAAGATTTCACTGTATTCCAAAAAAAAAAAGAGAGGTCAAAATAATTTGACAATAACTTTTACAATATTATGATATTAACCCACAAAACAAAATCTACTTTTCCCAAAATGGTTAAAGTTACAGTCTTGATACAAAATAAACATTCATTTGATAAAATGTTTTCAGTAGTTTCAGAGTGATTAGTCTTATATATACAGTGGAACCTGTCTTAAAAACCACTCCTAGTGAAAAACCACCTGTCTTCTGAGGAAAATTATCTGAATAAAAAAGACGTGGTAAAATAATCCTTAAAACATTTTTTTTTTAGTTTTGAGAAACCACCTGCCTTGAGAGACCACATTTCAGTGGCAGATGTGGTGGTCTCTCAAGACAGGTTCCACTGTAACATGTTATCAGAATTACCTTGACTTCAATAAAGTCTGGTTCACCCTTGGACACCAGGTTTGCATAGTTTTCTAGTTCCTCTGTATTCCATGATTTAACTAACGTCAGTCTATACACTGTTCTTTGTCGCTTCTCTCCGAGAGCCTCCAAGCTATCTAGAAATCTATCCCAGAAATCCCTGAACAATGGACGGTCAATTTTTTTCAGGGAGTCTTTCGTGCTGGCATCAACGCTGACGTAAAGCTGCGTTACTGGAATCAAATTCCTATAAACAGAAGTGACAAAGTTCAAGGTCATGTTGGTCATCATACCCTGGCTTAGTCAAACAATAGACCTTTTATTAGGACAGGGTCCTGTCCCCTTTTAAAAAGTAGGGAATTTTTATGCCCCAATGGGCCAAATTGGTCAAAAAGTAATTATGGTTATTTTACTGTACTCATAACTATAAAGACACAAAACTATCTTGACTTTATTCATTCAACATCTTTCATTTCACTAACAATGTTGGTTTACATTTATGGAAGTTCTGATTGAGTGTATCTTAAAGTTGTGAGATTCTCCTTTCTTGGCATACTGAATGTAAGCTGTACAGTGAACATATTTGAAAACTTTTGCTCAAAATTGGGGGAAAAAACAGTAAATTTTGTATTGGGAATGGGGCCTTTTACCAGACCCACATGTTGAGGATATCAATCCTGATACTGTATAGAGGTGCAATTCTATGGACTGTAATTTTTACATTTTTCTCTTTCCTGATATGATTGTTTTGGTCACACTACAGCATCATGCCAAAAAGTGAGTCAACTAATATAATTTTCCCATAGCTTTCTATTCTAAATCTACGTTTTAAAAGTAACTGGCCTGTTTGCACGTTTGTTTTGAAGTCGATGCAATATCTCTAAACTGGTTTGGAATGTGTCATTTTTTTTTTTTTGCATGAAAACTGCAATCATTTGTACATGTTGTAAGTGAGAAGCCAAACATTGAAGCAACATTTCCTTGTTTGTTTATACTACGTGGCATCAACAAAATACTTACTGCAAATATCTGCATAGAGATTTTATACATATGTAAATTTTGACAAGAAAAGATGCAAGCATTTCTTTGTGGTAGGTATTTAATTAAGGTTGTTTAACATTGAAAAGTATAGGAAAATGGCGATGGCTGACTCACTTTTGGCACCATACTGTTTATAATAATAGAACAAGAAATTCAAAGAATGAAAGTTCCCTGAGACATAAGTTTCTACAGAATCATAATGTCCAGTTAGAACTTTCTCTTTGCTGGTCTGATGGTACTCCTGCTAATGGTAGGTGTTGACACATTTTTTTACTTAAATCAGTCATTCTAAACTATAAATGCATAATACACAAACTCAGGGATGTGATTCCATAATGGTGAAAACATAGGAAAATGCCCCATTTTTAGAGGTTTAATGAGGGGGGGAGGGAATAAATATTTAACATTGCAGCAAATTTTTTTATAAAGGAGGAACTCCTCCAATTGGAGGAACGTTCTCATCCCTGCAAACTAGTCTCACCTTATGGCATCTGGGAATTGAGCATTAGTAACCAAAAATGATGAGATTCCTTTATCATGCAGCATATCCACAAACTTGTTGATTTCCGGATACATGATAGGTTCACCAACTAGAGACAAGGCACAGTGCTTTGGTTCCTGTGCTTCAGCAAATCTTTCCATTTTAACACCTGGTACACCTTAAAAGAAGAGAACATACAGTGTAAAACTGCCATATAGACCACCTCAATTTTCAGACCACCTCTCAACCGTAGACTGCTAATGTCCAGTCTCTTGAAAATTTCTCATGAGATATTTAAAATGAAATAACTACATTACCCTCACTTAACTCATTCACCCCTAAAGACACATTTGGACTGGTCTAAGTTATTGATTTAATCTGTGCATTGTTTCAAGGAAATATTTTTAGCATGGACACCTTTGAATCAATTGAAAAACAAAGAGTTGTCAGAAGACAGCATAACCTCGCCAATGGCAGCACTGTATCTCAGATACTGAAATTATGACCGATTTTAAGAAGCAGGTCAAATGGCATTATCAAGGTCACTAGGTCAAAGGTTCTGGTATCATTTGAGAGGCTGATCATAAGAACTGCACATGTGATATATTAAAGCTATACTCATTATATATCAAAAGAGATAGCCCATGTTCAACTTTTTGTTCACAGAAACGTCCAATGATTAAATGCTGTCATGAGATTACAACACAGACTGTAAAGACAAAAAGATGGAAGTGACCAGCTAAAGAGGACATTTTTTAATTATAATTCAATTCCTAAATTTTACTGGGAATTGCTAAAAATACTTCCATGGTATCAACTTGAATTACATGAATTACCTCTGAACTGTTTGATCAGATTTTGATGGTTTTTTACAGCACCGTCAAACACCATCTTTGGGTCATCCATTTTCCATTTCCATTCTGTTCCTACGGGGTTTGTGTGATGTCTTCATGTTAAGAAAAATTAACACTGATTACAATAACAGAAGTATTTCGATAAAAAGAATTCTGAGAGTATTGACAAAGTCAATACATTTCCACTACCTGTACAAAAACTTTAAGTGAATGGTGAGTGAGCAATTAAAAAACATAATCAAAACTTTAACCAAAAGCTACACCGACAAACTGAAAGACTGACTGACCAGTTTTATTCAGATTACATAGCTGGCAGGTGGCAGCACTGTATCTCAGATGCTGAAATTATGGCTGATCTTATGTAGGTCAAATGGCATTAACTAGGTCACGAGGTCAAATACCATGGTACCATCTGAAAGAGATGATCATAAGATCATAAGTTTTGCTGTCTTTATCACAATGACCATTATTACTTTTTCCTCCATTTTTGCCCATTGTGACTTAAAAATCCCAATTATCTTATGTTTGTGTTTGTTGTTTTGCATCCTGCCAAGAATCATTCACTTATATGGAGATGTCACCAGCTTTAGGTGAAGTACTACAAATTTTGACCTGTGCTATGGGCTGACACAAATGCAGTGAGGGTTCTTTTACATGCCCCGCCTGCTGTGACACGAGACCTCAGTTTTTAAGTTTTATCCAAAAGACCTATTATGACTTTCACTTTGTATGTCCAGCACCTGGCAAAGGAACAGTCGCTACCATTTTTAAAGTCTTTGGTATTGAACTCGGGACTTTCTGCTTGCGAGTCGAACACTTTACTACTAGTCCACCACAAGTGGCCCCAATTATCTCAGTCGGACAATACATACCTCCAGCAGAAGACACATTTATTGGCACATGCTAAACTTGGAGTTGTTTCCATACACCTATGACTTTCAATGCCGTAGAATGTGTGTTTGTAACATCCTCCTCTTCCTCTTAACATTGACTGAAAAAGAAATTGTCAATAAAATACAGTGTAATCTCGTTATATCTAAATTTATGAGGCCACCCCTAATACTTCGATATACATGTACTTGGAATGTGAAATATCCAAATTTCTAATTAACATATTTTCCGTTTCATAAAAATGTAGATTACACCACATTTCGACATGCTGTTTTGGGTTTTTATGGGTCGAGTATGTTGGCTGAAACAAAAGCAAACAAAAAGGTCAAGTAAAATCTTGTCTATTGGACGGACAGAGGGATGGCATTTACCAATCCGTTTGATTTTGAATAATGTTTAAGGGTTATTCCAAAAAAAAATGTCTCCTAGGGGAAGAACACCCATGAACACTAATGAAAAATTTAGGGGTACCCCCCCCCCCCCCCCCCACCACTAATGAATGTTTACATAAAGAAAATCATACCCCCAATACAGTGGTCAAGACTAGTGGTGTAAACAATTTATACATTATTGGGTAACCCCTTTTGTTGTTCCGATGCCATTTTCTGATTTTGGTTTCAACAAGATCTAAATTCAAATGAGTTAAGCAGCATACATTGTTTTTTCGTTTTCCTGATAAATTTATAATGGATAAGGCCACTTTACCAAAACATCAACATCAACCTCCATCCAAGGGTGCCATTACAAATCAAATCTGTACCGAATATCTTTTTATAACTACAATACATGGTTTATCACATTTTTAAGATGCCAGTGTTTAATCGCAATGTTCTATAAAAAATATAACTGTAAAATAATGTGTAAAATAAAAGCAAGTTTTGTTATTTTCATCAATACTGTAAAAATATACCGTAATATGGCCTATAGGTCGAAATAGGTCGAATGTAAAACCAAACAACAGGTCGATGTCGGCAGCATGGAAACATTGGCACAGTAAAACTTTGCCATTGGTAGCCTTTTTAATCAAAGTGACATCAAATTTAAATTGATTAAAAAGCATTTTATCGTATTTAACATCAAATAACTGTATCTGCAAACTGTCATTATGTTACCTGCCACATTAAATGACACAAGAAATCCTTGACAACAAATTATTAGGCCTCATTGTCAAACAATTAAATACTCAAGGTTTAGGGGTGCCATTTTTTACAAATCCCAAATTCTGTCCTTATCAAAACGACAGCTTGTATTTTATTGAACTAAGTTCTGACTAAAATATGTGTTTACTCGCTCTATACAATTTTTTTAAGAGTTTCTGACACAGTCTTGTCCCAATGTTTAATCGATTATGAAACAAGTGTTCTATAAAAATATATTACTGTAAAATAATGTTAATAATATCCTGGAAAATTTTGAATTAATAAAATGCATGTTTATTATTTTTTTTAATACAAAGTGATCTTTAGTAAAATATACCTATTAAAATACGGTAATTACCGACCAAAAATATGCAAGAGAAAAGAAATGAAATTATACAAATGTGTGACTGGGGACTGATAAAAACATGAGACGCGAATCACAGATGAAGGGCAGTGCAGGGTCGAAGGCTCATTTCAAAATCAGTATTAACCCCACCCCAATGTATTTTATTTCTTCATTCATACCCCAACCAACACATTTTAAATGCAATTTTACCCCCCCCCCCCACACCCCATCAACACATTTTTTTATCTATGGCATTCTGCCCACTGGAGACACTTTTTTCTGGAATAGCCCTAATGCCACACTCAACGATTTTTCAGTTATATGGTGGTGGCCAGTTTATTAATAGTGAAGGAGAGAACTAAGATACAATGTACCAAGATGGAGACCACGGGCCTTCCACAAGTAAACTGGCAAAATTTCTCATAAAATCAGCTGGGCTTGAACCTGTACTGACCAGAAATGAGAGACATCGTGGTTCAAAGTGCGATGCTCTAACCACTCGGCCATCTGGCAAACAACTACTACAGTATCAAAACATATAACACAATATGCTAAACACGTTGATATATTTTTCAGAAACAAACCTTGGTCCATCTGCACAATTTGACACCAGAATGAGTGCCGATTAGTCTGTAGCCTTGTTTTTCTAACGACTTTTTCAACAGAGGTGTAATCATTTCTCTTGGTTCCCCATCATTGTTAGCGCTTTCTTCAGACTTTCTTTTTACCTACAAATACGTCAATATCATATGAGAAAAAATCATTTAGATCACTTAATACATACTACAGTAAAACTCAAATATAGCGAACACGGATTTAGTGAATTTATGGCCATAGGGAAGTGAAATTGATTTCCCCGGTGGATTCCTTAATACTCTATACAGAAATCCTGCGTCTATAGCGAACGCGTTTATAACAAATTTACACTTATAACGAAGTAATTCCTGTTCCTCTTAACTTGAAAAAGAATGCAAAATCAACTTTTTATATCAAGGTTTTTTTTCAAAATTTTTTTTCTCCCATCATACAACCTACAAGACTACATAAAATATAAAATTTCTGATATATTTTTTTTTTTTTGCATTGAGTTTGGTGATACAAAATAACAAACAATTTCAATGTTATTTACATATATTTTATCGTATGTATATGTGTAACATTATAATTTCAGAATCCAGAGAATAATGATATCGCTGAAGTCTAACACATTAACGTAACACATTTTCTGTTTTGTTCCCTTAAATCTCGGTAAGTAACGGATAGTGCAGTGGAATATTCTAATCATTTTCGACCAAGGAATTTGGGTTCAATTCCTCGCAGCTGCACTATTTTTATTAAGATAGATCTAATGCCATTCGTTTTTAACAATTACTATATATAATTATATAAGAATAAATTGAATAAACATTTTTCTCTGAAAGAGCCGTCATTATTCTTTAAGATAATGCAAGCGTACATACACATATTTTAGTGGAGTTTTCTTATGTAAAGTGATTAAGCTATTTTATAACAAATTTGTTATATTCAAGTTACGAATTTGCAATAAATGTATGAATGAATTACCCTTATAACAAATTTTTATAGAACATCCACAAGAGTTTTACTGTACATTCTAATAAGATTTTAATTTCTAATTTTATCAATGTTTATCAAAGGTGTTAATAACCATTGCTCTTTTTGGTGAGATCAAGAATTCCCTACCCTTTATTGCGGACTGTGACACCTACATTGTACAGCGAAACCTATCCTCAGAGACCACTGTGGTAAAAGACCACCTGTCATTTGCAAAACCACTTGGTTACATTGTAAATAATCCTTTGAATAAAAACTCTTTTAAGAGATCACCTGTCTTGAGAGACCACATTTCAGTGGCAGATGGGGTGGTCTCTCAACAAAGGTTCCACTGTACTCCAATGGTACCAATTCCTGTAGTCAATTTTGCTTAGTTAGAACACGCTTCAATGTGAACTGTATACAATAATATTTTGACACAGGTTTTGACACACAAACATATAAACACTAACCTTTGCTTTCTTCATGTTATTCATAATTTTCCCAAGGTCCTCTACATCAACCACTCCTCCACTCTTCTGCAATGACTGACCTTCCTCTTCCTCCTCCTGATCATCATTTTCCTCTTCTTCACTGGATGATTCATACAAGTCCTTCAAAAGAAAATATAATATAATGACAATTTTTGTTATCTTTATGTATAATATAACTTAAAGATTCTCAATCACAGGTCTTTGTGTTTTGGGTCAAAATCTTATTTTGGACTTCACTCAAATTGTATTATACTAGATGAAGTGTCTGCATGATTAGCTAATTTTTATTTCTTAAAAGTCTTTCTTTAGTGATGAATAAACATGCAAGAAGTAGA
Source organism: Atrina japonica (assembly GCA_030159075.1). Lineage (NCBI taxonomy): Eukaryota > Metazoa > Mollusca > Bivalvia > Pterioida > Pinnidae > Atrina > Atrina japonica. The sequence continues at coordinate 482,785 of BROG01000501.1, read as the reverse complement.
ATGCAAGCACTGTGATGAAATAAATCAAGCATTTTGCATTTGCATTAAATCCAAGCACATTGCAATGATATTTTTCTTTTAAAGCACTTTTCAAGGACTGACTCTATATTCAAGCACTTTTCAAGGTGCGTGCTTCTATATTTACAGGATATACACAATGTTCGAATTACTCAATGAACAATCAATCCTGGTTAGGTCCTTAGACAAGACAGCAACATATGCCTTTTTTTATGCAGGTGGGCATTACTAACAAGCTCATCGAGCAATTGGAGAACTTTTTACTGAAGGAAGTATGCATGGTATATTTGACTGAACAAAGCTTATTTTAAATTTACGGTTGTTATAATTCATACCAGTTTGAAAGCTTGCTACTGTAATTACTGTAAATCCACTTTTATTCGCGAGAATTTATTTACACGTAAATTCTCGCTTAATCTTTTACATGAAACTGAAATGCCATTGCAACATGTCAATTACAATTAAGGACCTAGTTTATCATAATGGCTCATCAGTTGATGCTACCAATGTGGAGGAAGAGATACTAACATGTGTTATACTTCGAAGACAGTTGATATATCAGGACACAGGTGTACAGAGGAAAACTTTTGTAATGAAGAAAGACAATAGTATGGTTAAATGTATGCTGGAAATCATGAAAATATCATCTCAAGTATAAATTTAGAACCTGTTTTTTCATGGAAATAAAGTCCCAGAAAAATTTCATAATGGCAAAGAAATAAATGTACATCCTGTTATGGCTTACCTCTTCACTACTACACTGCTCTCCGTCCTCCTTGCATTTACATTTTTTACATTTTCCGCCATCTTTGCAGGTTTTTTCTTGTTTTGGATCTGTAACTTCTATTTTATTTTCCTGAACTAACTTCAACTTTTTCCAGAAATCTTTCTTCCATGCACTGAAGTCGGCCTCTATGCCTGAAGAATTAAAAACAGAAAGTGTTTTACTTTGGTTTCAATGTAATTTGTATCAAAATCAATAATACTTCTGACCACTTGCACTGGTCTAGTGGTAGAGCGTTCCACTCAAGTTTTTATTCTCTGGTCTAGTGGTAGAGCGTTCCACTCAAGTTTTTATTCTCTGGTCTAGTGGTAGAGCGTTCCACTCAAGTTTTTATTCTCTGGTCTAGTGGTAGAGCGTTCCACTCAAGTTTTTTTATTCTCTGGTCTAGTGGTAGAGCGTTCCACTCAAGTTTTTATTCTCTGGTCTAGTGGTAGAGCGTTCCACTCAAGTTTTTATTCTCTGGTCTAGTGGTAGAGCGTTCCACTCAAGTTTTTATTCTCTGGTCTAGTGGTAGAGCGTTCCACTCAAGTTTTTATTCTCTGGTCTAGTGGTAGAGCGTTCCACTCAAGTTTTTATTCTCTGGTCTAGTGGTAGAGCGTTCCACTCAAGTTTTTATTCTCTGGTCTAGTGGTAGAGCGTTCCACTCAAGTTTTTATTCTCTGGTCTAGTGGTAGAGCGTTCCACTGGTCTAGTGGTCTAGTGGTAGAGCGTTCCACTCAAGTTTTTATTCTCTGGTCTAGTGGTAAGAGAGCGTTCCACTCAAAGTTTTTATTCTCTGGTCTAGTGGTAGAGCGTTCCACTCAAGTTTTTATTCTCTCTAGTGTAGTAGAGGTTCCACTCAAGTTTTTATTCTCTGGTCTAGTGGTAAGAGCGTTCCACTCAAGTTTTTATTCTCTGGTCTTTTAGTTTTTATTCTCTGGTCTAGTGGTAGAGCGTTCCACTCAAGTTTTTATTCTCTGGTCTAGTGGTAGAGCGTTCCACTCAAGTTTTTATTCTCTGGTCTAGTGGTAGAGCGTTCCACTCAAGTTTTTATTCTCTGGTCTAGTGGTAGAGCGTTCCACTCAAGTTTTTATTCTCTGTCTAGTGGTAGAGCGTTCCACTGGTTTTTATTCTCTGGTCTAGTAGGGTAGAGCGTTCCACTCAAGTTTTTATTCTCTGGTCTAGTGGTAGAGCGTTCCACTCAAGTTTTTATTCTCTGGTCTAGTGGTAGAGCGTTCCACTCAAGTTTTTATTCTCTGGTCTAGTGGTAGAGCGTTCCACTCAAGTTTTTATTCTCTGGTCTAGTGGTAGAGCGTTCCACTCAAGTTTTTATTTTCTGGTCTAGTGGTAGAGCGTTCCACTCAAGTTTTTATTCTCGGAACCGGGTCATATCAAAGACTTCTACAAAATGGCGGTGACTGTTCTTATGCCAAACGTTTGACATGAAAAGTGAAAGCCACAAGCCTTCGAGAAAGGACTTGGAAAACTGGGGTCCCACATTAAGGCAGGAGTGACACATAAAAGAACCATTACAGCATTAGCGTCAGTCCATAGCACAGGTCAAGATTTGTGGCACTTCACCTAAAGCTGCTGACATCTCCATATACCTCCCTAAAATCATTGGCAGGATGTAAAACAACTATTAAACAAGAAAAAAAAGCCAAGTTTATTTATGGTTGTCTGGTGGTCTTTAGTTTGGTACAAGTAAACTGGCAACCTTCCTAATATAACATGTTTAATTTGCTTAGAATCCAGCTGAGCCTGGCACCATAAAACTCAAGAAATACTTAAGTCTAAAAAAAACTTTACTCAGCTTTGGCAAATCCTGAAATCTGATTGGCAGAACTTGCCAAGTTGAGAATATTCTCAAACACGAATAAATTCTAAAGGTTTATGGTGCCAGGCCCAGGTTGTGAACCTATACTGACTAGGAACGAGTTCCAAAGCATGATTCTTTAAACACGGAGATCCCGAGCTCACCGGTATTGGTTACAATTTAATACTTATGTAAAATTCATTTCACATTTTGTTGTGGTTGTTGCCACCTTTGTTGTCGTTGTTGAAAAACATATGCTAAAAATAACTTTTTCTGCTTGAATACACACCTCCTTTTTTACTTTCTGCTACATTTTCGTCACCAAGACCAACTGCTAAAATCCTCTTTCCTGACAGACTATGAAACCAGGAATCTACCTTCTTCCCAACCTACAAATATGTTACCAAAACTATATCTCGATGTAAATCTTAAAATCTTATGTGTCTGATTAAATTAAAATACAGCATCAAAACAAATAAAGTTACAACACTAAAGTTAAAGGGACAAAACCTGTATTTTTTTTAAAAAGATGTTGTTTCCTTTTTACCACTTAGATCAGTATACAATAGCAGCAAAAAAGGATTTCCTAAACAGGTATAAAATGCTTGAGAAACCCATCTTCCTATATATTTTGTAAAAAATGCTTGAGAAACCCAGTCTGGCAATTATTCACCTGCAATTGATTATTTGTATAAGCATATCACACTGGACCTGACCTTTTTTCACAAAATATATAGGAATGTAAGATTTTTTATGCCTGTGTATAGCTCTTGTTTGCTATTGCACTTCAAAGTACAAGTAGTAAATGTGAAAAAAAATTAAATGTTTCTTTTTTTTTTTTTGGTAAACACAGCAAATGTCCCTTTAAAATGAAAACTGTGTCCTTATCATTACAGTTCAATGTGCAAAAAAAAATGTATAATCAATGGTTTTACAGTGGAATCAGTCTTGAGAGACCTTTCTTATATCATTCACCCCTAAAGACACATTTGGACTGACCTAAATCACTGATTTACAGAAGGGTACATCGTTTTTCAGGGATTGATGGGTTAAGAAAGACCACCCGTCCTCTGAGACCAAATTTTGAAAACCACTCGGTTAATTAATCCTTTAACCAATAATTAAGTTACCGTATTCGACCCGTTAAACTCCAGGGCGATACAAAAATCAGAAAAAATGGTGGGCCCTTATTTTCAACCTAATTCACATTTGGCCTATCGACATACACTTGTTATATCCTTTTAATGTGCATTAAAATAGTCGTTTATAACTGAGTTAGTGTTTGTTTTTCACCGGTGTAGGAATAATAAATTGCTGGTCCTCCTTTGTGTTTTTCTTTACTTTTTACAATGATATTTGTCAAAAATATTAAGGCCACCACTTTATCATTTGGGCCAGTAGTTCTGAAATTTTACTTACCCTTGTTTTTATTTTTCAGTAATATTTATATAAGGACCAGTAAAATTTTGCTACGACCAGTGAAATTTAGTAATTCACTCGTCAGGTTGACCAGTAAATTATTTTTCATTTCAAAACCTCTGACATCCCTAATTAGCAATCGCACTTGTACATGTACCGTTCACTGCTTTTACATTGATACGGAAAGTATGTTAAACATGAATGTTTGTCAAATTGTGGGTAGTATTTCATTGAACACTGCAATTATTCATTTTTTGAAATAAAAATATTGTATTTCTATACATATACTTTTACCACATTCAAGTTCAAAAGATAAAAAAAGAAAAGAAAGTATTGGAATTCTCAGACCAGTTTGACTCCACGATTAAACAGAAGTGTTATTACCCTTGACAGATTGAGGTTTCTTATGGGGAAATTCAAAGAACAGTGGCAAATTACTCTCTATTTCTATTCCTAAACACATTTAGCACAATTTCTTTATCAATTCTATCTGTCTTCTTTTTCTGTCCTTTGTGTTTTGTTTATTTGCTACTTGTATGGTAACGTGTTTGCTTCTTTGTGGAATGTTGGTAAACTCAGACCCATCTTAATTCGTACCCATCTCAACTCATAGCCTCTTTGGCTTAGTCATGCCTACGGTTGACTGATTCATAACCAAAACAATTGGAAGAGTTGTACCCATCATTTTACTGACTTGTACACAATAGTGTAGGAATTATGGTTACACCGATGACTTAGTTATCAGGCACCTAGAAAAACTACCCGGGCTCGATTATTATTCTATGTAGGCATCATGAATAACCTATACACTTTTTCGGACAATACCTCTGTCAGTGAAGTAATTCTGAAGCCAATTCATTTCCACAGATAGTTGTATGACATTTCAATGCCAAACGGCATTATGCTAATTACCCAGTTGGTAGGTACATGTATACCTTCATGAATAATTCTACAATCAAACAGGCGGTGGACACGAGTGAGTTAATCAATTGGCACGAGTCAGCTAAAACACAGGTGTGAGTCAACCAATTCACTTAGGTACAAGTTGTAATGGGTACGAGATGATCGTAACCCATATGTGGAACTTCTTCATCTGAGGTTGCCTTGAATATTACGCAACTCCATTTGTATTTACCGGTATTGTCGTTACGAGTAAAAATAATTTTTTGATCTTCAAACTAACATTACTAGAAAACAAAGAATCACTTAGAAGCATAATTAATGGGAAGATAATAACTTTATATAACCATTTTGCAAAGCATATTATCATTTAAAACAAAATTAACAACCTTGCTGATCGTAAATCACCCATCATGGGCCTTTATTCGAAGTTAATTTGATCTGGATTCATGTTGGTATTTTAACTTCCATACATTCGACTTGCTGTTAGTGCCGTTATCATTACTACAGGTAAATTTTCGCCACAACACCGCCATGGTACATAGCGACTTGTCAGAATTAAATAACATGTTTATTTGGTCTGGGGGTATACATTTTCGCCATGATGCTCGCCACTACAGATGACTCGCTTGCCACTACCAATATCTACAATTGCTACAGTGTTCTGCCATGACACAAGCAGCGTGACAAGGCATTTTTGCCATGACACAATCTTGGAAAATAACCAAACCATCATGTGTCTACTATACATCAGCACATTGCTGTGTGTGGGGAGTCACTCAGGATGATCTAAACACACAGGTTAACATAAAAATAAAACTGGACCAGACTCTAACTAAACATTGTTATTGATTTTTTTTAATTCTGAATAGGTTTAATGCCAAAACTCAAAATGATTTTTAAGTTATATGGCGTCGCCCAGTTTTTTTAATGGTGGAGGAAAAAACTCAGTTACAATGTACGGTACTCAGGAAAGAGACCACCGGCCTTCTGCAAGTAAACAGGCAAACTTTGCCACAAGAATTAAATAAGGTTCCAGCGGGGCTCAAACCAGAAGTGAGAAACTTTATGGTTCAAAGCGTGATGCTCTAACCGATCAATCAATCGGAGTTGATTTAACGTGCGGCGTGACTACTCAAAGCCCTTGCCACACGTGATGCTCTAACCACTCCGTCACAGACACCCACTAACAAAAAGTGAAAGAACCTATTTAAATACTAGTCAGTAGAAAATGACTTACAGTGTTGTAATTTTCTTTATACAAAGAATTCCCGAGTCCAAACACAGCATAATTCAAGTTCTTCAGCAATGTCTTCTGCACCCTAAAATCACTTGCTGTCTCTTGTAACCACTTGTAAAACCATGCAGCTCCCTCTGGTGGCTGGCCATCAGTGTAAGTGGAGACAATTACCACAACACAATATACATTATCTCCCTGTAAAGATAATGGATTTGGAAATTTATAAAAAAAAAAAATTCTAAAACTATCAAGTATGTTTAGGCCTTTCCAAAAAGTGTAATCTTCCCTTGAATTGAGAGCTCTTCTGTTGGTGGAGAACGTACCTCTTAACTTCCGGTACGTATGGATTAAGTTGGTAATATAAACAAATGTATAGGTGGTATTAACGAAAGTATCATATATTGACTTCAGTTATCATTTTCTTCTTATTTGATGATAAGATAAGTACTTCAACATATACAAAATTATAGAAAACCCTCAGGGAAAACTAGAAAAGGTCGATTGAATATCATGTTACTGTTTTGTATGCAGATATATCAGATAATGGGGGTTGGTTTTTGGTTGTCTAAATTGATAGTCATAAAAGTACTAAACGTTAGATAATGTGAACAGCAGTGAAAATAGTCTTTACCTCATGGCCAAAAATGTCACAGAACACATCGTGTGTTGACTGCTGTTGCTTGCAGTTTATGGAGGAAATGGAAGTTGGGTGTGTGTAATAAAAGACCCGATACCGAACGGAACTGAATTTCAGGATGTGTTAAAATGATGATACATGTACATGTACATGTAATACTATACATTGTATAAAAGTTATAAAATCTTAATTAAATGTAGGTGAATGATAAAAGGAAAATTAGTTGTTGTGAATAAAAGTTTTAATGAGATACTTTAAAATGGATAGATATTGTTTTAAAAAATGAAAACTTTTGTAATTTGCATCAATTTAAACACACAGTAGTTACATATATTTATTAAAATAACAATAAATTAATAAAACACAAAATTGACTCAAATATTTTTTTCTTTGCAGTCAACCAAATTTTCATGGCGGGCAAGCACAACATCAGTATAGCACTTGCCCGGCTGAGGAAGTTGTTAAAAATGTTAAGGTCACAAACTGGTTACGGTAAAATTTATTCAAGTAAATATGACAGGCCCCTAAATTTAAATCTGGGCTCCCAGAATTTAAAACTTAGGAGCCCGTTTGGCTCCTGAGGATTTTTTCTTAATTTCCACCCCTGTTTAGGTGTTGGCCTAAGCAAAAAAAAAAAAAACAAAAAAAAAAAAACAAAAAACAAAAAAACAAAAATAACAACAACAAAAAATAAAACTATGCAGGTTTTGCATTAATAAAATACATGTATACGATAGATTTTTATAATATATAGGTGGAATTGTTTATTGATCACCATATTTCTGTTAATGGTCTACAAAAAGTACAAATTTTCACACGAAATACCATATTTAAAAAATATATTTCACTGTTAAACAGAATGTTTCCATGTTACATTGGTATTTTGGACATGATTTTCTATTTTATTATTTCGAAAGATTTGAAAATTTAAAAGGAAAGTAAAAAGTAGACATTACAATTTTATTAATTCATTATTTCAATGATTTGACAATTTAAACAGAAAGTAAAATTAGACATTATATATGATAAATATATAATTTTATATTATTGGGTATTATAGAAAATATGCTTGTTTAACAAATCGCAATTCAATTACCTCCTCTGCCAAAGTATCATCTGGGTCATAGTCCTTTAGACTAATCACCTCACCATGGTAACCTCTTACGACTGATTCTTCATATAGAAGATCCGCAAAATGCTGTAACAAAAATGAAATCAAACTTCAAAGGTTTACAATCAAAAATACAATATGAATTTTCCCTTTTCCAGGAATTTTGCCTCAAATAAAAATCAATTGAAATCCTATCATTAATTGTTATGAGTAAAACCTTTTTTTTATCTTAAAACACGTTAATGGAACTTATATAAATGTATCTCATTAGCTACGTAAAAATTTGTGTTCATGACTTAACATTCACAAAATATCAAATAATTTTACTTTTGATTTGCCTGTCTGTGTTCCATACAGTATCTTAACTTTCTTTTTGTTGTTTGTATCCTTGGTTACAGACTGGGTGTCTCTTGCATTTGTTGACTCTAGGTAAGACTTCTGTAATGACATAATACATGTACATGTCAAATAAAATGAAATTATTTAACTTTCTTCGATACACGTACATCTTAAATAAACGTACATGTACATATACTGTACATATATATTGGATCAAACTCTATTGGAAATAATTCTAATGCTCACTTAGATGTGTTTGAGAATTTTTCTGTATCATATATTTCTCAGATGATTATTTTCTGAGTATTTTCTTTTTAATGTCTTTATGATCTTAGTGTTATAAATACATTACTGTTAAACCAAATGAGTATAATGGGGAAATGTGCTTGATCATTGACTACTAAATGACTTGTCCAGTCACTATACTGGTTGTCCTAGCAACCCAATTTCAAAGTTTTTGTACAACAAGGACATGTACCTCCAATATACAATGTAGTATGAAATGAAATATATTTGATGTGGGGCCACAAATGGCCCTTACCATACATAGGCCTTTCCAAGAATAAAAAGAAAAAAAAAAACTTTTTTTCCTTCGATAATAATCACACCTTTAACAAATCAATTAAATGTAAAAGTGTGGATGACATGTGAGATAATAAATGAAAATACAGGTATGTAAAAATAAGGATGCCAAGCCCCTCAAGACTTGCTATCATAAACTTATATTCAGCCTTTAACAATGCTACATTGTTTGAACATACCTTTAAGTTTGGCGCTTTTCTGCGATCAAACAAAAGCCACAGAAGACAAATGGTGGCCAGAATTGCTGTCCAAACAGGAACTGGTAAAAAGTCTGATACCGTGGATGTAAGAATCTTCTCCAACATTGTCGATTCTCAGGAATAACTGCGATAAAAAAATATATAAATGTTAGTGCAAGAAGAATAACACTTATGTATACATGTAACTCTAACTGAGTTACTTGTATTAGTATCTACATGTACATTTGTTGTGATTAAAAGAATTTGCAGAATTTACCGAAGTGGTTTTTTTTTTAAGTTAACGCTGAATTTTGAAAATTCTGAGGTACGGTAACACATTTAATTACTGCCACCTCATTCTGACAATTTATCAAATGGCTCAATTAGAGATAAGAGTTAAGAAATTTATCCTTCTTGCATTTGTATACATCACGGATTCGTCAGCAGGATCAACAGATTTTCCAAGTTAGGCTTTCAATCTACATGTAAGATCAAATTCTAGTAATTTTGCCATCGAGTAATATTGGCACCAAAATGACCCAATGCAAATAATTTCCGTACTTGTACAAGTAACTTAACTGTTTAACTTCACCACACCAGGTATGTTTGACAGTTGAACAAATAACATTGGCAGTAAGTTTTTATTAAGGTCATGTACATGTGTGTACATCCAGGGCTTTTTCCTACCTTTTTTGGAACGTGGTTCATGGCGCTGGAATTGCCCATAATTCCTAATCATGAATTGAACATATATATATGTACATGTAACATAACATCTTTTCATCATTTCTCAATCTTATGCCAATATTTTCAGTCATTGTTTTTCTTCAAAGTTTGAAATATGGCAGTTAAACAATAAATTAAAAAAGATAAAAAAAAATACAGCAGGTAGCAAAATAAGTGAATCAAAAAATAGCAAAAATAAGAGAAAATGTAAATATTGCTACCCTAGGTTCTATTTTATAGGACTAAGGACATATGTGAAAAATTCCCAATTTTGAGCCAAAATGCCACGAAATTCCCAATTCCAGTGCCATGGGCCATGTTCACAAAAAAGGTAAAAAAAAAAAGGCCCTGATTATTTCTGCCCTTTTATGACAGATTCTGAGTGCAAAATATACTTACTGTCAATGCCGAATTAATAGGCAAAAGTCAAAAATACTTACCGGTAATTATATTACAAGTGTTGAAATTAATTATAATTAGTGCCAAAATTACCTGACACCATGACCTTAAAACATTCATGGGCTTAATATAAAGAAGTATGGGCAGGTACATATTCCTTAGAAATCTGTTTACATTTAAAATTTAAACGTAATTAATTATTAAGTTAATTGTTTTAGCTTTTGTTCTTGAAAAAGTACAGTCACAAATTAACGATACACATGGAACAAACTAAATGTTTATTCAGGGATTAATATCATCAACATGTGGGTCCAGTAAAAGGACCCATTCCAAATGCAAAATCAGCTATATTTTCCCAATTTTGAGCAAATATTTCCCTATTATGTTCAACATGTACCTGACTTTTGATATAGAGAGAAAAAAACTGCTGAATTAATACCTTCCTGTCTACAGATTAAATCCATACTGTCAGTATAATAAAAAGATAATCACAACTTTGGTATCTTTATTTTCAATTTTAGTGGTAAAATTTATAATTACCATAATTAAATATTAATTCTATCATTTTGGGGCAGCTAGATTTACCCTAAAAGATACAAAAATACCTCAACAGACCCCATAACACCACAAAACATCTATCTGGTAGCAATTTTAGCAATATTATTATAACATGATTAATAATTTTTATGACTGTAGATGTTTTTGACTTTGATAATGCTGTTTTATCCAATTTCACGATGTATTTCTGAATCCATATATTGCAGTCAGTATGACATTTTAAAATGTACCAGAATGTTACTTAAACAGGATACGATAAAGACGTATAATACATATATAGTAAAACCCATATAACCTGGCAGGGTGGAGTCTTGTGAACCCATTCTTGACCTGGACGAGTATAAATTTTAGGTAATAAAGCATGACATTAAAATTACACTAACTAGAGTAATTGTTCCTGCTTGTCACCATACATAAGACAGTATCCAGGGCGGAATAAAACGTTTTTTCTGTGCAACTTGTCATAATCGAAAAGTGAGTAGAATCATTTGTATGATAATCTAAAGGTTACTCCGCCCCGCAATCTTATGTGAATCGGACAATACATGTATGTAATCATCATTTTCCACAATACGTGGAATTCATATAATATAAATTTGACATAATATATGAAGAATATCACAGGAATTGTGAAAACACTTAATTTCAGAGGACTGATTTGGCTCTTCATTTTACGAAATGACAGTGTCCATAAGTTCTGTGACAGTTGGTAAATGTTGATTTTTTTTTTTAATTTCTAGTTGTCTATGAAATACTCATACAGGAGAAAGAGCATCTAAAATTATTATTGATGCAAATTTATTTCGATTTAATTGTATATTGGGTCTTTTGGGGTGTTTTTTGGAGGCCTTTTAGGGTAAATTGTGCCGCTGATCATTTTTTACCAAATTTAGCCCATTGTGACATAAAATTCCCAATTAAAAGGGTACAGGACCCTTTCCCAAAAGGGTTTTTTAGCCCCTGTTATTCAATACTGTATATGAGACTATGCCAGCCACAGAGTCATTGTTTTTATGTTTATACATGCAATTTATTGGAATGTGTTCACCAATTATATTCAGATAAAGATTTAAAGTACGATATTAAAAATAAGTATCTGGCTATATATAGAGTCAATTAATGAAACCAAAGACATGATTATTCATACGCTGATGTAGTTCGCAAGATATTGTAACCTGTAGCGTAGCAGGATATCAATTATCATCGACATTGCAATTTGCATGAATGACATGATTGCCTTTGACATCTTTCAAGTTTAATTTTAGCTTCGACAAAGTTAAACGTGGTGTCATGAAACGGAACGTGGAGTAAACTTATTTTTTAACAGCTTACACAATAAACTTGGCACGGATAAAATTCTAATCACAGACTGAGATGCTGGTCTCGAAAGTCAGTAAAGTCACATGGTTGTTTCAATTCCAATATATTGCCTCACGTTGCAACAAATGTTGTAATTCCACTTCCGGTAATAACTGAAAACAAAATATAGAACTGATAACGGTCCTGAAACACGGTTTCGCAAACATTCCGTGATTGGATTATATGATTGTTGCTCACTTGCATCAGTTTACATCGCCGACGTAATACGTTTTACAAAAATTTCCTCAAACATCTACGATTTATGTAACTTTAATCAGAAGCGTATGTACAAAGACATGCAAAAAGCCTTCATACACTATTATTTTTACTACATATTTTATATAAAACCACACTTTTTCAAAAAATTATTGTGAAGCCATTTCTTATCGCATTTCAATAGACTTTTCACTGTTAAAAAATACTTGAATATAGTTTCATTATTTATTTTGACTTTAATTTTCTGAATCAGAAATCAAAAGATTTATTTATTTAAAGAGAAAGTTTAAGTTTTTTATGAAATCTCCCTATATGTGTAAGTAAAATTGTAATGTCTAATTTTTACTTTTAGTTAAATTGTCGAATCTTTGAAATGATATATTACAAATTTACACCCCACCCCGACCCCCCCCCCCAAAAAAAAAAGGATGAAATTTGGAAACATTCCCCTTTTAACGGTGAAAATTTATTGAAATTTTATAAGAAATGGCTTCACAACATTTTTTTTAAAATTGTGGTTTTATATGAAATACAGTGAAACCTATATATAGGGGCCACCCAAGGGACCAGAAAATATTTACCTTTATGTGCAGGTGACCCTTATAAACAGGTTCAATTTAGTTGAAGTATGCAGTCAAGGGACTGGAAAAAACTTACCCTTATAAACAGGTGATCCTTATATAGAGGTGGCTGCTATAGCAGGTTTTACTGTATATAGTAAAAATTAATAGTGTAGGCTATGAATACTTTTTGCACTTCTCTGTACTTATGTATGGCACACCAAAATCACATTAATAAGCTAAGCCTACCTGTTTTTCGCATTTAAACCTAGTTTGTCTCGTAACCCACATTAACTGGAGAAAACTAAGTGTAACTGATAAAAACTATGATTAGCATAACTGCGCCAAAATCACATACACACTCATTAACGTCAAAGACATATATGTCTCTGTTAATGTGATTGTGGCGCAGTAAAACCGACAAAACGGGGATAGTTATTTGGGTTTGTCCGTCTGTCTGTCTGTCACGATTCGTTTCTGTGCAATCACGGCATCAAATATTATCCGAGCTTCTTCAAACTTGGTAACAGGATTAAATGTCTAAAGGGTTCGACCAAGTTCGATCGCCACTTTTAGCGGACGTTATTTGGCAGAGTTAGGACCCTTGATAAACAAAAAATTTCATTTTCTGTCGTTTCCGTGCAATTTCGGCAACAAATATCATCCGATTTTCTTCAAACTTGGTAACAAGATTAAATGCCTAAAGGGCTCGGCCATGTTCGATCGCCACTTTTGGCGACTTTATTTGGTGTAGTTGTGACCCCTTGATTAACGAAAAATGTCATTCAGTTCAGCCGTTTCCGTGCAATCACGGCAACAAATATTATCCGATTTTATTCAAACTTGGAAACAAGGTTAAATGCCTAAAGGACTCGGTCAAGTTCGATCGCCACTTTTGGCGCACATTATTTGATGGAGTTATGGTCCCTTGATTAACGAAAAATGTCATTTTCTGCCGTTTCCGTGCAATCACGGCAACAAATAGTATCCGAATTTCTTCAAACTTGGTAACAAAGTTAAATTCCTAAAGGACTCGGTCATGTTCGATCGCCACTTTTGGCTATGGCTTTAAATATAGTTTTTTGTTCGATTTCCAAGCAATACATCTTGTGTCAACAGCATGAAAATTGGTACATGTTTCAACCTACCCTCAAAAGAGTTTACCTACAATATGATTGCCCTGTTACGAAAGGATGATAGCGGGGAATATAAATTCTACGAACTAGCTTGTTCTCCGTTAAAATAGGCTTTCCTCGAGAAAAAATAGCTATCGGTTAGTTAAACATTTTTCTCCAGTTTATGTGGGTTGCTGCACGCGAAAATCACACTGAATGATATGATAAACTTAGTTTTTCTCAGTTTAACCTAGTTTTTCTCCAGTTAATGGAGTTGCCCAGAAAAACTAAGTTTAACTGAAGTACAACAAGGTTTAAATAATATAAATATAATACCAAAGTTATAATGCTTAGTCTTCATCAGCTGAGCTCCAATTTATAAAAAAAAGATATTCTAAGGGGAAAGTGGTATCATACAAGGTCTAATAAAAGATCTAAATACATAGCCAAATCCGTCAAAGAGTAACCACTGTAAAAAAGATGACTACCTTAGTTTTTGAAGAATTTAGAATTGAAATGGTGTTATCAGTGCGAAATATTACTTTGGTATAAAAATATCAGCTGGTGCCGAAATACCAGGTATTAGGTTTATGTATACTCTCGGGTTTAACTGATTAATGTGATTTTGGCGTGCCATGCTTACGGTAATTCGAATAATTCCGCGCCCTCTATCGTCTTTAACAATCTGAGATTGACGGGATATTACCATTATGACGCCCACTGCTTGCGTTCGACTTGCAAGTGGAAGGTCTTGGGTTCAATTCCCCAGAACAAGTAATAGCAAATACAGTACAGTGCCTTAAGTTTATGAACAAAAATAAGTTACCCTTTAAAGCCTACTTTCTGACGCCGTCTTATCACGCTTCCTTAGATACACCCGCAGGCGGTGCATGTAAAGTGGAAGAGATACCCCTATAGAAAAATTACCATTATTCTTCTTAGAAATCATACTCGGACACATGTAGAAAATTGATCCATACTGTAGAAAATTAAATCTACCCGTTTTCCTCTTCAGTTTTACACAGATTTAGAAAAAAAAATGGGTATATTTTCTACCATAGAAAATGACCCGGGTATATTTTTACAATGAGACAAAAATAAACATACAGTCGATAAACACGGGTTTTATTTCCCCGGATATTATAATAGTAACTGTACAATGACATGGTTGCCTATAATAAGACCCTTAAAATGACCCGGTGGCTGTGTTAAGCAATTATTGTATGGGGATAAAAAAACAATACTGCAGTGGCGTAGGAAGCAAATCAAAAGTGGGGGAAGGCAATTTATTATTATTATCATTACTTTTTTAAAGTGGTTTTCCCAGGGAAAAAAATGTCATGTGCCCTTTGATTATGCAGTTAATATATGATTCAAAGTTGGAGTAGTGTAAATATAAAATTTATTCGCGGAGCGGAGCGAGGCTCGAACAAATTTGGAAAATTTGTTTTTAATTGGTGACATAAAATTATACTTATTTGTGATGCAATACATATATCATCAAAAGTAGACTGAGGATTCAAAGTTGGAGTAGGTGTAAATTTAAAATTTATTCGCCGAGTGGAGCGAGGTGCAAAAAAAAAAATGGGATTTGTTTTTAATTTTCCGACTTTTTATAGAAAATTAAGGGTTTCACAACTTTTTTATAAACTTTAGGGACACGATCTCCCTGGTTACTTCAAATAATTTTAATTGTTGGATTAATTGTCAGGTAATATTCATGTTTTATGCATCTAATAAAAACAATATATTTTTTCTCATTTGGGAGCCTGTACAAGCGAGAGAACCCGGTTACAATGTAACCAGGAAGATATCATCAGCCTTCCGCAAGTAAACTTGGAAACTTTCTCACAAAAATAAGCTTAGGTTCCAGCGGGCTCGAACTTGAGCTGATAGGAAGTGAGAATATTGAACATGATTTAAATCACGATGCTCTGACCACTCAGCCCCTACATGCTGAGAAATCCGTCAAACAAAAATATCTTTACCGATATGTAGGGCAAACACAACACATAATACAAAGTCAGTAGTCCAAATACATAAAATCCAAGATATACAGACAAAGCCTGGTTTGATCCAGGATTTCGAGTTAGAGGGAAGAAAAAGTATATAATTGTTTTCGCCGAGCTTAGCGAGGTGCGAAAATTTTAGTAAGCCTTTTTCTGGATTCCAGACGTGATATTATTATAAAATGAAATTTGAATGTGAAAAAAGTGCCCCCCCCCCCCCCGGTCCTACGCCTATGTACTGATAAAGTTTGAATGAGTTAGATATATATATATATATATATATATATATACGTATAACTCAGGTTCTAAATATTTGGAAAGATTCTGGTTTTAAACATAAAAAGTTGGTTGTGAAACAAGCAACGTCGCAGAACGACTTGGGAGAGGCGAAACGTCCTAGTCGTGAAACGGCTTAGTCACGAAACGTGTTAACGTTGTACCCAGTGAGGTCGATTGACTCCTGTACCCTTGCACTCTTTCTTTATTTAATGTCTCATTTAAATTTACAATTACTCAGATAATGATATATGGTTTTAGTATGACGACATCGCTGAGTATTTTTCTTTATAAAGTTGACTTGGATCGAGTTGATTTCGTTTCGTAATTACAGGAAATAGCATTATTTTCCCAGAATTCCTGTTGCCACCGCCGCCATCTTCATAATTTGGAGACAACGACGCCTTGCAGAAAAATAAGTATCGAAAAGAATATAGGATATATATTATCTCAAGACGGAAGACATTAAAACCCCGTTATTTAATTTATACGGATGAAATTTAACACATAGTACTGAAATAACATCCGTAATGAGTGCTACCACCGGTAAAAAGAAGGGTGGTGGATTTTTATCCCGACAGGCGAAAGCTAATAAAGACAAAGGTGTTGAAGCAATAACCGAGGAGGATTTGCTGAAAAAAGATGTCATATCTCCGGAAGAAGTTTTAAAATTAAACAAAATTACAGAAAGTAAGATAGAGGTTCAGGCATTTTTAAATGTTAAAACAATACATTCAGCCCTGCTCATAGATAATTTCTGTAACTTGTGTCTTTGTAACTGCAAGTGCAATTACAGAATGAGTGAATCATGTGACTCTGACAGTTGAGTTTTTGGTCCATTATCACTGACTTGTATGTTGCATAAGTTGGGTCTCACGAATAATAAAAACATGGTATGAATTAAGGATTGATCCATGTCAAAACAGTCTGTCATCTGTTTTTCCAGTCTTTAAGTTTCTATTTCCACTTCAAGACTGAAACTGAGAAAACGTGTCATTGTTGTTGGTGTTTGCATGTCATAATATTCCATTTTAAATGCGTATTGTATTGATTGAGTATTAGTAAGAAAATTGCTGGCTAACAGTCACACATGGCATTTATGTACAGTTCTTGAGCCAACCTGGCTCAGTCGGTAGTGTGCTGGACTCTTGATCGTGAGTTCAAGTCCAGCCAGCAGCAGGTTGGTTTCCTGTCCTTTGGATGGCACAGTAAAAATACAGGTCCCAAGTCACAAACAAACAGACATGTACAGTTCTTATACATGTATATCGTTGCAAACCTATATTATGATCATGCAGGGGTACCAATGACGGTGTGTCATATGATTTTGCATGCTCATGTTTCTATCCTTCTTGATGCTTTAAAAAATTTTGAATATCATTGCCATGGAATAATTACTTGGTATACCTAGAATTAGTAGAATACCACATTTTAGTTTAATCATCCAAAACTTGCGGACATGCTCAATCTATTTATTCAAGTTCTATTTGGTATACATGAAAACATTACCATTCCTTTTGTTTTTGTCCCGTTTAATTTAAAATAGAATACTGCAAAATAGTATAGGCCACCACATCACACTCAATTTACATCTTCAAACACACTAAAACAGAGGAATCATGTGACATGTTGACGTCGGGGTCAGAACCCCATGGTAGTGTATATATCTCATACTACAGTACGGCTCACGTGTTTCGTAATTTTTCCACGGATCACAGTGGGAAGATGCCCCGTGTAAAATCGGAAAAAACACTACCCATGGTTGTGTATAAGGGGTCATAAAATATTGTGAGCCATTGTCGGCTCTCATCTCAAATCACCAAGGCGTGAAGACTGACTTGTCTTATTGATACCTGTAAAACTGTTTGTCCACTAGATTTATCAAAAAATAAAAGGGTGTTACTAACAGGCAAAGAAAAGTTTGAGGAATTGTGTTTTTTATTTTTTAAGAAATTATTGATATTACCTTAATTACATGTCAGATTCCCACCCGTACTAGGCCTAATTAACATCACGTGTATACTTACGATTGTTAAAAGAAAACAGACTACTCTACATTTACTTTAAATGAATTAATCCCAATATTTTATTTTCCCTCGGTAAATCAAAAAATCTAAATGTGACGACGTTGGACATATCGGCCTACAGTCCGATGGTGAATAACATAGATCTATTTCAACTTTTGTTATGATTTGAGATTCCTGTGTCGAGAGAAACAAAAAAATACAAATAAAAATCATAACAATGTTTTCTCAGTTGAATATATTTATTGTGCATCTATAAGTTCGTATAAAGTAAAGGACTCGACTTTTCATGCGCCGAAATTGACAACCGTCATTCGAGTATTGACTGGGTAAAACGACCGCCGACATCTTCATTCCCGAGAACCAAAAAAACACAGAGTTAATAAATTAAATCATATCTATGTTTTGCTCATTCGAATATCTGGTTAAATAAAATACAAAACTCGATTTTCCACGCGCCGAAGTCGTTTTAAGTTACGAGTGATGTACCGCCATATTCTCCCTTCCGAGAATCACGTGATCTACCTGTACCATGTATGCTGTGGACACGATTCATGACTCGGGTCGCCGGGAAAATGATTTGCGTTTACGGCTAATAGTATCAGTTTATTGTATTTATGAAGATTCCCGACATTTTTGAGATAGATAGTTTTCAAGAAGGAAGAATATAACCGACCCCGTAGCACGAGAAGGGTTTTTTTTTTTTTTTCAGGCGGATTTTTTTTTCTGATTTAAAAACATTGAGTCCGAGAGAAAATTAGGAAATATCGTCATTTTCTGATTAGTTTTTAGCGACGTATCTGTATTTTTCCATCACCAAAATATCATGATGACTGATGTAACTGATTTTATTCATCATTAATACATTATAGAATCTAGATCAAGTCAAGTTCGTACCGGTGCGCCCAAAACTGTTGGCTACATATGTATATGTAGTTCACCCGGATTATCAATATCCTTTGTCTTTAAAATGTTGTTACATGTTTCTTACTTGTCTTAACAAAACAGTTTTTTTGTTTTGGGGAATGTCCATTGAAGATTAAAGTTAATACACTTTGTCCAACCAGCTTGTTGAGCAACTTAGACATGTATGAGTTACAATTTCCAAATTAAATATATGGACAGTTTAATTCCAAATTAAGATACTAAATAGATAAATAAAATAGCAAGTTAACAACAAATACATAAAAATTCATTAATTAAGTTACAATGTAATTTAAAAATATATATATATTTTTAATTTTTCCTTCCTACAACCTCTCCTACATTTTATGTATATTATTGTTGCTATTTTGCAACATGTATATGTATATTTAAAATAAATTAGAGGATGTTTCAAGCAATATTTGTTTTTCTATATATTTGTAACAATAGAAAAATGTTTAAATCAACTGTATTAAGAAGTTTTCTATTATGATATATCACTTTTTCAGCTCTGTTTTGTGTTAAAGTAGAACTGCACACATTATTAATTTTATTTAATTTTGAGCTCCAGGATATGTACAGTAAATATAACTAAACTTTGTAAGAATTTTGAATAAATTATAATTTATTTATTAGATTTAATCGGATTACATGTCTGTGATTTAATATAAATTTTAAAGATTACAAAATAAAGTTTGTAAAAAAAGCTAAAACATGTTCATTTGAGAAAAACACTGATTTACATTGAAATAAAAGTGTAACCATGTAGCATCTCTATGAGTAAGTATGGTAAATTACCTGTAGAGTGGGATGACTGTACCTTGAAGGTGGTGAACATTTACATGGATTCCCACAGTGTTCAGGTGATATGCCCACTGTGTTTTGTGTAAAATCTACAAAACACCTGAGCTGCATTATTTTATATGTTTATGTACCCAATCATGGCTCAGAGTTCCCAACTTTACTAAAATTTGCAGAAATTAGTTCAAATTTCAAATATATATGGAATTGACTTCACACGATTCAAGTTGAGGGACATGGATTCTGGTGCTGTTTTATTTGAAGCCAAATTTTCCACCCTGACCCCAAATGCAAGAACAATGCATTTCCCGTAGAATTTGCAGTAGAAATTTCCCAAATGAAGCCAAATGACAATAAATTTGCAGAGATTCTTGTATTTTCACATAGTTTTGTGTATTTCTAGATTTCCCAGTTTCAACGAAATGTTGCTAAAATTCCCAATTCAAAAGGCCCAGGCCTTATTCCCCCAAAAATGTGGAAAATCCTTGTTTCTTAGTTTCAAATAAAAATGAGAGCAATTTTCAAAGTCAGTGTTTGCTTTTTATGATCTCTAAATCATAGCTTATCAATAATATACTATTTGATATGATGAAATATTTGACCTCAAATATTATAATTTTTTTTAGAACATACATGTATTTGTTTTTAAAACCTCTGGATTTGACTGAATAGGAAACCCATCATCTTGAAAAAAATGGGTCAAATTTATGACTTTCCCATGGGAAATACAAAAAATATCCTTGATAACAATACTAATTTTTTTTTTTTTAATTTAGTAAGCTTTTTTTAAATCAACAATAATTTTTTATTATGAAAAATATCCAGTTGCAGCATAAATTTTGTGTGTTTTCAACCTAAAATCCTTAAAAGAGAGTTGAGCTTTAATGATGAAAAAAATTTAGTGACTTTGGGCCTTGGGCGTGTTTGCCATTTGTTTCCTTATAATATTCATTATTTATTCTTGTCTTTAAGTTAAATGGAATCACATGGCATACATGACTGCATTGTGTAAGATGAATTGAGGATATGTAATCAGTTCAACTGATGTAGTCCTAAACATTCCAGGGATAGAAATAAGCGGTTGCTCACTTGCCCATGGTGAGTTAATTTCATGCTGGGCGAGTGTATTTTCCCTGGAAGTTGCCCAGGTGGCGAGGAAGTTGCTGAAATGTTTGATGACAACAGACTGCACTTCAATTTATTTGATATTCGGCATTTTATTCTGATGTCAGGATGGTTCTCCTATACACTGTAGGCCCACTTAACAGCTCCAAATATTTCTAATGACCCAAAGTCAAACATTTAAATGAACAAGATCTGTTTTACTTAAAAAAAAGTTAAACAGAGAAATCACTGATCAGATTGTGGTGTCTTCTCTGACGTCCGATGGATACATCTTACAAATTTTGATTTCAATAAAAAAAATAAGGTTTTATTTCAGTTACATTATAGGTAGTTTTAAAAACGGACTATAATGTCCTGATGTAATTCATTTGAAAGAATTTATTAAATCTACAGCAAACTAATGGCATTGATAGCTTTTACATAAACACAATCATAATTTTTCAGAACTTTGAATTTGGTTCCAAAAAATTTGAAGCTGTTAACAGATATTGATAAATGACAATTTTTTATAATTTTTACAGCAAGTGTAGCCCCTGTTTATAGCAAAAATCTAAAACTGATTTTTTCAGTAAATTAAAAAAAATGAAAAGAAAAAAAGTATATTTAGCCAATTTTTAACTTTTTAAATTCAACTGGTCCATTTATTGTCATTGATAGAATAATTCATTGTTTATTTTCTTTATTTTATTTTTTTTAAAAAAATACTGAAATTTGTGTTACTATTTTTACTTTGTGGAAAAAGATCAATATTAAAGGAAAACTCCAATAAAATCAGATGTCCTCCAAAGGAAAGTATTTTTATGCAAAAAAAAAACAAAAAACAAAGAAAAAAAAACAGTAAAAATTGTTGAGTGTTTTACTGGGGATTTTTTGTTTTTGTTTTTTAATTTTTTTTACAAAGAGGAAAACTGAATTTTTCTTCTATTTCATTATTTGTGGAAGATTTTCTGAACAGATGCAGGGTTTTCCCTGGGATTTTCAAATGAGGAGTCCATGGACTCCCACAACTACAAAATTAGGAGTCCATTTTGTAATTTAGGAGTCCATTTGCAGTCCACTTCAATTCGATCAGAATTAAACTGAATGTCAAATGTGCACTTTTGTTGATAATTACAGACATTCCTATAAACCTATAAATATGAAATTAAATAAAATATAGTTGTTTTAACTATATTTGAAATCATATGGAAATTTTATATCAAAAATCTATAAATTGTAATACAATTAAATGTTTTTAGAAATATAGATGCAAAACTGAAAAGTTACTAAATACATGTAGCCTAATAATTGATGCCTCAAATTTATTTATTTGAAAATTATATCTAATTTTATCCATTTCAAGTATTAAAGTACTTTATCATAAGATTTTCATAAACATTTGTGTAAATAAATCATTTTATATAACCATCATTAGTACTTTCATTATTATTTTTTAATTTCTATAATTCAAATGAAAGTCTGGTTTGGTATCCCTTCTTTAATTTATACTTCTGTAAGTACCTATAAAGTGAACGATGTTGTCTTGTTGATTCTAGATCTATATTAGAGGTAAAGATTTTCCTGTTTTATTGTAAATAAAATGATGAATTCAGTTTCTTGGTTTTCTTGTGGAATTGCACTAGAACATAAGAATTAAAAATGGACATAAAAAAGAAGCAAACAGGTAGGTAAAATAGGTCGCATGCTTGGTTCATTTACCCAAACGATCTTGAAAGACATCAAGTATTTAACGCGTCCACTAGGACGCAATAGATCTTATTTTAGGCGTCATTTAGGATTTTTACGCGTAAATACGCAGAATTATTGCGTCAGGGAAAACCCTGACAGATGTCAGAAACTACATTACAGTAAAAACTAAAAACTCTGGGTCCCTGAAATTTGAGCTGGGCTAATAGATTTTGAACTTTTGCACCCCAATTGGCCACTGGATGAAGAATGTTTAGCTGTACCCCAGATTTCTGTATATTTTACTCACACATATATGTAGAGCATGTATTGTTTCAAGATTATTTGTGTATTTTGCAAAGATTGTTTCTTATTGTCTTAAGTCCTTTTTGTCTGATACTGACACAGATGATGGATGTGATGATATAGATCCGGAAGAGATTGATCCCCATGCTGGCAGATTTGTTCGTTATCAGTTTACTCCACAATTTTTGAAACTCAAAACAGTTGGTGCAACGTAAGTATATAAATGGGTTATAGAATAAGTACCGTATGTAACTGTAAACAGTACCCAACAAAAGTACTTTTGATTTGGAGATGAGAAAGGGATGAAACTTAACTCTAGTTATTATTAATTTCTTTATAAAATAATTTATTTATTCAATGGAATCTGTCTTGAGAGACCAATCTTAAAAAGACCACCTGTCTCTTGAGACCACATTTTTAAAAGTGCTTTATTAAATAATCCTTTAGATGAAACCCTGTTTGAGAGACCACCTGTCTTGTAAAACCACATTTACTAGCAAATATGACCGTCTCTCAAGACACATGCTACTGTAGTTTCTGTGCCTTCATATGTTGTTATGTCCTCGGTTTGAAAGGTCTGCCGTAGGCATCTAATGTTTGGATTGTCCGTCCGTCTGTCTGTTTCCATGCCTGTCTGTCCATAATTCTGTCCCGCTTACATATAAATTACATTATTTCAAGTTTAGATTGTGATACAACAGTGTTTCAGATTGAAATGGAACATTATAGGACATACGACCTATTTCATAAAAAAAGTCTAGGCCATTTTGTCCTAAACATCGAAATATTTTAGGCCATATTTTTTTTAGCAAAAACAATGAAAAGGTAAGTCAATGCACAAAAGGTCATTTAATATTCATTTTTTTGCAGCAACAATACTGAACAGTTTTCTGTTGGTTTTGTTTTTCCATGTAGAAAAATGCTTCATAAAAATCAAAATTTTCCAATTTTTCACCATTTATCCTTATTCTCATTAACTTATCTTGAGTCTCAGTATGAAAGTCGATTGCGCAGTGGAGTCAATGTCTGATTTTTGTACCGAAAATCCACGCTCACATCCAGCTGTATTAGCTGGACATGTCAATGCAAGTTGTGCTAAACCGCATGATGTTTGGAAAATCATCTTTGTGATAGGAGGAGATGAGACCCCATAGTGATGCCATCTGAGGCTGTTGGGTTCGCTGTCCCTCTGCCAAACGAATTTTCTTTGGTGGCATGTCACCGCTCTGCTCTTACTCTTACAGTCTTAGTTTAGTTAGGGGTAACTCTTGAAACATTACGGCACGTCTAATTGCCGCAAAGTGCCATAACATAACGCAAAGCCCAACAAGACACAAGGTTCTTTAGAGGTCACTATTCTACCACATTTGGATATTATGAACATGTTTTCCAGTTGATTTTACTGATTTCTAATACAAAAAATGAATTGTCATTTACCGATTGGGGGGGGGGGGAGAGGTGTCTTTGACAGAGGCCGTTTTCACAATCACTCGTAAATCTAAGTGAAATATTGTGAAGATGGTTTCTGGAAATTATCCTCTTTGTGGTAATAATATTTATTATTTATATCAAGTGGGAAACAATTTAAAATTATAAAAAGTTAGAATGGTGACTTCTGAAGAACCAAGTGTCTTCCTTATAGTAACCCCTCCCCTTGCAGTACCTTGTGGCAATTAGCTACACCCATTAATTTGACGCTTGAATTTGAGACAAATGGTGATACCTCTTATTACACAAAGCGCTTGAACGACCAAGTATACTGTATTTTTAGCTGGAACTCCTCGTGCGTTTTAGACTGAGAATATATGTATATTTTATAAATTCCGAATGAAATATTAGGGTGCGAAAATTGCTGGTAGATCCATAAACTATTTGGAAAATGACTGTCCGTTTCAAGCAGAAATCTATCGGCCATCCTGTCCGCTTGACAGAGAAGTAGTCGGCCATTTTGGCAGATACAAGGCACATTTTTCGGCCATTTGGAATTTTAATCGGCAAATTGCCGATGGCCGACGCCAATCTGAAACACTGTACAATAACCAAACTTAGACTGTAAGTTCATCTAAGTGTTGCTCACACGTCACTGACATCACATGCCCCTGGGTGGGGTGAGGTCAAAATGTAGGACATTGCAATAATTTGTTGGGACGGGGAACATTTGTGTTTCACAAAAACATCTCATTTTAGTTATTAAAAATTGTTTCTGAACTTATCATGAATCACCTTTACCACAAAAATTTTGTCATCAAAAGTATTTTCAAACTCTTAAAAAGTGTAGATCTTTTATTTGTCTAATTCAGAATTAGTATCAGGCACAGTCAAACTAACAGATACATAACTCATTCACCCCTAAGGACACATTTGGACTGGTCTAGGTCATTGGTTGACAGAGGAGTCCATTGTTTTTTAGGGGTAGATGAATTGAAAATGCATACAAAAACTGACTTTTTTTACCAATCTAACAGGCAAAATATGCAATTTGTTTGATGTTTCAATATAAAGATTCTACAATGTAAATGGTGAATACATAAAGGATGTCATTGTAGAGAAAATAATCATGAAGCAGGTCATATTAAAATCCGGAAATTTTCACGGGACTATATTATAGCAAAAACACAAGCTTTAAATTTGATACCAAGATGATATATTCCTGATTTTGAAAATGCCTATTTTGTCATAATGTTATCATACTTCATTACAAAAGTTGTTCCCCACACACCCGTGTTCTGATGTGCATTCACAATAAATTTCAAAGTTTTTCTAATATATGTCTTTTTCTTTTATTTCCATTGGCTAAAATCAAGCCCAAGAACATCACATTGTTCTTTTCAGTTTCACTGTCAGTTTCAGTGTCACAGCATCGAGGTAGAAAATTAAATGAGAATTTTATTTTTGCTAGCCAGAGTTCTCACAAAACATCGCGTGAATCGAATTCTTGCTAATGAAACAGGATTTACATTAGTTTGCATTTTAATATTTAATTTTTATTTCACAGGGTGGAGTTCGTGGTGGGAGAAAAACCAGTCAATAAGTTTAGGATGATAGAGAGACATTACTTCAGGGAAAAGTTACTCAAATGTTTTGACTTTGAATTTGGATTTTGTATTCCACACAGTAGGAACACAGTAGAACATATATATGAATTCCCTCCTTTATCACCAGAAGAAAGTAAGTTGAACAATTTTCACTTATTTCCTCTGCGTATGTTTCTTGCCTCCAATTGACCTATCGCCAAATGTCTGACATGTTGCTCTCCATGTGCATTTATGCATGTGTCATGTGTCATTCGATTGTCACATAATCACAAGAATGTTCGATTGGACAGTTTAATTGTGACGTCATTATGGATAAGTTTGCCCAGAGGTGCCACATCAGGCATTTGGCGATAGGTCAGTTATGATGCCATCTAAGTTTGCTAAATGCCGGCATTTATGAGTATTTTCCATGCTGACGATATTTACTGATAAATACCGAGAAATTGTGGTAAATACTGGCATTTACTGGTCAACTGAATTGATCACCTTGGAATATATACCATAACCTTTCGTCAAACACAATTTATGGAGGAAATTTCTATTATAATGGTCATTTGATTTATTTATATGTTAAAAGTATAAACATAGAATCAGCCTGTTAATAAAAATCTTAATTTTTATGATTTGACTAGAACAAGAGTATTTTCATTTTTATTTTATTTCAATATCACGTTGAAAACATAAAAAACATTATAAATGTTAGAATGTAATTTTCAACGATTGCTGGCTGAATTTCAAGAGTTCACCTTGTTTCATTGATTTTATTTGCAGTTGATGACATGATTAAACACCCCTTTGACACACGCTCCGATAGTTTCTATTTTGTCGAAGATAAAATGATAATGCATAACAAAGCAGATTACGCATACAATGGTGGGATGTAAATTTCTCCAGCTGGCCTGGGTCTATCCATATTGCGTCTGGGAGAAGGATGATGAACAAGAAAAGGAAGATCAGGAGTCTTCTGTGAGGCAACAGAAAAATGTTAACTATTTGTTCATACATTGAGTTTCAGATCCCAAGGCTTGCAATTTGTTCACATTGAGTCACAGGATGTACAGTTGGTATTCCATTAAGAGAAAAACCAGGTTTGACCTAGGTCATGTTTTCATATATATGTTAATTCAACTTTGTACTTTAAATATCTTTTCCCTGAATCACAAGAGTGGGAGACTGGAGTTGTGTGTGACGATGCTCAATGCTCTTAATTTTAAGATAGCTTTTAATATTCTTTGTTAAACAATTCATTGAAATTTTAAGTTGACTTTACAGTTATATCTATACAGCTGAACCTGTCTTGAAAGACAACTCTTGTGAAAGACCACCTGTCTTTTAAGACCACATTCTGAAAACCAGTTGGTTGAATAATCCTTTGAATAAAACTTCTTTTGAGAGACCACTAGTCTTGAGAGACCACATTTCAGTGGCAGACGGGGTGGTCTCTCAAGACAGGTTCCACTGTACGTGTATATATAATTGTAATACTAATTAGAAAATTAGTTGTTCTATGGACCAATGTCATCTGATCTTAATCATTTGTACACAAGAAAAGCATTGAATTTTCACTTGTTGTGTTGCACAAGTACACTGAAGAATCATATTTGTGCAATGAGTCAGCAGTTCAGATCATTTACTACACGAATATATATATTTGATCGATTTCGACAGTAGATCTGTAACTGTTCTTAAGAGTTTGTCACTAACTAAAATTTTTACATATTGCAACTATTTGACCTAATTTTTCATTAGTGTTGTAGTATATATATATATATTTTTGTCAGTATAGAAGGAAAAATTATCAGTCTGTTTGTCAATCGTAGGCATGACACATTTCATCATTACTGTACATTTTAAGATGAACAGAGAGCAGTGTAGACTAGGTATCAATTTTGTAAAGGTTTTTGCGAATTAGATAAGTATTGGATTGAGTTTCCTAACTAAATGTGATATTTCATACCATTGCCATGTATATTATGAAGTATAAACCACACAGTAGTCGCATGTTGAAGTACAGTTTAGCTTCTTCAAATGTAGTGTTAATATATATATATATATATATATATATATATATATATATATATATATATAATCAGGTTTATCAAGTAGTGTGTAACACTTGCTATTTTATTGAAATGACAATTCAGAATTTGTCTAAGGAAAGGTTAGGCAAACGCTTAATAGTACAACAGGTTTGAGAGCAAGTAGCAAAATGTAGTATTTATTTATTTTAGGATATATATCGCCAAACACATTCCATTCAATATTATTGAAGACATATCATCAAGGCATGGGTTGTAGGTATTTGTAAATATTGATGTTTGTACTGTTTTAGTCACTCTACCTTGTTTATTTTGCAAGTCATGGGTCCCACCCAGTAACATGTTAAATCATTTACCCCTGAAGACATGTGGACAGGTCTAAGTCATTGATTTACAGAATAGTCCATTGTTTTTTCAGGGGTTGGTGAGTTAAAGTTGACTTTAGACTAAAACTATTCTTAAATCCAGATACCCCTGTAAACATATTGACTAAAGTATGCCAAGTTGAAGATATTCTCAGACTTCACATACACACACACCTTTGTTCATTTAAACCATTTACAACAGTTTTCCATGACCTTTTAAGTGAGAAAAGTTCATGGTCACGTTTAAAACTTATAAGCAGTCCTTTTTTATTCTGCTTAGCTTTTGAATATAAACATATATTAATGAATGACAATCTTTTTCTCTTGTGCATATGTACTACTTCTGTAAATAGATACATAATTAAAACCTTGTTTGAGTCTCCTGAATTTTCTGTAAAATTTGCTTTTTCATGTGTGTGTGTTGTCAAACATGTTCTCTATAGTAATCTCCATATGTTTTAATGTAACTAAAACAAGTACTTTTAATGATCTTGAATGATTTTATGACATGTTCCGGCTCTCGTCATTTCATGTGTACACACAAAGGCATAACATTTGTCTCATATGCCTCCATCCTGATTTGTGTCCGTTATTCTGATAAACATTATCTTGATACTATACCACAGAAATATTCCAGGTTAATATTTCATGATTTTGTTTTGTGTTTTTTTTTTTTGTTTGTTTTTTTTTTTTTTGAGTTCATGTTTACACCATTTATTTTCAGTTTGAGTGTTGAACACAGATGCAACATACATTTATCTCATGATGGTGGTTCATTCAGGCCATTTGCAACATTTAATTTCCTCCTTAAGCTCAAAGCTTTTTTTTGCAGATATTTGTAATATTGTTTCTTCACTCAAAGTCTGTGATATTTTTATTTCTTCAGTTTTTATGAGATTAAAAACTGATTTTATGTCTGTACATTTTGAGTTTCATTGCAAACTGAACGTTGATAAACACAGTACAGTGGAACCTAGCTATAAAGACCACCTTTCTTACTCAGTGTTACAATTAATTAATTGGGTTGTCTCTTAAGTGAGGTGGTCTTTAGACAAGGTTTCACTGTATA
This sequence comes from Atrina japonica, assembly GCA_030159075.1. Classification (NCBI taxonomy): domain Eukaryota; kingdom Metazoa; phylum Mollusca; class Bivalvia; order Pterioida; family Pinnidae; genus Atrina; species Atrina japonica. Next base: position 453,210 of record BROG01000501.1, on the reverse strand, counting down.
TATAAGCAGTGTATAGAGTAGCAATAGTTTCTGGCGTCGTTATAATCCTTGTTTACTTCACTTGTTTAATGAGTCTGATATATCTGTAGTGACTGGGTCAGAGATGGAGAAAAGATCAGGATTTTTTAAATCAGTTATTTAATTATCTATGAGTAGAAAATATTTTGCATTCAGATTTATTGCAGTGATCTTTATTGTTTTTTGGTTTGTTTTTTTTTTTCTTTTTTTTTTGTGTGTGTGTGTTTCACACAATTATTATTAAAGTACACTTTCATGGATTTTCTTAAAATTCTTTTATCAGGACAAAAAAAATTCTAAAAAAAAAATTGGAATATAATAATTCATGGCTGCAAAAAAAAAGGCATCGATAATTAAGATCCACAGGGTGAAAAACTCTATTCCATCCAAGATGCAATGTGTATTCTTTAAACACATAAATTAGTAGAAATAGATTTTTTTAAAAACATATTTTTCTTCAACAGACCCTAGGTGTGCTTTGGCAACTTTTGAAAACAAAGTGACAAAAACACTGAAGAAGTTATATGGGCAACAATTTTATTTCACCCATTGTGTTTTCAGTAATTACTTGTTCAGTTAAATAGAATTTTATGAAGTTAAAAAAAATATGAAATTCTAAAACAAAAATCCAAATAATTCAACATTTTTTTGCACTGGTCTTTCTGCAACTTGCCAAATTTATTACAAGTTATAGCTCTTATTTCCCTTGTGTGTATTAGTTGGGGATGAAATTTTCATTATGAAACTTGTAAAAATTCGAGAAAAAAAAGATCAAAAACGAAATTTTCAGAATATCTATGAAAGATGACTTTCAAGAAACACATGTATTTGTTTTTGAAACAGTCACCAGTGGGCAAAATAACTATTGTAGTTACAACCATACTGGCTTTGTTTCAATGCTACCGATTCTGTTTTCTAAATTAAATATGTAACAGGTCTTTTAAAATAAAGAATAATTCTCCTTCCTAAGTTTTGTATTTATGAGTGCAATTTTGTATGTAACCGATTCCTTGATAATTGACTAGTGAAGTCCAAATCTTTGCATGTTTACCTTTGGTGTGCTTTCAGATGCATTTCCGTCCATTAATCTTTGTCATCGCTTTAGCTGTGTCAGGGTGTACTCTTTACAAGTACAGCTTCAAATTATTGATTGATTTTTGTTTGTTTGTGAAAGCTTTAAATTTATTTTTGTAAACTGAAAAAAAAACAACCGTAAGTTTGCAGGCTATTCCGTTCATATGTCAAGTATGGTTTGGAAAACAATTTAATAAAATAAAGCAATGCATGTATTTGTGTGATAAATGCAGTTTGCAAAATTTTTATCATTAATTCAATGCAGTACATACAATTGGATGACATAAGTCTTTAGATATATCTGCTCAATCTATGAAGTGTTAGTTATCCACAAATTGAGACTTCAATGTTTTTGAATGTAAAATGATTGAGAACAAACAAAAGTAATAGAATTTATTTTTTCCTGGAAATTGTATATATATGTGTTTCAAGGAAAACATATATATATATATATATATATATTATATATTTATGATACAATAAAAGCTTGTTTAATAAGTCATTCCCGTATAGTTTTGTCCGAGAATTGTTAATACTGTAGATGGTATGGTTTATCAAGATGTTATCATTTACGAAAACAATGTTATAAAGACAAATAATCTGAACTTGTTTTAATGACAAAAATGTTTATATTCAGGTAAATACAAATTGTTAAAACAATCCACATGATATGCTTATGGGTCACCTGATCTTGTTTTTGTATCCAATGATAATTTTAGACAAACCTTAACCAACACAGAATCTTGTAACCACATAACAATTTTCATTATGATTTTGATAGAATTTAAGTTTAATACAACTGACACGTCAATTATTAGTATGTCAATAAGGACAGCCAGCTGATGGATTTTTTGCAGCTGACCTATGGAATTTGTCATTCTTTATACACATGGTTCAATTCTACGTTCATATATTACACTGTAATTCATAGATATATCATCGATTTAGATGACGTATTTTGTTCAGGAGATAACATTTCGCAGTTTCTGAAAAACAGTACACAAGAAATTGTGTATGGGATATGGTGTTGTCCAATTAGCATAAAATGTAAAAAAAACAACAGAAAAACATCAAACAAGACCTATTTATCGTATCAACTTTTTTTGTATGATAAAGTAATGAATATATAGCCACATAGAGACCCAATCAAAAAGAAAGATGCCTGCTTGCAATAATTCAATGTACAATTATATGTGGGACCAAAATGCCCAGATTAAGAAAGCTACTGCCTGTAGTTGAAATGTTGTGAATTCATGTTAAAAACCATAGTGAAACTTAATACAAGATAGTAACAATTATTTTGTATGCATGATATTCCATTTAAAATGATGCCGATTATAATGTTTCAAATTATATACTTCACATAGATTTTGATGATTTTTTAAAATTTATCAGACATGTAGTAAAATTCATTTACAAATTGTAAGAAAGTAACCAAATTTCTAAAATCAGACTAGTCCCATCCATTCCATTTTTATACTTTTTAAATGTGTAGATGTAGATTTTCCTTGTTTATTTTATTCATTTCTTCATATTTTTGATAAGATCCATTGTCTGATGAAGCTACCGATATTTCTCTGATATCTTTGTAAGAATAGCAAAAACAACTTACATGTCAGAATATATCTGTTGTGTTATAGTATTGTTGTGTTTCGATGTTCAGATACCTGAAATTGAAAATATTTAGATACTGGGTGCTGTATGTGTACATCGTCTTTAAGTTTCAATCTATGGTAACATACGTTTCTGTCGTTGATTTAATTGTGTAAAATAAAGTGACATGTCAACTTACAAATGTCTTTTTACTTGGTCTCGCACACATCATCATATTTCGAGCCTTGTTTTAAATTATTGTTGAGAGCCGTCATGGCTCCGTGGTAGATGTGCTCCATTCGGAACCAGAGGGTTGCAGGTTCAGACATCGGTCGAGGCAGCTGGCTTTTCCTGTCCTTCGGATGAGACCGTAAAAACCGAGGTCCTGTGTCACAGTAGGTGTCAGCACGTTAAAGAACTGTCACTGCTCAATCGCCATAAGTGCCGAGCATAAGGCAAAATTTGAAGCCCTTCACTGGCATTTGGTGACATCTCCATGTGAGTGAAAGATTCTTGAGTGGGACATTAAACAATACAACAAAAATATGAATTATTGTTGAGAGCTTTAATATATTGAATGGTTATGACTATGTACAAAGTTCTAGAAATTGAATTTCAGTAATATTTTTATACCAAAAGTGCATCAACTAACGTCATTTTCTCCAAAGCTTTCAACGCTAAATCGTCTTTTTGAAAATAAGTGGACTGACTTATATAATCTTCAAAATCTTGTTAACTTTTTCTTATTTGTGTTGTAGTCTATGTACTCTTTCTAAATTGGTTTGGAAGGTGTCGGTTTCTTTTCATGATAACTGCGAGTATTTGAAATAGACAAGTAAAATTTTTAAGAGAAATTTCCTTTATTTATAATAAGTGGCGTAACCAAAATACTAACTGCAAAGAAAATTGTTGCTTTTCAGAAATAAAGTTTCAAAGGTGTAAAACTAACATCGAATGAAAATAAATGACTTAAATACTTTAAGTTCCGGGGAGCCATTAATACAGTTAGGGTCTGTATTCATGACAGCGATTAAAGGCCAATAATACGAGTTCTCTTAACTATCCTCACTCTTAAAGGGGTATTAGCATTGATGTAAAATAATAAATAAGAGCTGTACACGTGCATAAAAAGTATTATATTCCTATTTTTGCGAAAATAAGGCAAGGTCCAGTGTGGTATTCATATACAAATAGTAAGATTGAGTCAATCAGTTGCAAGTGAAAAAGTGCCAAAGTCGGGTTTCGCAAGCAATTTTCACTTAATATATAGGAATTTAAGAATTTTTATGCCTGTGCATATATCTTTTTTGTTGCTGTATATAAATATGAGTAGTAAAAGGGGGGGGGGGGGGATTGTTCCGGACACCTGATCTTATCCCGTTTGGGATTCGTAATTGTTCTTCATGTTGAGACCATTTGCACATCTAATTTGTCGTGTTATAATGGACTTGAGTTTTGATGATTGATTGGTACTTCTTCAATTTTACTTTGAAAAAAAAACCCCACAGCAAATGTCCCTTTAAGAGAACGATTAGATTAGTCCTAACTTTACACAACCAGTTTGACTCTTCATGAATAGATACTGACTAGATCTCTTTACTGACGTGCCGACAGGCGTGTTAGAGTAAGACGAAAACCTATGGAGGGGTTCCAGAGAGCTAATGATGTGGAACATTACCGATATGGCAGAGTTTCATTGATGGTGTGGGGAGGTATAAGCTTTGGTGGGAAAACAGGCCATCATGTCTGTAATTATACTTATATACTAAGAATTATACTGTGATTTACCCTGATTTACTGCGAAGACATCATAGATACCTATGTCGGAACCAACGCCGGTGCTAATGGCCCTGGCTTCATTCTTATGGGTGAAAATGCTAGATCACATAGACCGCAAGGGTTTCAGGACAGTATCTAGAGCAAGAGACTATCCAATGAATTGGCCAGCCTGCTCACCGGATACCAATCCCTTCCAACATATGAGGACATGCTGCTGATAGCTCTCTCTACTAGAGAACTAAATAGGTAGTCTGGTATCTGAGTGGAATGATATTCCCCCAAAATAAACCCACAAAAACGGATCTCATTCAGGGCACGCACGTTGTACAGTTAAAATTGATACTCATGGGCGTCATGATAATGTTCTATGATATTCTAGACCTTCCGAAAAGCTACTGTTTATATTACGTAAACAACCGGACAGATATATGTCTGGTTACACAGAACAAATCAAGTTCTTCATAACCGATATATTCATCTTCATTCCATTAATTAGCACATATTAAGCATTTTTTCTACATTTAGAATCATTAATCAGCTCTGAATCAATATACATAAGTGAAGTGTTATTATTATTTACCAACGCAAAGAGCGATAATTAGGAAATATTATAAACATAATACCAAAATTATATAGCTTTGCAAATAATTAGCCAAAACAAATGCTGAAGACGATAGTTTCTACCGATGACACTTCACCAAGTGGACTTTAATTTGTAATAGATGAAAATTCAGAGAGAGAGAGAGAGAGAGAGAGAGAGAGAGAGAGAGAGAGAGAGAGAGAGAGAGAGAGATCACACAAGACCACATTCTAAACCTAGAATTCTGTGAATTAGAGGCTAACTAAGCTTATTGCGTAATTAGAAAATGTAAGAGATGTCGTCGTTAGAATACTTTTAGAATTGGAAATGACACTAAAAGATTTGCAATGAGGGGACCTTGTATGTTTTGTGATCACAGTGGTCAGAAGACAAATGATGATAATAATGATAACAATAATGATAATATTAATAATAATAACAATACATGTAATGATAATGATATTTCGATGATAACTAGTTACTATATAACATACAATACTAGTACATGATAAAGCACAGGTCGCTTGTATACTCGTATTCATTTGTTCTCTTTTATAATTATACGTTTACTCACTTTATAGTTGTACTTAAAAGGGCATTGGGTGTGCTTACCAAAAATAAAATATGTATATTTCGATTATTTTTACTTTCACTATTTGCACTTAATGTACAATAAGAAATAAGAGCTATACACAGGCATAAAAATCTTATATTCCTATATATATTGTAAAAGTAAGGTCAGGTCCAGTGTGGTATGCATATACAAATATTAAGGTTGAATTAATCAATTGCAAGTGAATAATTGCCAAAACTCGGTTTCTCAAGCAATTTTTACAGTAATATATAAAAAATCTCAAATACCAAAGTGTAAATCTTTAGGATGTCCAGGACACAGATACAAATCCGGCAAAAATGGACAAACACAGACCTCTGGAAACCAAGAGGTAGGATCAGGTGCCATGGATTAGTAAGCATCACCTGTCGACCGGTCACACCCGCCGTGAGTCCACAGTCAAGTCCAAATGAAAAACGTGAAGAATGAATCCTCGTCACAACTGGTACAGACGTCTAAACAATCGCCAACGAAAAGGCAACTCAACATTTCACCCAGTGAAACAGAGTAAACGAAACTATTATACCGACCGAAAATTTGCGGATTATAGGAACTTCAGAATTTCTGTTCGTGAATATAACCCTTTTTGTTATTGTTTATCAATCTAAGTAGTTAAAAAGGAAAGGAATTTAAAAAAAGCAAGCTAATGCCCCATTTAAGGATTTTGTTTTACATAATTCATACAGCAGGCCCGTTTTTCAAGATGTCCTATTACAACACTCAACAATTTTTCTTATGGTGACTGCCAGTTTTTAATGGTGGAGGAGAGCCGGCAACAATGAATCCAGAAAGAGACCACTGGCATTCCACAAGTAAACTGGTAAACGCTCTCACAAAATCAGCTTAGATTCCAGCAGGACGTGTTTTTTTAAGTGCTAATAACAATAAACCTGCATGGTAATGCATCTCATTTTTATCATATGATTGACAGATTCTTTCTCCAGTACTTTCAATTTTCATTTTAAAACGATAAGCGCAAGCGCTTAATTTGCGCACAATCCATTCAGCTACACGAAACTTAAAATGACTTGTACAAATCTACGATGACAGTATGTTTTACTGATCATATGCTGGTTCTCCAGAGTATCGACTTCATCGTATCATTTTGGACATTTCATACAACAGATTATTCAAAGCTGTCAGGACTAATGAACATAAAGAAATGAGTAATCGCCCGTTCCTCAAGTCAAATGTGCCAATAAGGGCATTGACGCTTTGAATATAAGCAATATGTTGAACCAAAACTCCGTCCAAAGTAAGATCCCTTCATTCATTCCAATACAAAGATTCACCATGTATTTCCTATACCTATACACTTCAGTTACAACTCAATTTACCCAGCTTTTCCCAGAAAATTCCACCTTGTACCTGTTATACATCCGAGTTCATTTACACTCCATATTATCATGTTGTGACAGGTGATCTCAACATCGTGCGTAACAGAAAACTGAGATCTTTCATGCAATTCCCAAAATATAGGGAACCTGTCTCGTTTACATGGCGCCAAAAATATTTAGACGCATGTGAAGAGTACGCCATACGTTACTTGATACTCTTTCAGTGTGGATAAGTCGATCAGTAATGTTCTTAAACGAAGAATTCGACGACTTAAACATTCTGTCAACATCTAACACGATTCAATTTTTTGTGACCCTGATGTTGTCAGAGAACTTCCCGTCTCCACGACAATTTTATCATCGTTCCTGTTGACAAAGCATCTAACAGGTCCACATTACTACTTCAGCATTTTTAAAGAGGAACTTGGACTCAACACACTTCCTGGAAACTCTACTTACACTCTCACCGATTTCTCTACCTATGAAGTATTAGGTAATCATAAAATCTCACATCGTTTCGGTACCAGCTGTTCGTTTTATACTAAAGTAATATTTGGCACTGTTAACATCATTCAAATTCAAATTTTTTCTAAAGCTAAGATTTTTTTATAGCGGTTACTCTTAGACGGATTTCGGCTATACTTTTAGAGATAATATTTGGCCTTGTATAATACCACTTTCTCTTTAAAAAATACACATAACTTTTAAATTGGAGCTCAACTGATGAAGTTTAATTGACAGAAACGGTATCGTCTTGAGCGTTATAACTTTGGTAGTATGTTTATAATATTTATAACCACTAGGTCGTTGCCACTGCTGGTGGATCGTTTGAGTCCCCGAGGGTATACATAAACCTAGTACCTGGTATTTCGGTACCAGTTGTTCATTTTATACTAAAGTAATATTTGGCACTGTTTACATCATTTAAATTCAATTTTTTTCTAAAGCTAAGATAGTTGTTTTTTATAGCGGTTACTCTTAGACGGATTTCGGCTACACTTTTAGAGATAGTATTTGGCCTTGTATAATACCACTTTCTCTTTAGAAAATACACATAACTTTTAAACTGGAGCTCAACTGATGAAGTCTAATTGACAGCATTATAACTTTGGTAGTATGTTTATGATATTTATAACCACTAGGTCGTTGCCACTGCTGGTGGACCGTTTGAGTCCCTGAGGGTATACATAAACCTAGTACCTGATATTTCGGTACCAGCTGTTCACCTTATACTAAAGTAATATTTGGCACTGTTAACATCATTTAAATTCATTTTTTTCTAAAGTTAATATAGTTGTTTTTTAGAGAGGTTACTCTTAGACGGATTTCGGCTATACTTTTAGAGATAATATTTGGCCTTGTATAATACCACTTTCTCTTTAGAATATACACATAACTCTTAAATTGGAGCTCAACTGATGAAGTCTAATTGACAGAAACAGTATCGTCTTGAGCATTATAACTTTGGTAGTATGTTTATAATATTTGGAATACCGACAAGTGACGCGGAGCTTGAATTGCCATACATTTTTTGGATTCTGAAGATGCACAAAAATTCATATAAACACAGATTCATTCTAACTTCTCCTAAGTCTTTATCTATTTCACTCACCAAACTTCTCACATATATTAAACAAGGTCTTCAGAAGTTCTCTACAACAGTTTACTCATGATGATGTGGATCCTATACAATTCAAAAGAATTGTCGGAACATTTAAAGTCTACAAATTTCAAACATATAACAAGCATCAAGAGCTTTGATTTTTTTACCCTTTACACAACAATTCCTCATCAAAAACAGATTAACATAATTCTATTATACAAAACTCCTTTGTATACAAAAATGGAAATCTCAGATATAAATATTTAGTGTTAAGTCATGAAGAGCCTTATTTTGTGCATGAACACTCCAATAACAATATGCTGAGGTTTCTAGTAGACAATATCTTCGTGGGGTTTGCGGAAAAGTTTTCCAACAAATTGTCGGTATTCCCGTGGGTACCAATCATGCATCTCTCTTGGCTGACATCTTTTTGTATTCATATGAAGCGGAATTTATACAGTGTCTGCTCTCCAAAGAAAATAAAAGTTAGCCTCTCTGTTAAATTTCACTCACAGGTATATCGACGACGTCTTTCTATAAATAGTTCAGAATTTCCGAATTACCTTGGCCAGATCCTGTATCATGTTGAGCTTGAGATCAAAGAGACGACAGAGAGCAACGCATATACTTCTTACCTAGATTTACCCCTGTCGATTGGAAAGGACAGTCAATTTCATACCTCCCTTATGACAAACGCGACGACTTCAATTTCCATATCATGAACTTCCCGTTTTTAAGTATCAATATTCCATCATCACCTGTCAATGGAGTTTTCATTTCACAATTTTTACGTTATGCAAAGGTATGCTATTCTTATGAATGCTTTAGTCTGAGAGAAAAACGACTCGCCAATAAACTACTAACACAAGTTTACGTCGTTGAACGCTTGAATTAGTCGTTTTAAGAAGTTTTATGGTCGATACGTTAAACAATATGAAGCCTCCTCTCAGGAATATAAGATAGATATAAGAACGATCACAGACAGTGACTTCCTTCGCCAATTGTAACTTTTCACTGAACTTTTCACCAAACGTGATCTTTTTACCAAGTTAGGCCTGTTCATCGAACTAGAAAGGTTTCCATGGAACATTTACGACGGGTGTGGGTGGCATGCCAGCAGAGGACGCTGACTCCTTCCGGACACCTGATCCTATCCCGTTTGGGATTCGCAATTGTTCTTCATGTGCAGACCATTTGCACATCTAATTCGCCGTGTTCTTATGAACTTGAGTTTCATTTATCAATTGGTACTTTTTTATTTATTGCCAAGGAATCGCCATCTACCGTTTAGATGACTTCTCGATCTTGGGAGCAGGAAATTAAACTATTTTACAAACGTTTGGTCAAATAATAAGAATATTATGTTCTAGTATTGGAATTACAGTAAAAGGTCCGTTCAGGACAGTATGAAAAATCCAACAGGTGTATCTTATCAGACTTTGCCCATTCATTACCTTTCTTTTATCTGTTTATATTCGATGTGTCATTATTCCGACTAAAGGAAGTTTCTGGACTTTAGTTTCAACACAGTATGATTTGGATAATTTCGATTTTTGTATTTTCCCCTGCCATATTGGGAGGTAAGACATTTATGTATAATAATTTATAGTCGTGGGTTTGAATTGTCTTGGACTTTGCTTTCAGAAACGAATTCAATGACATTAATTTTCGTTGATTTTGAGGTATCCTGTTGTCCATCATTCAATTAAAAGATCTCGTCACGGATTTACTTTCGTAGTTTTGGTTATCCACGAAAATAACGAAATAGAATCTTCAACGAAATTTTATAATTCGACAGTATATCATATGTTGATATCGATATTATATTGTTTTGCGACATGACTTATCTCAATAAATGAAGCCCAGAGTATTGTTATTTTATAACATAACTATCTCTAAGAAAGTGTAATAATAGATAAAGTATTTCAGGAGCAATGTCCTAATCTTTAACACTTCATGATAACCTTACTACACTATCGTGAGTCCACTCAGGATGACCCGGACATAAATTTCGAAATTCATAATATGTCATTTTATATTTTCAATCACTAACCCATTTCTTATTGCAAATTCTTGTTAGAAGAATTTTAATGGACATTTCTTCTACTTCATTCTGACTACATAGTATAAATATGGTCACATGTTTGATACAACGAAACACATGATTGCAGTGTGCACCATATAAGGTGTTTTTGTGTGTTAAAGTTTATTGGGGAAAAAAATGTTAGAGGGACATTAGCTGTGCTTTTATCCAAAAAATCCTTCTTACAAATAAGACTGATGTTCAATAACAGAAAAGTGATATACACATGCATAAAAAAACTAAAATTTCTATATATTTTGTGAAAATTACTTGAGCAATTTTTTCACTTGCAATTGATTAACTCAAACTTACTATTCGTATATGAATACCACACTGGACTTAATTTTCACAAAATATAGAGGAATATACGATTTTTTATGCCTGTGTATAGCTCTTATTTGTTATTGTACATCAAGTAGAAATAGTAAAACTAGAAAAAAAATTGAAATGATAATTTTGGTAAACACAGCCAATGCCCCTTTAGTTTATTTTTATATATTTTGAAATTGAAAGTGATCTTTCAAAAGGTATTGAATATTTAAGTCAAAGTGTTATTTTCATTTAAAGGGGCATTAGCTGTGATTTTCAAAATATCCCATTTTTTACTACTTAGATTAATATACAATAAGAAAATGGAGATATACCCGGCATAAAATTTCTTAAATTCTTAATACGTATATATTGTATATATTTTCTGGACTTTGCTTGAAAAAACACAGCTTTTTTCAATTGCAATCAATTTATTTACTCAATCTTACTATTTGCACTGGACTTGACCTTATTTTCACAAAATATATAGGAGTACAATATATTTTATGCCAATGTATAGCTTTTATTTGTACACCAAGCGCAAGTTGTAAAATAAGAAAAAAAAAATTTTTTTTTTAATTTTTGGTATCACAGCTAATGCCCCTCTAAATGCCTTAAAGGTATACTTACTCTATGTAATTATTTCCCCTACAGTTCATTCAGTTGGTCTAGAGGATTGTCCGAAACATCTTTCAACGTCACAACTATATACTTACGGCGAATACTGTTTGCAAGTCTCAAATCAAGAAAAAGTATGGCATGATGCGAGATCTGACTGCTTACATCATGGCGGAGATTTGGTACAGGTTCGAGATGCAGACATGCAATTTTTTCTTACTGGAATATTGAGCAGGGATTACCACGGGTATTGGATTGGTGCTGCAGATCTGAATTCTGAGGGAACATGGACATGGATTACGGGTTGGTATTCATATTTTTGACTTTTTGTTGTGTAGCATCTACAGAGACAGAGCAAATTTTCACTACGAAGTTAACTGCTCTTTATAACGCAAGGGATTTTGCAACTATATGTATATATATATGTATATATGATTATCGACAAAAATATCAAGATTAAGCTTTTCGTATTACATATTTACATGTAATCATTTTATTGTATAATTTCTGAAAAAAATATCACTCGGCTTAAAAACATAGGTCTAGAGAACCTGCCCAAATATCTACTATATATAATTCAATCTAATGTCCTTTTCTAGTATTGTGATAACCCTCACTTGTTTTTAAATGTTACATTTCAATTAGTTTTAACTTTTGGGAAGTCATGATAAAATGATTATGATTACAGTTTTTTGTGCTATATGCAAATGAGTTAAGCGGTTCATTTTTCTTTTGTTTTCCTTCGCTGGAGTGAGTAAACCGTCATCATTGCTGCCGTATGGAAGAATAGTGCATGTGATTTTCAGCTCATATCATGCTCACATTTGCAAAAGTGATCTTTTAGAAATAAGATAAAAGTAAGACTCAAATGATTCTAAATATCAAAAGAATTTGTGGTACAATCAATAGTAGTTGTGCGTTTTCTCAGAGTAGCTTTGCTTTCATTGGTTCCTATGCGCAATGACTAATACATGGATTTGTAAAAGAAAACCGGATTACACTGCGCCGTTGTATACAATGTATTTGTTTAAGTTGGACCTGCGCCCCAATGTTGATCTATAATTTGCGACATCGTGTATGAATAAAGCCCTAGGTACACGTTATAGTGACAATTTATTACCTTTCATGTTAAAGAATTTGGATTCATGAGTATTTAACTACTCTGTCATGTATCTGCGTAACACAAATCTGGAAACATTTCATTTCCATTCCCTTATTGTATACATTGAAACCTCGCTGTGAAGTTAGACATTAGAAGCTGTGTCGTTCAATGTGATCTTAACTGATGAAAAATCTTTGATGTTGTGAAGGTTTCGGAAAAGTGTTACATACACAAATACACGTATGTGTATTATCAGATACTCTCATTGAGACTAAAGTGCAACAGAGGAGAAGTAAGTGTACGATACTGTAGCACAGAAAAAAAAATGTAGTTTTGCCTTATAACAGCATAATAAACACATCATAAGAACTAACATGTTATATAAAAAGTAAAGGATGTTAAAATGTGCGGTTTTATTGTATTTATCTAACGTTTTTGCTAGTTTGGGAACTCACTTTCTCAGTAAAAAGTCTGGTATGCCTTTTGGAATTAAGCTGCAATATCTTCAAAACATATATACGCTATGTATATTCTAAGTATATTTAGTGCATTGTACCTACAATCAACTCGTACCAGTAATTTCAGTATTTCAATTTCGTTTGTAAATTCTCAAAATTAGTCACGTAGCGAAGTGAAATGTTTTGCAAATTATAAATAGAACAGCTATATACGCAGCTAACACACATACGTTACAGAAACATATTTCTAAACATTTTAATTTGGTTATGGAAACGTTTTCAAAAAAATTAATAACGTTGTTTTTTATGGTTTTAAAAACGTTTAAAAACATTTTCAGAAAACATTATTTAAAAACGTTTTAAAATATTCTCAGAAAACATTATTGAACGTTCTAGAAACATTTTATTAGAAACGTTTGGAAATATTTTAAAAGATTTTTAGGCATTTTACGATGAAATATTTCACACAATTTCCGTTAAACATTTGTATAATGTTATCAAATATAGCATGTAAAACGTTATGGAAATGTTTTTTTAAATATTTTACTAAAATGTTTCGAAATATAAAAACCTCAGATACCAAAGTGTAAATCAATAGAATGTCTAGGACATAGATCCCAGAGGTGGGATCAGGTGCCATGGAAGAGTAAGCATCCCCTGTCGACCGGTCACACCCGCCGTGAGTCCACAGACGTCTCAACAAACGCCAACGAAAAGGCAACTCAACATTTCACTTAGTGAAACAGAGTAGTCGCAAAGAAGACTATTATACCGACCGTAAAACTTGCGGAACGTTGACATTAAACGCGGTTTTCGATATCCCTGTGTCAATAATTTGTCAGTGAGTAGTTTACCTCTGTATATAAAATCTTCACACGTTGTGCACGCCCTGGCATATCGGATCATTTGTGAAATATAAACTCCATATGCAGGTGACTGAGGTATATTACTACTTAAATGTGGAAAATTTACGATGGGAAAGCCGAAATCGTATAGCTTCGTAGCTAATTTCCCGTCTGTGTTTTCTTCGTGGCTATAAACATTTAGACCTGCACATTTTGGAAAATGTACTGATTTCAGGAAACATTGTATATGGGCAATTCAGATAATAATCTCAATATTTACGGTATAGTTGCTTTTATTCGCAGTGAGTTTAGTTTTGCTATATTCGCAGTCAATGAAAATTCCGCATAATTAAATATCCGTGAATAAAATACCTTACATTTATGAAAGACAATTCGTTAGCTAATTTTGCACGAAATTTAATACCAGTGAATAAGATCATTTCAGAAAAAGACATATTTCCTCTTCGTGAAATTAAACAACTATACAGTATTATACTATATACACCAATATAAAAACCTCAGATACCAAAGTATAAATCAATAGAATGTCCAGGACATAGATACAAATCCGGTAAAAAATGGACAAACACGGACCTCTGGAAACCAAGAGGTGGGATCAGGTGCCATGGGGGAGTAAGCATCCCCTGTCGAATGAACTACAATATGTGATTGACTATGTAACACTTGTATTTGTTTATCAAGTATTAGTTCGATATAATTTGGACTTCGGAATCCTTTCTTTCACTTCTTGTTTCTGGCCTTTGTTTTTGAAAGAGATAACAAGTACAGTAAAACCTGCTATAGCGGCCACCTCTATATAAGGATTACCTGAATATAAAGGCCAGTTTTTTCTAGTCCCTAGACTGTATACTTCAACTAAATTGACCCTGTGTATAAGGGTCACCTGCACATAAAGGTCAATATTATCTGGTCCCTTTAATGGCTCCTATATACAGGTTTCACTGCCATTTAAAATTGTGTTAAAACATTCTTATTCCCATAGTATGATCTTCAATTATTTTAGCTTCTGTGGCTATTATCTAATACTTACCTAGGGTGAAGTTATTGCGATACCAAATAGATGATATTTGCATATATTGATATATTTAAACTTTTGCTATTTGTTAACAGAGAATACACACATCAAAAGGGCAATAAAAAAAATCTTCATCCGCCACTGTATAAACTTTTTTTTTATCATTAACTCAGACTGTTTGTCTCTCCTCCTGAGAGTCACACTTTAAGGTCTGGTACAGTCACACTTTCTTATGACTGGATATATGTTTCTTACTATCCACGGTATCTCCATTAAGCTGGCCAGGGATGGTCAACCATGATGAGAGTCAAGATCGGGATGGATCACAAACTTAGCGTCAAACATATAGCAGGCGACATTCATGTTCATAAAAACTGTAAATTTCAAATTTTTGTAAATAATGTTTTTCAAACGTTTAAAAACTTCGTTCAATTCCGCAGCAAAATGTTCTTAAAACATTCAGAAACATTTCCATTATTTCTCGTAGAAATGTTTTTCACAATATCTTATAAAGATGGTTTAAAAACGTTATCGAATCGTATGCAAAAGTGACTTTAAACACAGTTAATTTTTCCATCAAGCTAAAATGTTTTAAAACATTTTCGAAACATTTTCATTATAATTCGCAGTAGAAATGTTTTTCGCAATATCTGAAAGAATGTTTATTAAAACGTCCCAAAAAGTACTTTTAAACAGTTAACATTTCCATCAAACTATTTTAAAAAATTTTCGAAACATTTTTATTATTTCGTCGTATAATTTATTTTCACAATATCTTATAAAGATGTTTTAAAATCGTTATTAAAACGTCCAAAAAGGTACCTTGAAACAGATAACTTTTCATTATTTCGTCGTATGTTTTTTTTTCACAATATAAATCATCTCAGATACCAAAGTATTAATCTTTAGGATGTCCATGATATAGATATAAATCTGGTAAAAAATGGACAAACACGGACCTGTGGAAACCAAGAGGTTGGGTCAGGTGCCTGCCATGGAGGAGTAAGCATCCCCTGTCGACCGATCACACCCGCCGTGAGTCTAAAATCAAATTCAAATGAAATACGTGAGGCACGAATCCTCGGCACAATTAGTACAGACGTCTCAACTACCGCCAACGAAAAGGCAACTCAACATTTCACCTATTATACCGAAAGTAAAATTAGCGGAACGTTGACATCAAATGCGGTGTTCGATAAACCTGTGTCAATAATTTGTCAGTGAGTAGTTTACATCTGTATATAAAATGTTCATATGTTGAACTAGCCCTGGCATATCGGATCATTTGTGAAATATAAACTCCATATGCGGGTGACTGGGATATTACTACTTAATTGTGGAAAATTTACGATTGGAAATCCGAAATCGTCGCGTTTGTCGTAAAGCTTACTTACCAATTCCCCGTCTGTGTCTATATTAAGTAAGACGTCTAAGTATGAAGCGCGTGTCCTTGATTCTGTTGTATCTTTAATTTCTAGTTCGCTGGGATATATTGCATTGACATATGTATGAAAATTGTCATTATCAATTGACAAAACGTCGTCGATATATCTAAATATCAAATTAAAAAAACACCACTAGCTTTTTCTTCTTTTGAATCAGCTGTTTCTTAATAAAGTCTACTTCCTATGAATAAAGGAAAAGGTCGACCAATAAAGGGACACAATTGGTTCCCATAGGAATGCCGACAGTTTGTTGAAATACTACAAACCACAACAGTATATTTATGTGTAGAATCAGAGTGGTGTTTGACAAAATCAGTATTCTGATAACCAATCACTAGATATTTAAATTTTCGGGTACCACCTTTAGTGAAAAAAAAACTGTTATCTATGAAAAAAGTCTGTCTTTTAATTTTTATGTGAAATAGTTGTGTAAAGAGTAGAGAAGTTGTATGTTTAGATACTGTGAATTTGAGAAAAATTGTGTGCCTTTAAATTTTCTAAAAGTTGTTTAAAAATTTTAAGTATCCACATCTGATTTACACTGCTTCTGGAATGAGCAACTGTACAGTATTGCTGAAGTTTCTCCTTAACGGCTGTCAATATCTTGGTGACGAGTAAAGATAAAGGTTAGGTAGAACATTTGCTGGATCCTGCTATGTATCTTTGCTTATATGGGTTTTTATGAAAATTTAAATATCTAGTGATTGGTTATCAGTAATTTGTTAATGAATGCCATTTTTAATATAAAATATGAAGCTAAATTTAAGATTTTTGTACATTCTTAAAACTGAAATCACAAAATGGTGCACTGTACAATTTGTATCAGAGTATCTTTATTCATACAAGTGCATGACAGACTACTACAATGATATAGGTGTTGATGGCTTATTCTCCCACCTTGGACAGGCGTATCTACCATTTTACCAATCCAGAATTTCTCTGCCCATACCATCTAGAGTATAGAAAGTATATGTGCTATGACGTCACAATATAATTTTATAACGTGGGACTTCTATGTGATGAGGATACAGTTAATTAAAAAATGCGTCAGATTTTATTTACCAGCATAAACATGTGTTTGAATCATGGGAGAAAAATAATCAAACAATGTTGTGTAGAGTGGAAAGGGAGATCTCAAGCCTCGTGAGAAAAATCTGAAAGTTCAATCCGAGGGTGTCCCGAGGATTGGTTATCCGGTCTATACATCAATGTTATGTTCTATTAGTCTCCAATGATAAATGCAGTATGTTGTACAAAATACAGATACCAATATGTAAAATGTGACGATGAATAGTAGACTATGTAAATATGGTGAAGACTGGTGTTATGGGGGAGTGAACATATCCATCGGTCGGTCATAAAAATCTTTCAGCTTTCATCTCATATCCCTACCCATAGACTGATGTTTGATTCAAAAACATACCTCGCCTTGACTTTGAACTGAAATCATTGTTATTCAGTCTTAACGCAGTGAAATGGCCATGTCGTACTTTTGGTTTTACGAATGGCGTTTTACAACACGAAACCGCTCTCCATAGATCTAGTCCCTGATGGGAGATTCTTATGATTTATTGAAAACAAACATTAACTTAAACTTGATATGTTATTCATTCTTTCTTTTAAGGGGATCCAACAATGACGTATACCAACTGGGGCTCGGGAGAGGGTCCATCACATAGTGGAGGATTTTTTTTCGGACATTCTTCAAATGAGGACTGCGCACAAATAAGAACAGACGATAACTTCAAATGGCATGATTATCATTGTGATGAGGCTTTGTTTCACGTGTACTCGTATATCTGTCAATACGGTAAGTATGACTGCAAGGACAACTTTAGTTTATGGTGGTCATTTATGTTTAGCATTTTGCTGGATATGCAATACGGGTAGCCATTACCCTTTGGGAAATGACGTCAAAGTTGACCAAGAATTACCTATAAAGCGTGAAATCGAAAGCAAGTAGAAAGTAGAGCGTTCGAGAAGCAAGTCTAAGGGCCAAAGATCGATTATGTTGCTTGTTCCTTCGCTTATGAGCTTGGAATAAGAAGTGACATTCACGGTTCCTTTGGAATTCGTTGTGCAATGTGCACCCTCATTACACTGGCGCGACTTCACCTATAGCTGTTGACCTCTAATTTAAGTAAAATATTATTGACAGGACGTTAAACAATAAAGCAAACAAACATATATGTATATGCTAGAATTCCTTTGTGGTTTTACTCTCTGTCTCACACTTTTTTATCCTTGTTATATGAAACAGACAAAGTGAAACATCCGAAAACAACTGCGCCAACTACGATGAAACAAACAGCGATGATTATGAAAGAAACAACGAAAATGACAGCAGGTAATGGTTATACCTTTATCAACAAGTAAACCAATATGCAATTTGAGCAACCTTCATATTATGTTTTGGACAATATAATTTAGTGGTTTAACAATACATTGACATACTGCGATTTTATTTCGAACGATACGATATATTGATACGAAAAAAAAATATCTCGATTTTTTCCGGGGAAAAATCCGGAATTACTTTGATTCTTTTATTAGTATATCAGTGTGTCAGTGTCACCTAAGTGTTATTTCAATAATTTATCTACATGTATTTGCCTAAGATAAATTGCCGATGTACAAGTTGTAATGACCAATTAGTAGTTCTACATTCACTATTTCTCTGTTTCACACTACTATTTCCAATGTCACACTGAATATTCCTAACAATATAATATGTCGTGATACATGGTGATACAATTATCATATGCCATACACCTTTTTAGAACCCACTAATGGAAACACAGGTGGCATAAGTCAGACAGTTTTTGTGGTACCAACCAATTTGAACACAAATGGAGGCGATCCATTCCAGGGAGGATTTCCATGTGAGCATCACCAAATGAGGATTAATATAATAATTATTTGCATTTATATGATACGAATAACTTATAACTCAACCTCTCAATCTGAACAGGAAATTACTGTTGGTATTTAGTGTTACATGTAAATGGCAAACTTAATTATTTAAATAGTTAACCGCTTTAGGTAGTTAACCGCTTAATACGGTAAAATATTAATTACGATTATGATTATGATTATGATTTTCTATCTTTGCATTGTTTCACTATTCTTTGAGTGCCTTTAAATGCATTATTTTATATTTGATTACCTTTTTAACGACTAAAAGAATTTTGAAATGATCTATTAATATTTTCCTTTTAAACACAACTGGAATAGTTGGTGAACGTGTCTAATTCTGTATTCTTTTTTATGACGTCATCGATTATACCTCTTACAATTTTGTATGGAGAGCTTTAGTATATATTACACAATTACATATCTAACAGTAACACTTTCCGCTAATTGCACTTTTCTTTTAACAAATTATGTGGATTTTCATTCTTTTTTTTCTACGTCGTTTAATATAATATGTCGCCTTTAATTGCAGCCACACCAGAACCGATGAAGACAAACAACAAACCGTCTACGAAACAAATGACAACGACGGAGGCAGTCGGTTCAATTCTTGGTTAACACAAAAAGAAAATCGTGATTATTAAATCTATATTGCAAATGAAGGTCATTAGTAATATTGTTTTATGTATGCGTGACATTTAGTGAGATCAATTGGTTAAATGATGTCATTGACGAAGAAAGGTTAATTATAGATACGAAGGACGAAAGAAAACGACCTGTTAATAGATTAATCTTTAATGGTTAATATAAATCTCGTATTCGCAAAACTTAAAGGTTCTATGAAAACACGGTATCCCTCACTATTTAGTGATCCAGAAGTGGTAACTGAGCTGGATAGATTACATGAACAATATGTACTGGTCTCAGCAGACAAAGCATCAAATAACATAGTTTTTATTTGTAAGGAATTTTACTATAATTATTTGTTAGAAGAACTAAGGTTTAATACGAATTCTGGTAATCCTACATACACACGTAGCCCACTTTCTCAGGACGGGATCCTTCAAAACCACGTGTCCGTATTACGTTCTTCTGATGGTCCTACAACCGATACTGATTTTGAGCTACCATACTTATATTGAATACCTAAACTTCATAAAATTCCCATATAGCAGAGGTACATTGCAGGATCCAGCATATGTTCTACCAAACCTTCACCTTTACTCCATAATAAAATACTGACAGTCGTTAAGGAGAAACTTCAGCAATACTGTACAGTTGCTTATTCCAGAAGCGGTGTAAAGCAGATGTGAATACTTAAAAATTCTAAACAACTTGTAGAAAATTCGAAGGCACACATTTTTTTCAGATTTAAACTATCAATACATACGACTTTTCTACTCTTTACACAACAATTCCACATAAAAAATGAAAGAGAGACTTTTTAGCATAAGAGACAACTGTTTTTTTCACTAAAAGTGATACCCGAAAATTTAAATATCTAGTGATTGGTTATCATGATACTTATTTTGTCCAACACCACCACGTTCTACACACAAATACACTGAAGCTGATATAAAAAAGATGTTGAAATTTCTAATAAACAATATATTTGTAATGTTCGGAAATGTGGTCTTTGAACAAACTGTCGACATTCATATATGAACTAATGGTGCTCCATAATTGGCTGACTCCTTTATTCATACGAAGTAGACTAACCAGGTAAAAAAGCTAGCGGTGTCCATTAATTTGACATTTAGATATATCGACCACGTTCTGTCAAGTAATTATGACAATTTTCATACACTGCGATATATCCCAGCGAACTAGAAATTAAAGATACAACACAATTAAGCGCACACGCTTCATACTTAAGACATTTTACTTAATATAGGCACAGACGAGATATTAACAACTAAGCTATACGACTATACCTTTTGGCATCATCGAGTTTTTTCATTAAACCTGGTACCCCAAAATTTAAATATCAACTAAGGGGCCCTTAAATAAAAGAGTATCTGGCCATCGATTCGAAATTAATAATGGGGGTAACCAGATACTCTATCGACATTTCAACTCTCCTGACCATTCCATCTTGTCTATGAGAGTGCGTATAATTGAAAAAAATATACCACTGGACCAACAATCCCACCTTGAGTACCCCCTTCCGTAGACAACGTGAAGAATTTTGGATTAACAACTTGGCACTGCATATCCCTATGGATGTAACGATAATATCCAAAGTGTAGGCAATCTATCAAGCCCACTGTGTAATGGTGTTAATGTGATGGAACTTTTTAATTCTAACGTAAGACGTAAACGAAGTCACGGACATCGTTCATACAACCGACCCTACATACATGATGTCACTTTTTCATCTCTTTTACCTTATGTTAACAAAAAATTGGGTCTTCATCACATCCGCAGCAAACTTTATTCTGTTCCTTTTACAAATCTCAATAAACTTTTTCAAGAAGCAAGAATGAATCCCTACACGGATTCTTCAACCCCAGAATACATACTGAACTCCATTATAATGGACATCGCTTATCACAGGCTGTTTAAGCCTGCACGCGTTACAAACGATGACTGTTCTAAACAGAAACGTCTTTTCCTTAAACTTAAATTTACAAATAAAGGCATAGACGCTTTAAACATTGGCAATGTTCTAAATCACAAAAAAGTTCAGTCCTGTATTCCACCATATTTTAAACTGAAGAGCACGCCTTGCATTTCATATAGCTATACACGTAGCATCGCATCCAAGCTATTCAATTACAAACAGGTTCTGCAGTGCCTAGACATCAACCATCTTCTACACAACACTGTCACATGTTCATGTGCTTCATCTCCTTTCAAATACAATACTATCGGGCATGTCATTACCGGCGACGTTTCTATTGTTGAAAATGAAAGCCTCAAAAATCTTATTTTAAGGGGCCCTAAATACCGGGAAGCCCGTTCCTTTAATTGGCGTCAGAATTTCAGTTTAGTTTTGGATTCTGTCGAAGATTATGCCAGACGATGGGCGAAACATGAAGACGTAGAACCAGACACTTTGTCTGAATGGCTGAAAGCCATACGATGGTTGATAAAATCTCGTATTCGAAAACTTAAAGGGACTATGAAAACACGTTATCCCTCTGTATTTAATGATCCAGAAGTAGTAACTGAACTGGATAGGTTACATGACCAATATGTACTGGTACCAGCAGACAAAGCCTCAAATAATATAGTTTTTATTTGTAAGGCGCATTACTATAATTGTTTATTAGAAGAACTTGGGTTTAATACGAATTCTGGAAATCCTACATACACACGTAGCTCACTTTCAAAGGACGAGATCCTTCAAAATCACGTGTCCGTATTACACTCATTTGATATACCTACAACGGAGACCGATTTCGAGCTACCACATTTATACTGGATACCTAAACTTCATAAAAACCCATATAAGCAAAGATACATAGCAGGATCCAGCAAATGTTCTACCAAACCTTTATCTTTACTCCTTACCAAGATATTGACAGCTGTTAAGGAGAAACTTCAAAAATACTGTACAGTTGCTTATTCCAGAAGCGGTGTAAATCAGATGTGGATACTTAAAAATTCTAAACAGCTTTTAGAAAATTTGAAGGCACACAATTTTTCTCGAATTCACAGTATCAAAACTTATGATTTCTCAACTCTTTACACTACTATTCCACATAAAAAATTAAAAGAAAGACTTTTTAGCATCATAGACAACTGCTTTTTCACTAAAGGTGGTACCCGAAAATTTAAATATCTAGTGATTGGCTATCAGGATACTTATTTCGTCAAACACCACTCTGATTCTACAC
The DNA here is from genome assembly GCA_030159075.1 of Atrina japonica. Lineage (NCBI taxonomy): Eukaryota > Metazoa > Mollusca > Bivalvia > Pterioida > Pinnidae > Atrina > Atrina japonica. The sequence goes on along the minus strand of BROG01000501.1, from coordinate 429,962 downwards.
ATAAGTATACTGAAGTTGATATAAAAAACATGCTGGAATTTCTAATAGACAATATATTTGTAATGTTCGGAGACGTGGTCTTTCAACAAACTGTCGGCATTCCTATGGGAACCAATTGTGCTCCTTTATTGGCCGACCTGTTCCTTTATTCATACGAAGCAGACTTCATTCAGAAACTGCTGAATCAAAAGAAGAAAAAGTTAGCGGTGTCCTTTAATTTGACATTTAGATATATCGACGACGTTTTGTCAATTAATAATGACAATTTTCATACATATGTCAATGCGATATATCCCAGCGAACTGGAAATTAAAGATACAACAGAATCAAGTACACACGCTTCATACTTAGACATTTTACTTAATATAAACACAGACGGGAAATTAGCAACTAAGCTATACGATAAACGCGACGATTTCGGCTTTCCCATCGTAAATTTTCCACATTTAAGTAGTAATATCCCTCAGTCACCTGCATATGGAGTTTATATTTCACAAATGATCCGATATGCCAGGGCGTGCACAACATATGAAGATTTCATATACAGAGGTAAACTACTCACTGACAAATTTATTGACACAGGGATATCGAAAACCGCGTTTAATGTCAACGTTCCGCAAATTTTATGGTCGGTATAATAGTCTGTTTGCGACTACTCTGTTTCAGTAAGTGAAATGTTGAGTTGCCTTTTCGTTGGCGGTTGTTGAGACGTCTGTACCAATTGTGACGAGGATACACTCCTCACGTGTTTCATTGGACTTGACTGTGGACTCACGGCGGGTGTGACCGGTCGACAGGGGATGCTTACTCCTCCATGGCACCTGATCCCACCTCTTGGTTTCCAGAGGTCCGTGTTTGTCCATTTTTACCGGATTTGTATCTATGTCCTGGACATCCTATTGATTTATACTTTGGTATCTGATATTTTTATATTCTTACTAGTCATTGGCTACCGTGATATTTATTTCGTCTAACACCATTCTGATTCAGAACATAAATACACTGAAGTTGATATAATAAGATGCTGGAATTTATAATAGACAATGTATTTGTAATGTGTGAAGATAAGGTTTTTCAGCTTCCTATCGGCATTCCCTTGGGAACATATTGTGCCCCTTTATTTACTGATATGTTCCTATATTCATAAGCAGGCTTAGTTCAAAAGCTTCCGAACCAAAACGGGAAAAAATCGTCGGTCTTTAATTTGACATTTAGATATATGTATTAACAACGTTTGTCAAGTAATAATGACATTTCAATTTAACTGTGGACTCGCGGCGGGTGTGACAAGTCAACAGCGGATGCTTACTCCTCCATGGCACCTGATCTCACCTCTGGATTTCCAGAGATCCGTGGCTGTCCAATATCACCATGTATCCATGTAAAATGATTAATTTTATATTAAACATTATTAAAAACATAATTATACCAAATTAATAGTAACTGGTTTAATTAAAACAGAACAAAACAAGACGATCGTATCTGTCAGTTAGATCTCATTACTTGCGGTTGAACTGAAAATACAAAATGTTCACGTACAAGTATATGTATAGTTTCGAAAACGGACAGGGGTATCACACAAGGACAAATAATTAATCAATCTAAATTTATTGTGAAATCTATTTTAGTAACCATTGTAAAAAGATGACTACCTTGCCTATTGAGGAGATTGGAATTTAAACGGTGCTATCCAAACGAATTAGTACTTTGAGGTGGTACTGAAATATCAGCTACTGGGTTTATATCAGTAATAATAACAATAGCAAAGTTATACTTTTGATTCATCAGCTGAACTTGAACGATATAAATGTAAAAAAATATTTCCGAAAGAAGAAAAGTGATATCATAATCATACAAGGCCAAATAATAAATCAAAATGTATAGCCAGATCCGTTATATAATATCCATTGTAAAATGAATATCTTAACTTTTTAATAGAAGTTTAGAATTAAATGGTGCTATCTGAGCGAAATTAATATTACCTTTGTATGAAATGATCCGCTGGTACCGATATACCAGGTACTGGGTTTATCCCTACCGTCGGGGGACTCAAACGGTCTACCAGCAGTGGCAACGGCTCGGTGGTTATAAATATTATTAACAATACCAACTATTACTTTAGTTTAAGCTGTCACCCAAATTTCTGCCCCTGGGTTTAAGTCAATCTAATCAAAAGCCGATCTCTCCTCATTGCGTGAACGGTATATCAGAAAATTGTAGCTATGAGAGATTGGTTTTCAATTAAATTTGGCTTTTGTATACTTTTAGAGACCTGATCGGTCCACCGGCAGTGTCAACGACCCAGTACAGTGAAACTTGTATAAAAAGATCCCCTTACGGATACAACAAAACCAGTATTTATAGGGAGGTGGTACTTTTGGGGATAGCAAAAAAAAAAAGAAATTAATAATAATAATAAACAAACCGTCTTTATACACAGATGGTCGCTAGATCAAGACTTACTGTAGTTGTAATTATCATATACATAATACCAAAATATAGTTTTGTTTTGAAAATGAAACTTTATCAGAACCCATACATAAGAGCAATAAAAATATGTCCCGAAATAGAACATCCTTATGGTAGCCAAGACATACGTTTTCACGCATGCGTGATCTGTATCTGTCGCAGTGTAAATAACCTCAGATTTATCAACAAAATATTCTTCACAGTCGTTGTTTTATTTCATTTAAATAATAAAAATTCCTTGGTTTATCTGTGTATCGAATGTGAGTGTCGGGAAGAACCCCTAAAGATATTTCAAGCGGTCCTAAAACGCCTTCCAACTGACCGCATCGTACCAACTTGCGTTTTAATGGACGGCGCCATCTTGGTGCTTTTGTGTACATTGATAAAAGGTCCCAACCTTTTGTTTCACCAATGAAAAATCTCTTTTCAAAATGACTTGGTATGCTATTAGAGGCACATTCAAGGGTTTTTTTGTCAAGTCATGGCGCATGTTCCCAATACCCGAATACGTTTTTAGACACGTTAAAAAGTTATTAATTTTCACTAAATAATTATTTACTGTAAAAACGTCAGGAAAGTTTTGGATAAGCAAATTTCAATCCATTGTTATATCTAGAATATGATAGAAGAAACGCTTATTGTGTACATAATAGCGCATTGCAGCGCAGAGAACGTATTTGGATCAACCCTCAACTGCACCTCAGTTTGAACCAACTTGGATTATTCCCCTTTGCAATAGAACTCTTCAGATTGTATATTGGCAGATTTTCTAGCAGATGATATATATCGACCTGTCGTATATAGAGCTCATTTAAGGTAAGTACAACGTTTTTCTGTGTAAAATAATTATATACATATAGTTTTTTTCCACCAAAAATTCTTATATCTGTCATTTTCAAGTATGATACAGTATAGTGCCATAAGTTATGAACCAAAATAATTTCCCCATTATTTCTATGTGTAAAAACTAAAATGATTTTTTAAAAAATATTTTAGATTTATTCACTATTCTCTTGGACAGTTGGGTATGTTATTGACTATAATTCTTTTTAAATTAGTCTTTTTATTTTAGCTGAATCCTATTAGTTCCTCTAATTACTCTGTGATGCGTAAACATTTTCATTAGAAATCTACATTTTCTTTATTCTTGGGAGTAATTTAGCCAATAATTTTTAAATTCTAAGAACAAAGTTAAAGAAGCATGTGATGTTGCAAAATCCATCAACCAAGAATGAATGTATTTAAATTTTTACTTTACAATCAGGTTCCAAAAAAAAAAAATGCCATGTGGTCAACTTGTAGGACATGTGTTTTAAATAATTAAATTAAATTTTAAGTATTAAAAAATTAAAATAGATACTGAATAGAAATTAATTGAAGTCACTGAAAACAATTTCAAAAGGATTGTTTGATAAACATCTAGAAAGTAAATGGAAAGATATTTATTCCTTTACTAAAAAGTGGGTGTGAAGAGAGTAAACTTATCAGTAGAGGAACTCAAAGACAATGTGATTACCCTTGTCAAACATTCACTTTGTGCATCAGCATCAAACACAGATGTGCATGTACCTGTAATTGTGGGGAAAAGGGTACAACATGCATTTACTAACAATTATGAGATTACATGGTATAGTGGACTAATAATCTCTCAGGTATATTAGTGCTAAATGTACCATCTTCTTAACCTTAACTTTGCTAGATAGAAAAATGCATGCATCAATGTAGCTTAGCTTTTAAAAAAATGTGTCAGTATGTAGTAGCTGAAGGTGAAAACTGAATTTAATGCATTGAACACAGAATACCATTTGTTCTGCTCAATATTTTATTCTACTTAATAAATTGATAATTGAAAACAAGAAAAAAGTCAACATTTGTAAATAGCAGACTTATATTCACATTACAGATTTGGAAAATAGGTCAAGTTCCAAAGTTTGGCATGTGCGCACACACACACATATATGCTACACAGAATATACATATTAAATATTAAAAGTCCATCTTCATTACTATACTGAAACATAATATCTCTGACCTTGCTGTCACAGACAATACTGCTGTATGTATGCCAATTTAGTTATCTAGACATTCATCCAGACTAGCTAAAATGAACACATTTTCATATTTTTTAATTTTTTATGATGAATAATATATATTTATATATATATTTATTGCAATATACTATTATATTCAGGTGCCAGGTTATGAGGAATGGTACAATATCAAATATTCAGGAAATCCAGCTATATACACTTACAAACTGGAGGAGGACCTGAAGCGTGGTGACCTTTGTATTCAAGTTTGATTTTGTGAAAAGTGACAGACAGATACTCGGTTCTTTTAATTATTGTAAGAGCAATAAAAACTGATCAAACAAACATGCTTGTTATTTTTTGGTACTTTTTATATGCAATGGCAATATTTTCAACAAGTTCTCTGCTTCTCTGTAGGACAGTGAAATGACAGACACAAATTTCAACATTAGGGAATTTGACCCCATGGTGATTTTTTGTTTTAGCATTAAATTTTAAAACATGTGGTGATTTAACATCCAAATATCCCCTTCTGACAGAAAATATATAGTTTTGGGTGAAAACTTCATTATTATTTTTTCTGTTGTCCTGGCTACTTATGGATATGATCAAGGAACGTTGAAAACAAATCTTTTTTTTTAGTAAACGTTACTGTTAAGGATATTCGATAAAGTCACCAATATCATACATATTACGTATGCAACTGTACGCAATGAAACAGTTTCAAAGCTAAATAAATAGTTATAACACGCAAAAAACAACAATAAAGTTTACTAAGCGGAAGTGGGACATAACTGGTTACCCACAATGCAATGTATCTTATTTCATGTGACTTCTCAAAATTAACCTTGTCTATAAATATTTTTGAATAATACCAAAATTATAGTTTTACAAAAGAGGCAAAAAAAAAATAATAATAAAATAAATCCCCAAGACGATTGTTTCTGTCAATAATTAAGACTAAATCAGTTGTGCTCGAATTTAACCAATCTAATTAAAAACCAATCTCTAATCGCTCCCGTTTTGTGATATGTCGCGTATAGGCGACACATCAGAAAACGGGAGCGATGAGAGATCGTTTTTTTATTAGATTGGAATTTAACATAATTAATGTAAATTCCTTCAAATAAATAAACATGTATATTTCCGGTACTATGGGATTGTTGCAGAGCATTTTATTCGCCAGAAATGTGTAAATATGTTATATTTGACAGTTTGTACAACATTTACAAACAACAACTAAAACATTTGAGCTGAACTGTAAGGATCGGTTATAAAATATTAATAACAATTTAATAAGTACCTGACAATCAGTGCTAATGAATTTTTTTTTCATCTGGGTTTGGCATCACAAAATTCAGGAAATGCTCATTCTCAGATATGATTTTATTATTTTGACTACGTATATACAGTTAGACCTCACCTAAAGTCGACCTCGCTTAGCAGACCACCTCGCATTTATTAATGTAAATTTTCAGTCTCTTGAAAATTGTGTATGTCATTTAATACAAATATTGTAAATTACCAAAGTTATAATGCTCAAGACAATCGTCTCTGTCAACTGAGTTAGCTTTCCGGGTGTAGTGCCATTCATTCAAAACGGTATCTTGACATACTTAAATCATTTCGTATAATTCATCACACACATGTAATACGTTTAATAATATCTTGACATATTAGGGTATGTGTATCACAAAAAAGAGCATCTAGAGTAACATGCTTTCCTTTCATATTGACATACAATGTGCATTGGGGAAAAAAACCAAACACTTCACATTTGAAAATAAATCACAGCATCTTCAGCTGTTAAAACTACATGTACTTTGACTCATTTATAACGACGGAAATTCAAAGAAAATGGTGGTTACTCTTGGACGGATTAAGAAATAAATTTAGATTATTTTCTGGCCTTGTATGAGAGCACCTTTTGTTTCGGAACTCTACATCAATTATAAATTCGAACTCAACTGATGAAGTCTTATTGACAGAAGCGATCGTCTTGAGTACATGTATTTGTTTTCACCGCTTTGTCGTTGCTGTTTTATTCTTCTTCTTATTATTATTATTATTATTATTTTATTTGATACCCAGACATAGAAACACTTAAGTGAAGCCAGGGTTGGGTTACCCTGGTATCTTCACTGTACAAAGAGGTGCCTTATATACAATAAGGCCCATAGTGTTTAACAAAACTTCTGGTATTACAAAAATTTGAATAATCTGAAGATATCTGGATGTACCTTTTTATAACACACACACAGAGAGAGAGAGAGAGAGAGAGAGAGAGAGAGAGAGAGAGGATGTGACAATTGGAAATAATGTATGCATGAACTTATGAAGATATATAAAATGTAAGCTCTGAGTTTATTTTGTTTTATTTGTGCTAAACTATAACTTTGATATTATGCTAATAATATTACTTAATCAATAATTGATATGGAATGTACACTACATCAAAACATCCATAATCAATAATGAGGCGGAACCTCCGCAGATACAATTGCATGGAAATGTAACTTATATGAAAAGAATTTCTTATAAATCAGTCCTGATATCATTCTACTTTACAACAATATGAGTTGTCGTCGGTGCAAAATTTCAAATGCAGATTTTATGCAATAATTTATCTCGTATGTACCCAAAGAGATCGCTTGGTGGTTAAAAGAACAATCTCATGCGTCGAATTACTAAAAAATCCAGACATAGCCAGTTGTATACGTCTGTTTGAATCTGTCTTACTCTGGTCAGTGCTAATCAATGCATCTTTCTTTGACAAATATTACCGATTGTAAAGGAACAACATGGCAAGACTTGTGCATTTGTCATTTTAGATGCAAAGTAATTTGACAACATTCTCAGTAGAAGAATAAGCAGCGTTTTGGTGAAATTAAATAAATTTTATTCACATTTAATTTCTCACATAATGCAATGCAACAGTCGCACTGGTCCCAAATTTTGCCTCTATACGTTCCCGTGCCATATTTGTCAAATTAAGCTTCCGAACGCGTTTTTCCTACATTGCTTCCGTGTAAACAAATATTGTGTCGATCGCGTCAGAATTTCATCCTTGCAATGAAATAATTATTTCGTGCATAAAAAATGACGGATTAAAAATAAGATTTTACTGATTTTTAAAAATCACACCAGATGTATGTTATTCCGTGTTCGGTGATATTTTTTCATTGTATTAAAGTTTACTGTTTATTGGAAAATTTTCAAAAGCTTTCAGTCGCTGGCAGCTAATATTGCTTTGAAAGATAAAAATGTTTTTATTTTTGAATACATGTACTTCCATCTCCATACTCTTCATCAATAAGTTTTCTACCTCAACATGGCCATCGGCAAAATCATAGGAATTTTTCAAATCTTCTTTGGTACATATTATGTCTACAAGTTCCCGAGGAACAACAGCACCATTTGACCACCCAAACTCTAATTCATCTTTGCCTTATACCCAATCACTTTTTCAAGGTCTGGCAAATCCGGTTGCGTCTCATGCGCATGAAGTCATATATATATATATATATATATATATATATATATATATATATATATATATATATATATATATATATATATACCTGATAGTTGATTCGTTACACGTACATCTTGAGAGAAGCTCTACATGGTGGAGGCAGACCCATTTCTGTGTTGTAGAAATTCAGCACATCATGTCCCTGGTTCGTTTTACGTCGCAAAAGGTGTTATAACAATTCCAGTCCGTTTACTAGAACTTGAAGTTCTATAATGCGTATCCCTTCCTTCCAACCGTGAAGCGATACTCTTTTATTCTATTTAACATGTCGATTCCAGGAATAGATGTATTGCATCCATTAAAAGACTCGCATATGTGTCCTGAAGGATAATTGTGATCTACAAGATATTCCAGTAACCGAAATGCAGGTGTGTTTTTTCAAGCGACTGTTCCGTTTTTGGAAACGTTTGTTCACAGCCATGTTGTTAGATCACTTGTCAATACAGCTAAACGCCGATTTCTTCTCCATGACAGATATAAGAAATTGTTTGTTGTGACTAATTGATTATTTCTATAAAATAACTATTCACATTCACATTTTTTATCAATATCAAATATAAGACTTCCTTATTAAAAAAAATGTACGATAGTTTTATAAAATTTACTTTTTTCCGGAATTTACGAAGATCTCAACGGAAATATCCGATATCAACATACTGATATATACAATGGATACAATAAACATGTATACAATAATACCAGAGTATTACAATAGAGGTCAAAACAAATACTCAAGACGATCGTTTCTGCCAAATTCGCGCAATACAAAGTGTACTCTGTCTCTCAACATTGGTTATTTTCCAGTAAATAACTCAAAAAAGTTAATGTTAATCCTTAAATATATTTTGTGGTAGCACCGATTGATATGCTTTAACTGCAATACATATTTCTGTTTCCAATTCCATCGTCCTACTGTATGATCGGGCATGGCCAAGACGATTCAAAGTAAAATTGAAGAAGTACCATTCGATAATCAAAACTCAAGTCCATTATAACACGACGAATTAGATGTGTAAATTGTCTCGACATGAAGAACAATTGCGAATCCCAAACGGGAGGAGTTAAAGTAGTCAACAAACTTGCCATTGTCAAATGCCTTACTATTGGAAGCAGTATGATTGTATTTAAGCATAATTAATTGACCTTTTGTAACAGCATAGCAGATACGGAAAGTGCACTTCCACCTCGTCGTATTTCTAATCAGCTTTTCATATTTTCCATAGATGAGCTGAACAATAAAGTTAATGAGGAACTCGAGAGGTCTTATTTCGCCAGAGAGAGGGCATTCTGAAGATGGTGGTCATGGCAATGGACTGAAGGTCGCACGTGCAGCAGCTATGTACCGTCGTATGATCATTGTCGACTCTACAAGACGCCATTCGTCAGATGCAGTGCGTTCAATTCTACCTTCAACGTCTGCTCTTTAGACCAGTTCAGAGGTATTTGGGATACCCCAACCCCCGAATTTTATTCTACTGCAAAAATGTTTCGCCTACATGTCTTTTAGTTTATAAATTTTGTATTTTTCATTATAAAAATAAGAGATACTTTTATTGTAAAACTTGAGATGGCGTTCCTTAAGCATGGTCAATCGTTCAACGTTTTTGGCCTTCAATGGCATGCTTCTCTGTATAACTACTGATATACTCAAAAGCACTAGTCTGTTGTAGGTAGCTACTAAGTTGGAGGCTTCAGAACATGCATGTCTGACCTAGCATCTAATATACTTCCTTCTACAGGCATTGTGGTAGTACACTTCTCGTGCAACCAGGTCTTGATCTAAGACTTTACATCAAAGCTTTCCCTCCCCTTTATTAGAGACTGACAATTTTACTGATTCTTCAGTACATTTTGTAAGACAATGTCAATTTTTGCTTCATGCCTTTGAATTTCATAAATACGTTGTCGCAGAACGAGCATTTGTACTGCAATTAGACACATTGGAAGATCTACCTCGTTCAGATTTACTTGTTCAGGCTTTCATTATTTGCGACTGTTAAAGATTTTCATTGCGCTAGTCTATAACTGAAACTAATGCTGTGGATCCCATGTTTTCCTGTATCAAGTTTTTCCGGTATATTTGCAGAAATATATTCAATTTTCGTCTTTGGAAAACTCAAAATTCCTTGGATTCTTTGCTACTTCTTGAAAATGTATAAAATATTGTAAAATTTCGACAAAATATACACTAAACATGTTTACAAGTATGCGTATATATTTGGTCACACAAAGAAGAGAGATCTTGTTCTTCCAAAATCATTCCCCGTTAAAATGAAGAGAAAACTGTGAACAATGAGAGAATACACAGTCTCATATAGCAGTCTCTCCACTGTTGTCAGATTGGCCAGCCACTCTTTCAGGCACAGGCTAATTTGGACGTGTTTTCTTTTTGTTGAGTAATCAGACATTTGAATAGGCCGTGATTGTGGTGAATGTAAATGGAACGTGACTAATAATTTACCGAGTTCTATACAAGTATACATATGGCTTATTATATTAAGTTCCTAACATATGCCAAAGTCTTGGTATCGATGAAGTCACATACCTTTATGATATATGGTTTTATAACTTCAAACCTGAATGAAATCCATAAACACACTAAAACTTCGCTTTATCCTAGAGTTCAGTTTGTGATGGCCTTTCAGTTTGACACATGTAAGGATTAATACTATAGTGACCAACCCGGATATAGGTAGATAACTAAATGGGGTATTACTAAATCTGCAGTTTATCTAAAAAAATAATTATAGCAGTTCATTCTTATTCCTGAATGTCACTGCAGCTACAGTAATAACATGTCTCAATCTTTTGTCATTAGCTTAAAGTGTGGTCTTAAAATTCCCCTTGGCGGAAACGATTTAATATTGGCCACCATAGGATTTATAAAGGATTTATTTCGTTAAAGTATATTTAAAATGAATACAACAACAATAATAAAGAAAAATATAAAAAAGTGAAATATAAAAACAAAATATAAATCTAAAGTTCAAATCTTGATACACAACGATTGCTTAAATTATCAATAGTTATAGAAGTTTTTTCCCATTTAACTTATTTTGATAAAATTTTATTGGCCTTTGTATAGAATCAAGTAATTTCCCATTGACCAAATACATGTATGTCTCAATTTGTGACAATTTCCATAATATAGCACAAAAATGTTTACTCATAAAGATTCCCCTTGAAGGATACTTAAGTTTTTGTTCGGCATATTTATTCACAAAATAATTATTAAAACGTTTTAGCACACCAAATTAGATAAACATAAATTGCTAAAGCATGTATGTATGTATCTGTTGTCTGTATTGTCAAAAGAAACAATTAGCTTCAGACTGATACAAACCACCACCCCCTACTCCCAAATTTTCCGCAATTTTTGTCTCAAAACTCCTAAACGCCCCAACTGCCAGGATGCTCACATGACTCATTTTGTGGCATTTAAAAAATATTCAGAAAATCATAGACCTCAAAATTCCCAAAGGTGGGCTCTCTAGGTTATTGACAGACCATATATTATAAGGTTTTATCACAGGAGTTTTATACATCGCCGCTCCAGTCAACGTACGGTGGTGGCATGAAGATGACATGGAAAAAAATTCTATTACGTGCGCAAGTAAAAACTAAAACGTGTGCACGTAATAGATTTTTTTCATGCCATCTCCATGCACCGTAGCTTTCAGTAAATATAATAAACATGAATTTTCTATGTCTGTGCAACAGAGAAATAGTTATGTTAATATAATAATAGTATTCGGTCCCTATTACTTTTACTAAACATTTCACATTTTAAACCACATTTTTCAAAAAAAAAAAAAGAACTTAGAATTTTCAAGACATTTCTTATCTAATTTCAATATAATTTTCACCATAGAATTAAATACAGATTTATTAATTATAACTTAGTTTTGAGATCAGAACTCCCTAGGCCTATATGGGTAAGTAAACTAATTAATTACAAGTTTTATTTTGAAGTGGAAATCTGCAAAAATAAGACAACCTTCCGTTTTGGCTTTTCAGCTTAAAAGACGGTGTAACCAGTCCATCAATACCAGTCTATTATTTACTGCAATCCTGAAAGATGGCGGCGCTCACTGTTGTTAATCGTGCATGCAAGTTGTCGATGCACATAAATAAGTTATTGTCATCCACCTGTAGTACTTCTGGATGTATTTGTAAGAGAATAGATAGATACATTTTAAAATATGTTCAAGAATAGTTATGATTCAAATGAAACATTTTATATGTCGCTGAAAAATGATAATGTTACCGGCGTTTTGACCTCAAAGTCAAAGAATAACAGAAATGTCAGAATACACATTCTAACTTATATTCTAAGTTTAAATCTAACGCTTCTGACAGTGACATTCTCATTTATATATCACGTAACATATATTGGGACGATTGCACCTTATCCAGACGTACAAAGAAGGGACACTGCTATTTATTTTGAATTATGTGACCAAGTAAACAAGTTGGGGAGGGGGGTGCTGCCCCAAATATCTCCACATTCAAAATCAATCACTTTTTCGTGTTCGGCTTTTGTCATTTTGAATATTCAAATGGAAGCAGAACAAACTTAACTTAAGCCCTGTTCAAACGATCAAAGTTTTCTTTGTCAAAGTCCGTCAAAGAAAACTTGGTCAAAGTTTTCTTCGATAAAGTCACCTGGGTCCGAAGTCACCAAATTTACTCAGTACTCAAGCTCAACTAACTTTTCATGATTTTAAGGTAAAATCACGCAAAATTTATTCTGTTACTGGACTTTTTTGCATATTGATGGGATATAATGTAAATAATGATCAAAATCATTGCTCATTTGAAGAAAACTGCAGAAATATTAAAATATTATTTGAGTACGTACTCAAATTTTGAGTACCGTACTCAACATGTTTATTCATTTTTACAGGAAAATCCTAAATTTGACGCAAAAATGTATGTGAATGATAAAAAAATAATAATATGCTTCCTAATCACTCAAACCCAAATATTTTACAAACGATTTTATAGTCAAAATAATGAAATAAAAGTTGAGCTTGAGTATTGAGTAAATTTGGTGACTTCGGGCCCTGGTCACACTATCAAAGTATTTTGAGCGACTTGTACAAGAATATGCAGGAGCCATGTGCTTGTAACATGTAAACATTGGTTACATCATATTGATTATCTGCTTTTGATTGATTTGAATTCCATCAAAGTCCTTCAAAGTTTGAAGAAAATTAGGATGAGTTTCTATTCCATCAAAGTCTGTCAAAGTTCTGTGATGGACTATGATTTAAGTTTTCTTTGACCACTCATACGATCAAAGTTTGCACAAAAAAAAGTTTGCATCAAAAACTTTGCCTAAGAAAACTTGCACAAGAACACTTTGATCATGTGAACGGGGCTTTACACACATACTTGTGTACTCATATTGCAGATATACCAACAACGTGCATTCCAGTCTATATAAAAGTGATAATTAGATATGAACTGAGGCAATACCTTGAAACAGAGTGCAGCATCTTGTTTTACACATATGAGGAAAAGCATTCATTGAGAATCTACCTGATCTTGTTAGGGCAACACCTTTCCTGCAAAATGATGTAACAGTTTGATTACATGTACATGTATGTAGGGAAGATGGTTTTCCATTTTCACAGAATCGCGGAATCGGGCTTCAAAAACGGAATTAAACTAAAAGAAACGAAAAGTGATGGAATCACAACAAGATTTACATTTTTCGTTTGTGAAAACTATACAATTACAACATTCATTACCATATTTTTTTTCTTAAAATTGTTTTACATTCTGCCAATTCTGTCAAGAATTTTTCACTTATATGGAGATGTCACCAACTTTAGTTAAACAGTAACAAGTTTTTACCTGTGCTATGGACTGATGCCATGCCATGCCTACAGTGACATGGACCTCAGTTTTAAGTTGTAATTAAAAGAGCTGTTACTTTCACCTTTGTACATGTATCAATCTACAGTTTTCTGGTTGGAGTAGACTACACGTAGATTTTCAATACAAGCCAACAAATTCTGTCAGCTATTGTCATGAAAAGCAGTGTATAAATTGTCAGCTACTTCTTTTCAGAAAAAAATGCTGATTTCTATCTACATTCAAAGTTCAGCTACTAGTATACACTTTTGCTGTCTTTTTCAAATAACCTGTCTTTAGGCTACTAGTCCAAAAACTATTGAAGGGCGTTTACAATCATATACATTATCACTGTGTCTAATGACTTAATGGATCCTGTGATTGGATCTCCCCATATGTTGATAACCTAAATGCATCTAAGACTAAATGAAGGGTAACATCTTACATGGTATTGAACAAATTACACATCTGTAGGGACTAGAGTGTTTTACCCCTTTTTAAATAAAAATGTTGAATTTTGTAAGTTTCTAGTGAAAAACCTTAAAGTAGTGTGAAGATGCCAAAATATCTGCTGAAATGAAATGAAATAAATGTTAACTCTTTCTTCCCTACAGACCATAATAAACTGGTCTAAAACAATAGGAAAGAGCAATCCATTTGGATATTTAGGGATGAAAGCCTACATGTACATGTATAACTATAAGGGTAAAACATAATACAGTAACTTGTCTTAGTGTGGTATAAGTTCATTCTCTGAGGCACTGTTGTTTTGTGAAATTGATGTACAGTCAAACTTGTCTATAAAGGCCACTCAAGTGAACAGGCAAAAGTAGCTGTTATAGACAGGTACCCTTTATACAGAGGTGGACATTATTGAAAGTTTTGAGTGTACATTTAATGGTACATGTAAGTCATAAAACTATTTTTACAGATGGAAGTCGTGGGCTACGTACCGCTAGGTACCTGCGGCCTTATCTACATGAAATGTACAAGAGAAGAGAAAGAGCAGGTCCCGACCCAATTGTACATCCTTCTGCATATGGCTGTTGGTAAGGACGATTTGTTGTAAAAGTAAAAACCTCGTACATGTATATTTTTCTCTTACAAAAGTTTTTCTTTGAAGGCTTGGTATTGGAATTTAACTTTGCTCCATGTATAAATCAATCATATCCCCAAATGACAAATGACCCGGACTGTAAACTGGAACAGTAGAGAGGCTCATTTTCAGTTTGCAACTCTTCTTATCTGTTAAATTATGGATTCATGCTTTCTGTAAATTATAGTTTGTGAAATTAATAAAGTTGTAGCGAAATATTTGTGATTTACAAAATTGTCTTTTTCTGTTGGATATGAGTTTAGCTGTCATTTTTAAATCTAAAATGTTGTCAATTTTTTCACAGGAACTATGATGCTGAAATTTATGCATTTGGAAAGAGACTTGGAGAAAACTTTGATGAGGAAAAATTGAAATCAGCTTTTGTTCTAAGGTAAAATAAGATGTGTTTCTCATTGGGGCATTAGCTGTGTTTTTGTTTTCACAACTCCCCCTCCCCCTTTTTTACTACATGTACTTAGATTGATGTAAAATAAACAAAAAACATTTACACAGGCATAAGAATTTTTAAATTCCTATTTATTTTGTGGAAATTGCTTAAAAATCCAGTTTGGGCACTTTTTCAACTCAACTCAATCTTACTACATGTATTTGTACATTTGTATATGCATGTGAATACCAAACTGAACCTGATCTTATTTTCACAAAATAAATACATGGTATAGGAATGTAAGAATTTGTACTCTCATGATGCTTATACTCTCAGAGTGCTTATACTCTCAGAATGCTTGTACTCTCATCATGCTTGTACTCTCATCATGCTTGTACTCCCAGGATGCTTATACTTTCAGGATGCCTGTACTCTCAGAGTGCTTGTACTCTCAGAGTGTTTGTAGTCTCGGAGTGCTTGTACTCTCAGAGTGCTTGTAGTGTCAGAATGCTTGTACTCTCAGGATGCTTATACTCTCAGAGTGCTTGTACTCTCAGGATGCTTATACTCTCAGAGTGCTTATACTCTCAGGATGCTTATACTCTCAGGATGCTTATACTTATACTCTCAGGATGCTTATACTCTCAGGATGCTTATACTCTCAGAGTGCTTGTACTCTCAGGATGCTTATACTCTCAGAGTGCTTATACTCTCAGGATGCTTATACTCTCAGGATGCTTATACTCTCGGGATGCTTTTACTCTCAGGGTGTTTGTACACTCAGGATGTTTGTACTCTCAGGATGCTTATACTCTCAGGATGTTTAAAATCAAATTTCACAGAATCCCCCCATGACTAAATAATTATACATGTATACTACTTCTGTGGACCAGGAGAGTTTTGCCCCTGGCTATTTTTTCCCCTTTTAAGACAGAAAACATCTTCACCCCATCTTAAATTTGCCTTAATTCACCAGTCTCATGGATGACATATACATGTATGTCAGTGCTTAAATTATTTAGCTTAAAATTTTTACTTTTCAATTTAAATTTGCCCTCTTATCTAAGGGCAGAAATGGCGAAATTTAAATAGGGACAAACATTTTCAGTTATACAGTATAAAAATGTACTACATTCAGTCGTTTATATAGAAATGTCAATATTTACAGATCATATCTAGAGAAAGAAATACAAAGGAGAGAAGAAATGGACGTTGATTTGGAAACTGTACCTTTAACAATGTCAAATAATGAAGAACTGGCAAAGAGAGGTGAGTATACCAGACATGTCTTTCCATTCAGTGATATATATGATATAATAAAATCCATATAACTGGGCAGGATGGAGTCTCACGAAGCCTTTTTTGAACTGGACGAGTTTAAATTTTAGGAAATAAAATACGACATTAAAATTACACTGGAAAGAGTATTTGTTCCTACTTGTCAACATACATATGGGTATTCAGTGAGGAATAAAACATTTCCCCTTGAAGCTTGTTGTAACCATCCTGAGTAGAATCATCTGTGTGATAATCTAAAGGTTACTCCACCCTGCCACGGTATGTGAATTGGACCATATACCGGTATATGTTGCAGTTTGATTATAAATAGAAATGAGTGAAGAGCTGTATATTTCAAAACACTGAATGTATGGTTAATGATGAGTATATCTAAAAGTGTATATTAGTAAAAATATTAAAGGGGCATTAGCTATGTTTTCCACAAAAAAAAATTCTGTTTTTTTGTTTAATTCTTAGATTGATGTAAAATAACAAATGAGAGATATACATAGGCATAAAGATTCTCATAATTCCTATATATTTTGTGAAAATAAGGTCAGGTCCAATGTCATATGCATATACAGGCCTACAAATAGTAAGGTTTAGTAAGTGTTTATCTTTTCTTTTTTTTTGTACATCAATCTAAGTATTAAAAAAAAAGTTCTGGAAAAAAAACCCCACAGCTAATGCCCCTTTAAAAATGAATGTAACTATTATAGGAGGAAATAACTAGGGGTGAATTTGTTATGCCTGAAAGGTCTGCTGGGGGCATCTAGTGTTTAGATCGTCTGTCTATCTGTCTGTTTGTCATGCTGTTAATTCCGTCCTGCTTACATATAAAGTGCAATATTTTAAGTCTGGATTGTGATACAGTAACCAAACTTAGACTTTAAGTTCATCTAAGGGTTGCTCACACTTCACTGACATCACATGCCCTTGGGGGTGGGGTCAAAATGTAGGACATTGCAAAAATTGATCTCTTTCTGAAATTTGTTGGGACAGGGGGCATTTGTGTTTCACAAACACATCTTGTTTTAAGTATGTACAGTATTTGCATGTAAAACCAATTTTCTCTTTATCTCTGTAGGAGAGGAAATAGCATCACGATACATTAAACAGTCCCTTCGTTGTTCATATCCATCAATGTTAGAGGAAGGGATTTGGTAAATATATTAAAATTATTAGATCTTTCAGTTTTAGAGTTTAGTACTCTGTATATTGCTTTCAACTTGAACACATCTACCATTATTATAAGAAGACTTTACAGAGTTTAAGTTAATCAGGTTAATGTTTTATTATCTGATGATAATAATAATAATAATATATACATGTGTGTGTATAGGTGTGTGTGTGTAGGTGTGTGTGTGTGTACATGTATACAAGCAGAGAGAGAGATAGAGAGAGAGAGATTATTACATGGTAAAATTCCGAGGTCTGATATTGCCCGAGGGCTAATATGATATGTGATATGAATTTTACCATGTTCTAATCTGTTTATCATATGCAAACAGTACAACTTTCAAATTATGTTGATTGATTTCACTGAAAGTATCAGTTTTATATTTCTGAGGTGAATTAAATGAATTAAGCAAGGAATGTTTGCTTCAATAAATTTTAATTTATTAACCGCATTGTTGAATTTATTTTTATGATTATCAGCATACTTTTATCTATTATTGATTGTTAAATTTGGCTAGTTTAAAAATCATCGGAAATAGCAAAAATACCAAAGAATATCGGGAACAGGATACCTGAATGAGCGATTATTGATGTGCCTGAAAATAGATGGTCAGATGATATATACATCAAAATGATCATTCAGTATTTAAAAAAACATATATAGACTTGAGTGTCAACAAACATATACAGACTCAGTCTTAACAAAGATATACAGTGTTATCCTAGATACAGTGTCTTATTTTCAGTGCTGTCCATGACCATCTAATGTCAACAGAAGTCCTTGCAGCAGTTGGAAGTAACGTTGGTGTAATTGACTTGGCCATGTCTTCAGTAAGTATGATAGGAGTGTTTTTTTTTAAGACAGCTTACAAATTTGTAAAATGAAAAGAAATTTCATGTTTGAGAATCAATTTAACCTGATGAATATACTGATAATTTTCTGAGAAAAACAACAATATATGAGGAGAGTGTAAACATAAACATCATCAAAATATTGTTATCTCATTCACCCCTAAAGACACATTTGAAGTGGCCTAAGTCATTGATTTACAGAAGAGTCCATTGTTTTCAGGGGTTGATGAGTTAAAGCACATCTCTTGGCTGGCATTAAACATCATGAGTGACCTATGGTATTTTTTGCCATGTTGCATTTCATCCCACGTGATATTTCCTGCATTGTGCAAACATTTTATGTCATGCGACATATATCCTGTGATTTGCTTCTGATAGCCTTTGGTTATGCGGTCACACAGTTCTGTACAATGTGTGGGCAATACTTGCAAGAGTCATCAGTTTTGTTTTTAGTTTGAAGGTCAAATGTCAGCAAATCCTTGCAATATAATTTATCTCAAATTATTGATTTAATCAGGACTGAGAATTTACTCAACATTATAAACTTGACATATGTTACGTAATGTCTTTGATATTCCAGGAATATCCATGCAGTGAAGAAGAGACAGCAATGTCATTCAAAGCAGTGATTGGAGCTCTGTCTGAAAGTCAGGTAAATCTAAAAAAAGTTCGGACTTATTCATATAACTTGGGGGGGGGGGGGGTGGAGTCTCATGAATCTTCTCTTTACCTGAAACCTGAAGGAATAAAAATTTTACATAATGCATCATAATAACATTAAAATTACACTGTCTAATTGTTCCTACTTGCCATCATACCTCGAGGTATCCAGTGGGGAATAAAATGCATTTTCAGTGAAGCCTGTCTTAACCGGAAAATTAGTTGAATCATCTGCAGGATAAACAAAAGGTTGCTGCGCTTCTCCATGTTATGTGAGTTGGTCAACAGTTTTGACAAATGGAGCTATTTGAAAGAAAAAAATCATGCATTCGTTTTATTGGACACCCTTCAATATTCACCCAAGCATGAAAATATTACTATCGCACGTACAGGGCATAGTGGACAATAAACAGTACAGCACTGCCATAAAAGACAATAAACACACTGATAGTACAGTCAACTCTTGTTATAACAGCCAGGTTGGGATCCAGTGAAATTGCCGTTATATCAAATATGCTGTTTTATCAAATTTCCAGGCTTGGCGTCAAAATGAGAATTCATGAACATAATTCGTTGTTATACCCCCATTAAATGTCAAACCTCAATTCAATATGATTGCATGAATGAAATAGAATGATTACAATAAATACGATAGTGTTTATTGTTATTTTCATTCTATCAATTTCATGAATTATGCCAACAATTTTTCATTTTCATGCTTTGCTGTTATAACAAGTTAATTCTAGTGGTAAAATGCATGTTTGTTGCCAAAAATCACTGCCAGCACCGGAAAGCAAATATGCTGTTATATCAAACAAATTAACATGGATGTAAATTCGTTCCCATGCAATTTCTGCCGTTAACCAAAAATGCTGTTATATCAAGTGCTGTTATAACAAGAGTTGACTGTATAACTACAGTACAAGATAAGAACAAAGCTCTTGCACAGGACTCACTGTTGAAATACTAGACAACATGTATATAGACACACACATGCATGTAGGAATAAAATAAGTTACATGTAAATTCTTTGTTTTCATTTACAGTAAAATCTGCTTTAGTGACCACCTGTGTATAAAGACCACCTGGTCATAAAGACTGTTTTTGCTATCCTCAATGGCACCATAAGTGTACAAATCAACCTCTATATACTGACCACCTTCCTATAAAGACTGGTTTTGTTATATCCCTAAGGGGGTCTTTATATACAACTTTCACAGTATACAACATTAAAGTAAATTTGGGAGGTTGTTTTTTTTTGCAGAATGAAGAAACAGCTGAGAAATTTGTAAATGATTTCATTCTACCACAGCTAATTGGTAAAGACATTAATGAATTATGGAATGTCACAAATCCAATGGGTGTATTAGCTTCCTTGCTAGAGGCACAGGGTAGAGGAGAACCAGAACCCAGGTAAAGTTCTCTGTTTTTCTTCACATGGATTTTTGGTGTGTTTTTACTATGTGCCTGGGAATTTTCTTACTTATCCCTCTCGTCCCAAGTGGGGCATAAGGCTACAATGAATTTTCTCCATTTGGTCCTCAAAATTTCCCCTTCCATTTAGCTTTTGCCATTTTTTCATCCTTAGATGACATGGCAGATTTAAAATGAAAGTGAAATTTAAGCTTAATACTTTTAATTGGAACATAGACATGTGATGTGTGCCATTGTATAGCCAGCCATCTCCCTACCACTGAAACATGTGAAATGCCAGGACTATAGGTTTGAATTGAAACTGAGTAGTATATGTACTACACTTGAGCCCAACTTGTTTCCGAGAACTGGTCGACGTGTCGATTTCCTGGAATTCCGGTGTCACGTGATCACACAGGTAAATGTTGTTATAGTACCACACTTGATCCCAACTTGTTTCGAGAACTGGTCGACGTGTCGATTTCCTGGAATTCCGTTTGTCACGTCCTCATTTGTGACCCCGTTTGTTATTTATATACGTGGATATATATAAATACTGTGTGTACGCGTTAGATGGTTTTCAATTTTATCTGTGCGTATAGACGACACGCTCCCATGCTCACCAGGTAAAACTACCGCACGAGTGTGTCCGGGCAGTTGCTCCAACGGCATAGTGTAGTAAATATTGAAAAGGCGTTAAGTAATTTCACCCCACTTTAAAAACATGTCTCATGCACAACGATCTACCGAGCGGTTATTGGATTTACCGATTCCGCCCGAGAGATCTATTACGTCTTCATATATCGAACCGTTATTAGATCTCCCGATTCCCCCCGATTTTAAAAAAAAGTATTTAAAACCCAAACGTGTCTACACGGGTCAGACCTATCGTTTCGACAGAATTTTCTCGACGCGTAGGTTAAAGTTTTGAAACCAGGTTCGACGAGTATAAAGTGGTCCTATTGAGGGACGACAGGGTTATCGATATAGACCGTTTATTTGTACAACTCGTAAGGTCGGTGATAAACGATAGAGGGTTGCAAAACGGCGATAAATTTCGTCTCATCATCAATCACTCGAAATTTCCGAAACCGTTCAGTACGAAATATATTAACGTCTCGTGGGATTTAGCCGAAGATTTATTCAAAGCGCTGCAAGAGTATATAGAATATTACGAGGTACCCTTAGACGAAGTAGAAATAGTCGTCCAGTCTACGATAATGCCGAGGGGAAAGGGAGATCCAAAGAACCGGTGACAAAGGAGACCTCGTCGAAGAAGAGAAGTATCATCACGATTAAAAAACGACGACGTCACGTGTCTGGCACGAGCCATCGTGACGGCGGTGGCCAACAAACATAAAGACAAATGGACGAATTCCCAGCTTCGCCACGGTTTTCAACGAGAGTCGTAAATTACAAAGGGTCGAAGCGTTAAAACTTCACGAAGAAGCAGGCGTACCCGTCCGGGATGACGGCTGTACCTTGGAAGACGCGAAAACGTTTGCCGACCACCTGGGCGTGCAGATCAACGTGGTGGACAGCGAACGGTTCAACGAGATCATCTATACGACTGAAGGAAGCGACGACGACGCGATCTATCTGTACAAGAATAAAAATCACTTCGACGTGATTACGAAGATGAACGGTTTTTTGGGTACGGGATATTACTGTCACACTTGTAAGATAGGATATACGAGACGAGATCGTCACAGATGTCCAGATAAGTGTCTATCGTGCTTCGGTTACGATTGCCCCGGGGGTGAAAGGAAAGTGTGCGCCGATTGTAACAGAGCGTTTTTCGGCGAAACTTGTTTTAAGGAACATAAACGCGCCAGAGGCACGCTAGGCGGCGAAGCCCGGACACGGTTTGTTCAATCGTTCAGAAATGTTTAGAGTGCGAACGGGTGGTCAAGGACTTGAAGTCCCACGTATGCGGTCATTCCGAATGTTCCAATTGTCGAAAATACGTCGACATGACGACACACAAGTGTTTCATGCTCAAGAAAAAATGTAAGGGTGGAAAATGCAAATCGTACGAGTGCAGACCCAATAACAAGTGTTACAGTTGTAAAACATGGACGACAGAGTATTATTTTTACGACATAGAAGCGATGCAAGACACCGGCGTTCACATACCGAATCTAATCGTGTGCCAAGACTTTGTCGGTAAACAACACGAATTTTCTACCGTCGACGAGTTCTGCAAGTTTGTCTTGGATAAGAAAGTCGGTACGTCATCGCCCACAATGCCAAAGCGTACGACGCGCAGTTTTTTGTTAAAGTATTTCGTGGAACATAACGTGAAACCCTACTGCATTTACAACGGTACGAAGATCATGTACATGGAAGTCGGTGGTGCTCGCTTTATCGATTCCATAAATTTTTTGTCCAATCCGCTCTGGCGGAATTTCCGAAGACGTTTGGTCTGACCGAACTCAAAAAAGGGTATTTCCCTCATTATTTCAACAAACCGTGTCATCAACGTTACGTGGGACCGTTGCCTAGTAAAAAACATTACGGTGTCGATCACATGAGCAAACGCAACAGGGAAGAGTTTTTAAAGTGGTACGAGGTGCGAAAGAACGACGTGTTTGATTTCCAGAAAGAACTGAGGGAGTACTGCACGTCCGACGTCGACATATTACGACGTTCCATGTTGAAATTCAGGGAAGACTTTATCGCGTTGGAAAACATAGATCCTTTACAGTACGTGACGATAGCGTCCGTGTGCATGACCGTTTACAGGAGTAATTACATGCCCAAAAAGACGATAGCCGTCCATAACGATAACGTCGTTCGCGATACGTACAGGGCGAAATCCATTTCTTGGCTGGATCACGTGGCCGAGAGAGACGGCGTCGTCATACGACACGCGTTGAACGGCGGCGAGGTGACTCTACCCGACGACATCGGTAAAGTCGACGGGTATTGTGAAGACACGAGGACGGTTTACGAATTTCAAGGATGTTTCTGGCACGGGTGTAAAAAGTGTTACGCGCGAGACACCGTCAATAACAAGAACCAATTTGAGATGGACACTCTCAGAAAACGAACCTCCGCGAAAAACGAGAAGATACGACGGGCCGGTTACGCGTTCGTCGAGGTCTGGGAATGCGATGCGAAAGACATAGACATTAAAGAGATCGTGACGCCGTTAGACCCGCGAGACGCTTTTTTCGGCGGTAGGACCAACATGACCAAGATGCTGTACGACTTCGACGGTAGAGAAAAGGGACGATACGTCGACTTTGTCAGTCTGTACCCGACGGTCCAGTTTTATAAGACCTACCCTGTCGGTCACCCCACCAAAATAGTTAATCCCGAGCGCGTCGATCGAACTTGGACGGGTTCGTCAAATGTAAAGTCGTGCCGCCCCGGAAATTATATCATCCCGTCCTACCCGTCAAGATGAAATGCGGAAATGCCGAAAAGCTCTTGTTCCCGCTGTGTAAGACGTGCGCCGAACGACGGTCACAGAAACCGTGCGAACACACCGACGAGCAGAGGTCGTTCGCGGGCACGTGTGGTGTACTCCCGAGCTATTCAAGGCATTGGATAAGGGGTACGCGATAGAGAAGATTTACGAAGTTTGGGATTTTCTCTACACCAGCCAGGACGAGGACCTCTTTAGAGGCTACGTCAAGAAGTTTATGAAGATCAAGATGGAAAGTTCCGTTTTGAAGGTCGGTCCGGGCACCCCTTACGACTCGGAAGAACGTTATAAAGACATGGTCAGAGAACGTTTGGGGATCGACTTGGGCGAAATAGAGTATAATCCCGGTATGCGCGCCATCTCTAAATTATGTCTCAACTCTCTCTGGGGTAAGTTCGGTCAAAGGGTCAACATGAAACAGACCGAATACGTGAGCGAACCGGCACATTTTTTACGGGCTGTTGCTGGACGACACGATAGACAATCTCAACATTCAGTTCATCAACGACGACATGGTACAGATGACTTACGATCTCAAAGGTCAATTCGTCGATCGGGCCAAGGACGTCAACATCTTCATAGCGTGTTTTTTACGACGGCTCACGCCAGAACCATGTTATACGACGTGTTGGACAGACTCGACATAGAGTGTTGGGATTCGATACCGATAGCGTGTGGTACGTCGATTGCGACGACGGGGTCTCGATCGACACGGGCGATAACTTGGGCGATTTGACGGACGAGTTAGGCGGCGATTTCATCACGTCGTGGTGCGCCACGGCCCCAAATCTTATTCGTACGAAACGAACGCGGGTAAAAAGGTGTGTAAGGTCAAAGGATTTAGTCTGAATTACGAAAATTCTCTTTACATCAACCGAGAAGCGATGACCGACGTCGTTAAAGAAACGCGTAAGAGGATTACGACCGTCACGAGAAAACGCCATCACGAGAGATTCCGCAACCAAACGTGTCGTGAATCGATATCAGGAGAAAGAGTTTACGTTGTGTTACGATAAACGGGTGACGAAGGACGGGTACGACACGTTACCCTACAGGTATTAAAAAATTTATTATTATTATTAATAAATTTTTTTAAACGACCAATAATTCCTCTCGGACGAACGTTCTCTGAGGCGCCGGTTCCTTGAGCTGATACAGGTCGATGCCTTGCATTCTGAAATGCCTGTCTATGTCGTGTTTGTCGACGCTCCAGATGGGATCGGTGGCCCTCCTGCGCCCGCCGCCTTCCAATTCGCCCGGTTGATATAGATATCTTACTTTCGCAAAGGGACTGATGGACGGTTGTACTTTATCGACAGGTTCTACCTTTTTGGGCATATCGGTCTCTTCGTTGATCGTTTTGACGACTTCCGGCAATTGTTTCGCCCATTCTCTGTTTCTGTCTTTGGTTTTCATCTCTTGATCGTATTGATAGCTAAACAACTGTTCGCCCAACGTTCTATTAAATCGTTCGACGATGGCTTGGTCGCGGTGAAGGTCGACCCGTCCCCTTTTTATTCTAGCTCCGTGTCGGGTCATGAGTTTGGTGACGGCGCCCATGAATTCGCGGCCGGGGTCGACTTGTAATAATTTGGGAAACGTCAGATGCCGTTTGTAGATCTTTTCGAAAGCGTCGGCCACCTCTCGACTGTCTTTGGTCGTCAGCGGTTCCGCTTCTTTGTAGCGCGTGCCCACGTCGACTAACGTCAGCGCGTATTTGTACGTTTTCCCGTCCACCTTGTCGTGCGGTAAAAACAACAGGTTGGCCTGGTGAGTGTCGTTTTCTTTCGCGTCTTCGAATCGAGGTCTCACGATCTTCTTGGGGGCCGGTAGGTAGATTTGCCACACGTCTTGTTTTTTCAGGAATTCCAATGCTTCCTTCTCGCTGACTTTGGCTGCTTTGGCCAATTTCCCGATGGCGGCCTTTCCCTTCCAATAGTGTTTGTGATAGATCTTTTCCATTTTTTTAACTTTAGGCGACGTATTTTTTAACGACGTAGAACACGAGCCCCGTCCCCGCGATCACGAAGAGGAGTTCCCTGTCTTTCTGTTCTTCCGAGGGCCGATAGAAATCGCTCAACTTCGGTTCGGGCGGTAACGGCCGCGTCTTCCGTCATCTGCGAGTAGAGCGACATGGCGGCGTCCACTTCCTTGTAGGTGTAGAGGGCGTGTCCTTCCTTCTGGCCGCCTCTCGTTGACGAAATCCAATCGTTTCGTGCGTTCGCGATTCCACCGATCTCGAGCCTCGGTCAGTCGTTCCATCGCCACGTCGTGCCTCTTTTGCTCGCCGTGATTCGAGAATAAGAAAGTTGGATCCCGAGAAGGCGAAGGCGTTGACTAACGCGCCGCCTAACATCATTCCGATCGATGCCATTTTAATTAAAGTTTTTTAAAGTTTATTTCATGATATCGGCGGGGAATGACGCCCTTCTTGACCAGCATGTCTTTGGTGTACTCGGCCAAAATATAGTCGACGAAGACCATCCCGAGATCCTTAAGATCGAGATCCAGCTTGGGCGCGGCCGTCTTGAGGAACTTCTTGGAAAGTTGCGCGTACAACGTGGCGATTCCCGTCACGACGCCCGCGTGATACGCGGTGTTGACCAAATCTTTTTCACTCATTTTATAATGAAAAAGATTATTATTTATCGGAGTTTATTACCGTCTCCGTCGTGTCGTTGTTCGTATTGTAGAGCTCGTCACAGTAAGTGTTCATCCTGAAGAGCATGGGTTGGTTGTCGTCCTCGTCGTCCGACTTAAAGTCGACGTCGTCTTTTTCTATTCCCATTCCGACGACTGCGTAATACGCGGTGTTGACCAAATCTTTTTCACTCATTTTATAGTGATTTTTTTATTTAATACATTTCATTGGAGTCTTATTCTTCTTCAGGTTCTGGAGCTTCGTCTTCTTCGGTACTGACGGAGTGGTGGTGGTGGTGGTGGTGGACGTTAGCTTCCACTACTTGTGCGATCATGACAACGAATAGACTCGTGGTGATGATTCCCGATGCCATCAACACCGCCGTGTTCACGATTGTTCTCACTGTCTCGTTACACATTTTTATAGTGATTTTTATTTAATACATTTCGTGTGGGATTGGGTCCTTTCTTTTTTTTTAGTTCTGGTGGTGGTGGTGGCGGCGGTGTAGACGACGGTTGGTTTTTCCCGTACAACACCAATCCGACTACCGCGAGTCCCTCCGCCGATCGCTAGCCATTTCCAGCTATCCTGGCCATTAGCATTGCTATTAGCATTGCTATCCTGACTATTAGCATTGCTATCCTGACTATTAGCATTGCTATTCTGACGACTCCATCTCTTTTGCGCTCCCTTCTTCCCCGCTTCTTGACGTTTCGGATTCTTTTTCGTTAGGAGTTCTTCCGGATTCATCACCTTTTTCTATATCCTCCGTTTTTTTAAATCCTGTTATATAACGGCTGGATGTGGCGGCGAGGACTGATGGGGGGCCAGGTAGGAACCGAAATGGTAGAACAGGCTGCAGCACGCTTCGCCGATGGCCGCGTCCAGGAAGGGATCTTCGCTCAGTTCTTTCGATCAGTTTAGGTTCGTTCTTCACTTCGAAAAAATATTTTAGACTCTGAGCGTACAGCGTGATGATGGAATTGGCGATCGATTTACTCATGCGCATGCCGAGTCGCGCGTTGAGCAGACGATTTAGATTACCCAGTTCCTTGTCGTTCATCTTGTTCAGATCGTCGACGGTCACGTCTTTCCCCAGGAAGTGACGAGATCTTCCCGATCCTATAACGGTCGATAACCTGTCCTTGATCGAGTCGTCTACCGTCGTCTCGACCGTAGCGACGTTCGTTAGTATCTCGTCTACGTTCATCTCCTTTTTTTATACATTTTAATTTATATTTTGTAAAAAACGTTACGTTTTTACAAAAAATACTGTCACGGTTTTTTATTTATTCCGTGTCGGACTCCAAGTCCAAGTCTTCTACGCAGTCGGCCAAATCCGGTAGAGGAGCAACGTTCGATCGTTTTGACGATGATGACCTGGTGTGTAAGAGAGTTTGCAAGGATACGGTCGATTCTTTGTTGGCGATGTAAACGTTGTCTACGCGTAAAGAACCGATGGCCAGACATCGTTTTTTTTCTCGTATTGGTGAAGATCGACTTCGACGAGCGGATGTTTATCTTTCGGATCGTCGGTCGTCGTGTTCCTTTCTATAAAAAGTAGGCTTGTCTCTGTCCCCCTGTTTAACTTTCGAGTAGATCACTTTGTTACCGTTCTGATCCGTTTTGACGAGGACTATATCGTTGACATCCACGGGGGTTTTTCTACCTTTTTCTTTCAGTGTTTTTGCAAGTTTTTCTATGGATTTCCTCAAGACCGCCTCGATCTTTTCCAACATGGCGGCGAATTCTTTTCCGCATTTAAATTTCATAGTATAATCGGAACCGTCCTCATATTGCCACAAGCCGGACGACTCCGTTTTGGGAGTGCGTATCACTAACGGTTTCACGTCGCCTGTCGGGTACTGATACGCGACGTAAACGCGTTGATAACGCTTCCCTTTCTTATCGACGTAATGAACACCCGTCCTTAAATTGTTCACGTCAAAGTTCTCGACTGTCACGAATGCCATGTTTTTTTTTAATAACGAATAAATTTTCTTTATGCCATTTTCAAATCTTTTGCAAAAGCCGTCTCAACCATCGTTCCGTTCGATGATAACGTTCTAAACGTAATAGATAGAGTATCGCGAATAAGAAGAGTAAACACCATAAAACGATGAACGAGAGCAACGCGTACAAGACCATCTCGGTAAAACGTTTCTTTTCTTAACGTAAAAAAATTTGTTAAAACACTTAAACAATAGATATATAAATAAAAAAATGTTTATTTTACTGGACAAGGCGTTTACCGAACGCGGCCTAAAACAGATGTTGTGGGAGATAACGTGCATGCAGTTGGGTAACCAAGTTTTGTTGTCTTGGCCCGACGACGTCAAACTCGCGTGTCAAATGCCTCGCATGCGCAGAGACTATCCGTGTAAGCATCCGGTCGTCGTGAATTCGTTGTTTTGTAGCATTCACCACAACTACTTGAAAGAGAGAGGCATCGACACGATGAAGTATTGCACCTCTTGCCGAAGATGGATGGCCGATAGCACTAAATACGAAACGTGTTATACGTGCGGCGGAAAAGAACGCGCAGACGAGTGGCACAAGACGCATCCGCGGTGCAAGAGGAGAAGAAGACGTCCCAAGGAAGAAGTTTAACCGGATTTTTTTAAGACAGTCTTAAAAAATTTACGAGTTTTTCATCGTTTTGTAATGCTCAGACTTAACGAGAAGACGATTTCTCGACCAGGAGGGCGCGCAGCTGCTCGCGCAGATCGTTCGTCTCTCGTTCCGATACTTTTTTTACTTCGGGTTTGAATTTGGCGTATAGCTTGTCCTTCATCTCGCGGTACTTGGTCAGTTCGTGAGAGACGGTGGCGAATTCCTCCGCCGAGATCTTCCCGTCTTCCAGCGCGCGACTCACCACGTTAGAGATGGAATTCAATTTACTCTCCGCCAGTTTGACGATCTTGAGATGCTTCTCAGACTTCTTCAACAGCAGACGTCGAATCCCCTTCAAGGTCAGTCCCACTGACCCCACGACCAAGGCCACGATCTGCAGGGGTATGCCCGCGATGGGGACGGCGAATCCCAGTCCCCCGCACACCATGCTTCCCGCCATCAGGGCTCCGTCCACCCCGTCCGCGGTGTTGACGATTCTCTTATACTTCTTGTGCACGCTCTTCCGCGTCTCGATCTCCCGTCTGAAAGTATGTTCTATTTCGCCGATCCGTCGCAGACGGTACTCTTGCGGATCGCCAGGATTTAAATTCGGATACAACGTTTTATTATCACTCATATTTTTTTTAATTATACTTTTTTTTATATGTCGAGAACGATGGCGCATTGAACGGTGCCCGCCGTTTTAGTAGCTTTATTCACTTTTATCGTCACTATGTCGGAAGTGGCGATGCGAATGGGAGGATTGATCAAGAATAACGCGTTGGAGTCGGTGTGAAACGATTTCTTCGTGACGCCGTTTATCTGAATATCGATGTCGATGTCTCCGAGGAGAGTGACGGTCGTGATGTATCCGTTCCACACCATCGAAATCCCCATCGACGGGATGATGCGTCCGTTCTTCTTGACTTCGAAGAAGAACGTGCTCACCATTCTTCTTTGCGTAAGTATCCTAGCGATGTCCTCTTTAACGATATCGACGCTCTTTTTAACGTCATCAGCGCTTTTTTCTACTTTTCTTATGTCTTCTATGACTTGGACATGAAACGCGTTGAAATTTTCTTCCGATTTTTTTATAGCATATTTAGCTATATCATCGCGATCAAGAGTATCCAGTTTTTTTAACATGCCATCCACTGTTTTTTCCATGCTTTCCACTGTTCTTTCCATGCTTTCCGACCAGGTTCCTATGTGTTTTATATCAGCTGCGACTTGAACATGGAAATCATTCCAATTTTCTTTCGTTTTTGTAATAACATAATGTGCAAATTTTTCTTGTTCAAGACCACCAACATTAAAATTATTAAAACGTTTTTCTAGACGGGTAAATTTATCTTGTAAATTAAAATATCCTTTTTCAATATATGCTCTATTAAAAACATCTTCTTTATTACTAATAAGTTTAAAATCATTTAATTTTTTCCCTAGTATGTCTATTTTTTCCTTTATTTCAACGCGATCTACAGCACCACCAGAACTCCCCACCTTTTTTATGATTTCCATCACCAATTCGTCTTTTTCCACGTCTTCCCAATAGAATCCCGACAAAGACATTTTTTTTTTATGTCTTTATTTTTTTTTTATTTAGAAGAAATTTTTTTAAATTCTAACAAGACGTATACGGGGTAGTCGTGATTATCGATGAGCTCTCCTTTTTCGTCTCTAATGTTAATCGTCACTTCCGTGATGCGATCGCGTCTCAGCGGCAGGAACGCGGGACGTTCGAAATCTTTTTCGTACAACTCGGAAAATTTCACGTCGGGACAGGGCAGGGACGCGAGGATGTCCTTCGCCTCGCCGTCTCTCATCCCCTCCTCCAACTCGTCGAGATGGACGTTGAGGAGTTCCACCGGCCCGCAGGTCGATGCTGCGGCTCGCCAAGATGGTCCCGCCGAGAGGCGTGTCCGCGCGAATGCCGAGAATCTTGCCGATTTCCGGCGGAAGCATCACCGTCGTGCTGCCCGACCCGTCGATTCTCAATCTCATGGTGGTCTTGTCCAGGAACACCTTGTCGAAGTATTTGGCGAGGAGTCGTCGCAGGTCGTTGAAGGTGTACGATCCGGCGTGCACGCTCTGGACATTGGTTCTGTCTCCCCTCTTGGCGTAACGTATCTCCACGTCTCTCTTGACGTTGTACAACCCGTTGTAGAGGCGAACAGATTTGACGCCCACGCACCACCCGCCGTGGGCGTTATCGATGTACCGCGACAGTCTGACGGGTTTTCCGACGTCCGTCACTAGATAATACATTGCTGTTTTTATATAAAAAACGGTTTTTATATAAAAGATGAACGTCTACGAGTACAAGAAAGAATCTCGATCTCCATTCGTTCGACGTCTACGTCAACGAAGAGACGAAGTTTCGAGCGTCGTTCGAGAGGACGTCTTCGACGTCACGGCCTACGCGAATCCCCATCCCATGGCGGACGTGGCGTCGGACGAGAAGGCCCTGCTCGACCTGTTCAAAATACGATACGGGAAAGCCGACGTCCTGGCGGGTCTCTCGGCGGACTTCAAGACCACGCTGGACCGCTGGCGCCGGCATCCCGTCGAGGGGTTCTGGCAGAACCAGTTGAATTTCGCC
This sequence comes from Atrina japonica, assembly GCA_030159075.1. Classification (NCBI taxonomy): domain Eukaryota; kingdom Metazoa; phylum Mollusca; class Bivalvia; order Pterioida; family Pinnidae; genus Atrina; species Atrina japonica. The sequence goes on along the minus strand of BROG01000501.1, from coordinate 397,911 downwards.
GTCTGGTGCGCCACGACCGGGTGCGGCGTGACGTTGGACGCGGGGGAACGGCGACGCGCTGTCCGAGTCGTTCTTCCGGTTCCACGTCTACTATCAGATCCGACGCGTGCTGCAAGAGATGGCGGTACCCCTCCCCTCCGATCCGTCCTTCGACCACTTCGCGAACACACATCGACAAGGGAGCGTATCGGAGACTCTGTCGGGAATTCGACGTTCCCGTCACGACGGACTGAAGATCGAGGGCACCTTCTTCGGGAAATACGACGAGAAGTGGTCCACGTTCATTATGGATAAATCGAAGGGGTTCACGCGTCCGGGGGACTGGCGCGATTGGACGCGTCCATTCGCGTCTTCGTCTGGGCGATCCTGGGCGCGCAGGGAGAGACGAGGTCTTCCGTCGTCTCGCTAGACGCGCAGAAACAGTTCTGGCCAACGTCGGGGACGCCATCGATCGTCCCGTCGACTTACCCGCCGACATCGCCAGGTACGAGGACTGTCTGAAGTACGCCAATTCCAAACTGGATTACGTCGTCCATCCTGGGCTGTACATGATGCCCAGCGACATGGAACTGAAGATCGGCCGGAACGTCACGGGCTACAACAACGAGATCGTGGTCGCTCCCGACACCGCGACGACGGGAACGAATGTAAATCTGAACGCCAAGACGCTGACGCCGCAGATCGAGACACCGGCGCCCGTCGCGGAGTCGCCGCCGCCCCCTCCTCCCGTAGAGATCGCCGCGGCGGACGATCACGAGGATCAGAAGACGGCCGTCTTGGTCCTATCGTTATTTTCTTTTCTGGTCTTCGTCGAGTTTGGTTAACAACCAGCCGACGACGATCATGCCCAAGACCCACAGGTGTTCTCCCAGCCACATCGCCGTCTTGCCGAGCGTCGACAGGATCCAGGACACGACGGCGCCCAAGATGCCCGGCAACGCTTCGCCCAATTTACCGGCCAGTCTCGCGAGCAATTTACCGATCGCGTCCAGCTGTTTCTTGATCCATTCCTTCGCTCCTCCCTCCCCGAAGGAGGTGGAGGAGAAGGAGTGGAGGGACTCGTTCCCGGAAGGAGCAATTCGACCAGGAATCCTATCGTCATGCCGATCGCCGTCAAGATGCTGAAGATGGTGATGCCCTGTTCCCTGAACAGATTGGCGATCCGCTCTCGCAACGGGAGATTATCGTCCAATAACCTCGCGATCGATTCTTTGATGGCGGTCAGTTGCGACTTCAGCCGTCCCTTGAGCACGTCTATACTCTCGTTCGCGGCGTCCAATTCGCCTCGCGTCTTGGCGATCTCCCTCTCGATGCGTTCCCGATCGTCGGGATTCCGAGTCAGATCTTCCCGCCACTGCGACAGCGTGCGTTCCAACTCCACTCTCTTGGCTTCCTGGACGCGCAGAGTCCCGCGAATGGTTCGCAGACTCTTGTCTAAACCCAACAGTTCTCTCATGGGCAAGCCGTCCGTCTGCGTCACTTCGTCGGCGAGATCGTGTATACTATCGGATAGTCTGGTTACGCCGTCGTCTAATCGTTTCACTCGCGTTTCGTCGTTATTCAAAGTGGTCATTTCCACCTGTTCTAAAACGCTATTAGCATTGCGGGCTACCGTCCTTACCTTTTTTGGTTTCGGTAAACTGGTGTGTTAAACCCAGCGCTCTAACGAGATTTATACCTCCTTTATTTTTTAACGTGTACGCTTTTATAAATTTCTTAGGATTACGTTGATCGTTTAATAAAATCTCCTTCCCATCCCACTCGACATAGAGCGAATACTTCCCCTTGGAAGTAAAGTCTAAGTTTTTATCGGGGTCAGCCCCCGTGGCTTTTTTCCATTCATCCACGAGACGTTTGGGTGTTTAAACGTCCGAGTAGATCTCCTTGAGATGTGATGGGAACTTCTGGTAAATTAACATCCAAGGGTGTATTTTCATCCGCGGGTGGTGGTTTGTTCTACGGTACCTTGATCACCATCGTTATTATCATCAACAACATCGTCGTCGCCGAACGTCGGATTATCGAATGTAACCGGTTCCGCCATATTTTTTTATAAAACGCTTTTAAATTTTTTTTATTACGTAATAGAAAAAAAGATGATGAATTACGGACACCTTCTCGATCCCAATAGGAAATTGCGCACGCCCTTCGGCGTGAAGGGCAAACGCCAAACGGTCACCGTGTCCCACAATCCGTCGAGAATCGAAGAAAACCAAACGTTGACGGTTCGCTTTCCCAATCTGAGCTTGAGGACGACATCATCGTCCCTCGCACCGCGAAACTGTGCTTCGACATGGCAGTCGCCGTGGAGGGCGGCGATCTCACCAAAACGGGCGTTTATAATAATCTCGGGCGTAACATCGTCAAGAAGATCGAGGTGAAGATCTCGGGGAACACCGTTCAGAGCATCGACGACGCCGATAAATTCTTCGTCTACAACGATCTATGGAAGGTGGAACGACGTAACATGGCCTTTCAGGGGATACAGACTCGAGATCTCAACCAAATAAGGGCCAAACCCATCGGTTACGCCATACCCCGAGACACCAGCGAAGAGTACGAGATCGCCGCGACGTTCGGGAATCGCTTTTGCATTCCCTTGGACTTCGAAATCTTGGAGACGAGCGAACCCTTTTATCAAGCGGGGTTACAAGATCGTTTGAATACATGCTGACGTTTAACGACGCCAAACACGTCGTCTCGACGGACTCGGACGACGCCAATAAAACGGTAAGTTACAAGGTCACTAACATCGCGTTGGAGTTCGAGAAGATCACCGACGATAATCTCGCTCGCAGGATCAGGCAAAAGTACGCGGGTCCACACACCTATCTCTTCAACAAGATCATGCGCTATCGCCAGGAGACGATCAGTAAATCGGCTAGCGACCTCAACTGTCAGATCAACACTCCCGCCAAGTCACTCGCGGGCGTCCTGTTCCTCTTCAAAGACATTCCGTCAAGGATCCCGAGAAATTTTATAATCCGAGAATCACCAAAGTGGAAATGACCATCGAGGGTCAGACGAACCAACTGTTCTCGGACGGCATGAGACCGTATCACCAGTACGACGAGATTAAAAAGTATTTCTCGTTGAATCGCGAAAACGTAACCGAAAACGGTCGTCAAGGAACTCGAGCTGACCAACGTGAGTCTGGGAAACTATCTCAAAGACCATTACGCACTCTGGTTGGACTTGAGAACGACGCCCGAAAAACCACCTCCACGGCACGGGACGCAAGTTACAAAACATCAGCGAAGGCGTTTCCGTGCGCATCGAGAAAACGCCAGAAACCGACACCGATCCCGTGGACGTTTACATCTTCGTCGTCAAGGACGGACAGATCAACATGAAGGACGGGCGTTTCACGGGAGTCGTCTATTAAGAAAAATTAAAATCACATAAGAAAAAATGTTTCATGCGAGAACCACACGCCGCCATGATCGTGGGTGCCACCCGGGTGCGGGGAAGACGGAATTCGTCCTCGATCTGCTGGAAGACGAATACAGAGACGTTCCTTCGATCACATCGTCATCCTCTGCCCCTCGATCGACTTCAACCGAGCGTACAAATCGAGGAAAATGGATAGGAGAAGACGTCAAACAACCCAAAGACAAACGCGTCGTCATCGTCAATCCCGTCTCCAAGACAGGCGAGGAGTTGCTGCAGGACACGTTGAGACATTTTTACTACCTGTACAAGGGTACGCCCACGCTCTACGTCATCGACGACTGCTCGGCCACGAAGCAGATCAAGAAGAAGGCGGACGCCCTGTCCATGCTGGCGTTTTCGGGACGGCACGCCGATCAGTCCGTCTGGATCCTGTCGCAACATTACAACAGCGCGTCCCAAATACTTTAGATCTCAAGTCAAATGGGTGGCGCTCTTCTTCACCAAAGACAAATTCAGTTTCAACGAATGTCTGGACGAAAACGACGTCGTGCCCGAAGAGGATAAGAAAGACTCAAACACGAACTGTCGCAACGCAAACACTCAAACTGATCTTGCGGACCGAACAACCGACCGACTATAAGTTCGTCGAGTGAAATTAATTTATATGTTGTCATATAAATTATTCAAAGGGGTCCAGCTAATCTGTAGCCTCATGCACTACCTGTGCCCAATTCACTTCGGGATCCCAGGGGCGACTATCGTCAACCCATAGCCGATATTCAAGCCACCAACTTTTCTTTTCCCAATCGGCGGCGGGATCCCACGGTTCGTTTACTTCCCCGAGTCGGTGCCACTGATTCACACATTCGTACCAGCAATATTTAACTGCCCATACCACGTCCCGATCCCAATCTTCTCCTGCATTGAACCGGTCGTTACATCGAACAAAGTAATCTTTATTAAACCAATTCACCGTAGGATCCCAGGGTTTGTAACGGTGAGATTCGTTATAACTATTCCAATCCTTAACATTTTCGTTATGATAAGAAGGGTCTTTTAACGGATCGACGAGCGACGATCTCCGACGCCAATCGTATCGCGGGTCCCACGTCAGATTATTCTCGTATATGTCGCCAACGCATAGCTTCTGTAAACTCATGTCCTTTTTTAATAACTTCAGACTTTTCTTAACGCCTTTTCAATATTTACTACACTATGCCGTTGGAGCAACTGCCCGGACACACTCGTGCGGTAGTTTTACCTGGTGAGCACGGGAGCGTGTCGTCTATACGCACAGATAAAATTGAAAACCATCTAACGCGTACACACAGTATTTATATATATATCCACGTATATAAATAACAAACGGGGTCACAAATGAGGACGTGACAAACGGAATTCCAGGAAATCGACACGTCGACCAGTTCTCGGAAACAAGTTGGGATCAAGTGTGGTACTATAACAACATTTACCTGTGTGATCACGTGACACCGGAATTCCAGGAAATCGACACGTCGACCAGTTCTCGGAAACAAGTTGGGCTCAAGTGTAGTACATATACTACTAACTGTGTTACTTTACCAGAGTAGGAATTATCTAAATCTGTCCATCAGTCCAGCTGATTTTGGTTAAAGTTCTGTAATTACAGGTAGGGGGACATATGTTGATTCATCAGTATTCCCAACATGCTTGTTTTCAGTTTGTTTGACTACATTGAATTCTGCATTTGCAGGTGACAGTTCCAGTTTATAAAGACATATTAAATAGTAAAACTGGAGAGATGAGTGGGGCTCGTTTTATTTCTGAAAATTTCTTTATTAATTATTTGACATCCAATCTTGTTACATCAAATCTTGTTGTTACAGAATCTAAATCTACTTAAGCATGTGAAGGTTTTGGAGGATCTTTTTTTTTCATTGGCCTTTTTAAGTGTTTTGAAACAATATGTATGCTTGACTTTTGTAAATCTTCGCAATCTTGATTTACTTATTTGAACCCTTTCATCCATTAGTATCAGAATGGTATGACCTTTTCTATTGTCTTAGACCAGATTACTATGGCCTGTAGTGTTGAAAGGGTTGTATATGTCTGTATGTGTTTAGTGCACATGTGTGTTGGTGTGTGAGGATAGTTGTGTGCGTGCGTGGTGTACATATGTGTGTGTGTTTGTGGATGTGTGTGGGTATGTTGTCTGTTTCCATATATATATTATATGCTTCAAATTTATAAGATTATTTGTTTTCGTTTGTAGGTTACTATGGCAGTCAGGAGCCAAGACAGTAATGTCCTTGTATCATGTTGGGATATATAGTGATCAAAAACTTATAGGGAAATGTAAGTATATACTAACTCAACATTTACTTTGTCTATACAGTCTGAGTGGAACCTGTCTTGAGAGACCACTACATCTGCCACTGAAATGTCAATTCTCAAGACAGGTGGTTTCTCAAAGTTTTGATTTAAGGATTATTTAACCAAATGCAATGGCTTTCAAAATGTGGTCTCAAAAATCAAGTGGTCTCTCAAAAGAAGTTTTGATTAAAGGATTATTTAACCAAGTGGAGTGGTTTTCAAAATGCAGCCTCAGAAAACAGGTGATCTTTCAGGACAGGTTCCGCTATATCAAGTACCGTATTTGACCTAAAAATGGCGCCGGGCGCGGGTAATTGGAGTACAGGGCGCCCTTATTTTGACATTTTTTTCTTTCATGAAGCACATTTTGATTACGTTGCAAAAATTGGTAAAATACTCCACTATGCAACTTTATCTACAGTGTATATAGCTGTTTTTACTGACTTAATTACTTTGTAATTCCCCTGATGTATTAATAGTGGAAAAGAAACAATGTAGCAAAATTTGTTACTGTCAAATTAAGACTGACCGTTTGAACTGCAAGATCAGGAAACAGGCATTACGAGTACGAGTGATACATGTACATGCCTTACACAGATGCTTCAAGTTCATTGAAACTGACAATTTGGACAATTTCTTTGATTTAATATGATCTCTGACATTAAAAGTATATTTAACAAAAGAAAAAAAACGTAACTATGACTGGTTTCATTTTGTCAATGGTGACCTACCTGCATCAAAGAAATCACCGATAGAATCCAAAGTATTACTTACAACATAGTTAAAAGATGTTCTTTTGCAATTTTGTGGGTATAGTTGATATTTATTACACCAAATAGAAAAAAAGTATGAGGTCAGGTGGTAATCTAAACTAATCAAAAATAATAAAAAGGTAAAAAATTTTCAAACATTCAATAGATCTACATGAAAAAAATATCCAGGGGCGCCCTTATTAGAGCAGGCGCCTTTTCAAGGACAAATACAATATATTGCCTGGTGAAGTAACGGTAGTGGCTACTGTGGAATCCTGATTTGTACACAAGCCTCTGAAATTTTCAGCATATGGCAGAAGTTTGTAAAATATAAAATCAATGTCATATATGGCATTGCCAGCACTGTGGGTCCGTCATCCATCTGCTAAACATTAACTCATCAATCCCCCCTGAAAAACAATGGACTCTCCTGTATATCAATGATTTAGACCAGCCCAAATGTGTCTTTAGGGGTGAGTGAGTTAGACAAAAATCTTATAAGCTGAAATAGTTTAATTAAACTTCTGCTAAAAACAGCCAGGCCAGTTTATTTCGGCATGATATGTAGCTAATTTCAGAGAGTATCACGATAATGGATAAAAAAATGTTTCTTGACACCTAGGCTAGGGACCTCATACATGTCTTAGTTTGTTGTACATAAGACATTTTTTACCTGTCTCGAGAGTCCATCCTATTTGCCACTGAAATGTTGTCTTTTCAGACAGGTGGCTTCTTAAAAGAGGATCTCTTCATAAAACTTTTTTATTTAGTAGATATATATCCAAAAGTGGTTTCTCAAAATATTCAGCTGTACTACAAATTGTAGTACAGTAGCCGTTTGTTAACTGTACAGTTAAACCTTTTTATAATGCAGTTTGTTTCATTTGCCTTCTCATTTACGCCACAATTTTTTAAGTTCACTTTTCTGTATAATTTCATTTAAGGTTTCCCTCAAGACTATGGCTAAACCCCTTTATAATGCCAAATTTGAGCTGAACAAATAGGGGCAGTATAATGAGGTTATACCGTATTTGTATTCATGTGAGTATACTATTTTACAGCTCCTGGGGAATCTGTGAGTATTGCTGAGGAGATGGCTGCAAGAGATGCCTTAAAGAACCTAATGGGAACAGATAATGCAAGGGCACCTCTTCAATTCCAACAAAGACAATTCGGGAAATCAAATAGCCATAAAAAAAATCCTAATTTAGAGCAGATTTCATCATGATGTGGTCATTTAAGACAGTTAAATGTTAAATTTGTTATCGGGACATTGTTATCAGGACAATGGCATGATCTTCTGATATTCAGTACATATGCATCTGTGTGAATATGGAATGAAATCTTCTGGTTGTTGGTAATCTACAGTAAACCTGTGTGAATTTACAATGAAATGACTGTTAAACGTTAAATTTGTTATCAGGACCCAGTGTAATCTTCCGATTGTCAGTAATCTACAGTACATCTTGCTGTACCTGTGTAAATTTACAATGAAATGTTGGTTAAATGTAATATTTGTTATCAGGACCCAGCGTAATCATCTGATTGTCTGCTGTCTACTGTACACTTGGGTGATTATAAAATCAAATGACAGTTTAACGTTGCACCTGTGTGAGTATACAATGAAATGACAGTTAAACGTTAGATTCGTTATGGAGATGAAACACGATCATCTGATTGTCAGTAATCTACTGTATACCTGGATGCACGTATATATAATACAACATTGATTTCATCCAGGTGTTGTATTCTACATAAAAATTGAAACATTTGCTGATATCAACAATGTATTAGAAATATTATAGACATAATACCAATGTTATAGTGCTCAAGACGATACCGTTTCTGTCAATAAGACGTCATCAGTTGAGCTCCAATTTGAAAAGTATGTGTTTTTCTAAAGATAAAGTGGTGTCATACAGGGCCAAATAATATATCTAAAAGTATAGCCTAAATCCGTCTAAGAGTAACCACTGTAAAAAAGATGACTATCTTAGCTTTAGAAAATTTTCGAATTTAAATGGTGTCAAATGTGAGCCATGTGTTATATATTAAAAATCAACATTTGATGACATCAGAAATGTACTAAACATCTTATATCAACAATGTATCTCATCTGGTTCTTACATCAAAATTATTATCTGCAGATATCAATGATGTATGGAAGTGTGACTTGTTATTGATTTAATTGAAGTTATTGTCAAATATCGGCTGATATCAGAAATGTATTAAAGCGATATAAGCTGTCACAATAACTATTTTTGTCCTGTGACATATAGTTGAGAATATGAATAAATTTGTGTTCAAATACATTGTCAAACACGTTGTTTTATTAGAATTTAAGTTTTCCTGTACCTTAAAAAATCCGGCTGGCAATGACCATTCAGATAATGAATGATAAAGCCGACAGTGCGATGGGAGGAGTTAAAAATTGGTCGAGATCCCCCGATATATCTGGCACGTGGACAATTTCATAAAGGAATGTTTTGAAATGACAAAAAAGACAAAATTTGCCTTATTTAGGTATAAAATGATGATGTACGAAAATAAACGCAAAGGGTAATAAGAATAGAATGTATATTAACTGCAAATACTACGTGTTTATTGGTCTCTCGGTAATCTTTGTAAAACTTTACCGAAAGTTAATTTGCAATGCTCAAAGTATGGTGGACAAAAAAATAACTGATATTACGGGTTACGTTTGGCAAGATTGTTGCAATATTACACATGTATATGTTATTTTAACCACCAGATGGTCTCTTTGGAATATATATGAGATAGAGTATAACATAAAATCGGTATGTAAAATTTTTCACCGACGACAGCTCATATCCCTTTAAAGAGTCGTATGTGTTGTACATTGAAATTAAAATCTGATATCGATGAGGCGTTAAAGTGCGAGACTCCTCTGTGTCTCGCATCAAATTTCAAATACGAAAGAATATAATACCAATAGTCCTGGAGAAGCCAGTGAAATGCCACGGCAATATTTTTAAGATTTCCTGTATGTGATGTCAAATATGATCAATTGCACAAGTGGACTGAGGCAGTTGACAAATGTGGATTACCTTGGAAACACAAGGACTGGATTTGTTACCCTGAATCATAATGACCAAAGTATAGGCAATGGGAACGACCAAGAACAACCAAGTACCTTAGAAGATGGCTTGTAGTTCCTTTATTTCTTGGCAGGTCGGGAACAAAGTTGCAGTGCCCTCTAACATCCATTAAGGAGTGGTATAAAGTCACTAAGGTCCGTCGGACAACACCTGGTGTTTATAGAAAGGGGACATCAAAGTACGAGATGCAAGGGTCAGCATCAGAACCCAAAGGAAATAATCTGGAAAGGGAACAGTTGTGTGTCATAGCAATGGCAAGATGAAGAACAGCATCAAAATGAAGCTGGCAAGAGATTGATAAAAGAAAGAAACATGGAAAAATATCTGTAAGATGGAGCCCCACAGACTGCCGTTGCAACCATGGCAACCTGGTGACGTGGGGATCCTAGTTGCAGGCTTTGTGGACAGCTTGCAAACTTTGAGCATATCCTGTCATGTTCATTTGCCTTGACAAAGGGGCGGTACATATAGTGCCATGTTAAAGTATTGCTTATCCTTGCAGATTATCTTGAAAGATTAGAAAGAAGCAACTCAATGTGCAGTTTAAGTTTTTCTACTTTGTCCGGATAGGAGAGTAGAAACCAGAAATAGTGTGGAAGGACGGGGATTACAGGACACATCTGGAGACTGACAGATGACCACAGAACTGGGAGGCATCATGCAGTTTTCTCAAGAAATGTTTGCCAAAATCCATAGACCAAACAGTTCTTTGGCCATCAAGGCAAGCTATCCTGGTGAAGTTGACTGTGTTGTGTCTTTGGAGGAAAGAAGAGGAGGCCCACAAGCGGAAGCAGACCAAATATCAGTAGACTCTCAAGAACGTCGCTGGAAAGTATGGTGTCTTCCAGACCAGTGGAAATGGGTTGCCGAGGATTTGTGGGAAAGCCAATGTGGAAAACTGTACGAATCATTGGTTTTGTCGGTGCGGTGTAGTGGCAGCTCATTGGATGTTGTTATTGTTGTTTTGTTGTTTAACATCCGACACAAGAATTTTTCATTCGCTTGGAGACGTCACCAAATTTCCGTGAAAGGCTTCAAATTTTGGCCTATGCTCGGCACTTACAGCCATTGAGCAGTTAGGGTTCTTTAACGTGCCAACACGTACTGTGACACGGGACCTCGGTTTTTACTTTTTCATCCGAAGAACAGGACAGCTCATTGGAGGCAGACATGGCATCAATGTGGCTGTGGAGAAGGAGATTAGCAGTATACATGCAATACTGAGACGTTTTATAACAAAGTGTTGCAGCGAAAATTTACATTGAGACGGCACCAAACTCACCAAAAACATCTAGGTAAATGAGCAGATAGTCGAGTGGTTCTGGGCTGGGATGTGATTATCCGAGTCGGCACACCTGTAGATGTTATAGTGGACAGGGACGCAACAACCAAGGAAAGAGGACTCACTTGATGATGGACTTCTGACGCATCAACACCATCGATATGTCTACAGGTAATTATCGACCATGCCAATGAAAAATGCTACTCAGAGTGAATATATAAACCTGTTAAGAGTTATACAACCGAATTACCCAGTAAGTGAAAATACTTTAGTATACTGAGTGACAGTTAGATGGCAGTTTCTGTGTCTATGTCCCCGTTATCGGAGATTCCTGGAAATGACGATAATTTTTTAATGGTTAATGATATGGCTTTCAAATTCCAAATGTACATTCCTTCTGACAAGACCTACTTTTCAAAATTTTAACCTTGGTTATAATTCCTGATAATTAAGTGATGGGGATATTTTACATGTGTATTCCTTGTGCTACGGACTTCTTTTCTTAGTAATTAACTCTCGTATTTACTGCAAATTCATTGCAAATATATTTTTTCATATTAAAAAAATAGCGATTCAGTTTCTCCTTTATCTACATTTTACAATATAAAAAAATCTCAGATACCAAAGTCTAAATTTTTAGGATGTCCAGGAACAAATCTGGTAAAAATGTACAAACACGCACCTCTGGAAACCGAGAGGTGGGATCAAGTGCCATGGAGGAGTAAGCATCTCCTGTCGACCGGTCACACCCACCATGAGTCCAAATGAAATACCTGAGGAAAGAATCCTAGTCACAATTGGTACAGACGTCTCAACAACCGCCAACGGAAAGGCAACTCAACATTTCACTTAGTGAAAAACAGAGTAATCGCAAACAAGATTATCATACCGACTGTACAATTTGCGGAACGTTGACATCAAACGCGGTTTTCGATATTTTATCAGTGAATAGTTTACATCTTTATATGAAATGTTTATATGTTTATATGCCCTGGCATCTCGGATCATTTGTGAAATATAAACTCCATATGCGGGTGACTGTGGGATATTACTACTTAAATGTGGAAAATTTACGATGGGAAACCCGAAGTCGTCGCTAGCTTTTTCTTCTTTTGATTCAGCAGTTTCTGAATTAAGTCTGCTTCATATGAATGAAGGAACGAAATCTGATATTCGAGCATGGGAAAAAATAATTGGATAGATAATCTCAGTCGGATTAAACGTGACGACACATTTGTGTCACTGAAGGGAATGCATATAAAAACGACATAAAAAATGAGAAAAAAAATAATATTAAGTCGTGCATACGACATAATTTTTGAGGAAAAAAAATTAAGTCGTGCGCACGAGATAAAAAAATCCACAAGTCCCTCCCATACTTCCGTACTATACTGTAGGCAAGAGTATAGAGATTCCGGACCGTGGTGAGCCGGCCTGGCTCAGTCAGTAGCGCGCTGGTCTCGTGACTGTAAGGTCGTGAGTTCGAGTCCAGCCGGCGACAGGTTGGTTTCCTGTCCTTCGGATGAGACAGTAAAAACCGAGGTCCCGTGTCACAGTAGGCGTCGGCACGTTAAAGAACCCTAACTGCTCAATGGCCGTAAGTGCCGAGCATAGGCCAAAATTTGAAGCCCTTCACCGGCATTTGGTGACGTCTCCATATGAGTGAAAGATTCTTGAGTGGGACGTTAAACAACAAAGAAAGAAACAAACAAACCGGACCGTGGTTTTACAACGATGATGATACTTGTATTTTAGTATATATTTCCAGCGATATATAAAGCTAATAGCTATTAGCTTTATATATCGCTGATATTTCAAAGTGAAAAGATTTGCCTCTTTGAAATTTCAGGTTCATTATATAAAAGTATAATAGATAAAGATAACTAACGACTAACAACTTTAGAAAGAAACAATTAAGTTATTAGCAAGTTTGTTCATCAGTCCCTCTATATATGCTGAATCGAAAAAATTATCGGGTAATAAATGATAAAGTCGCGCTTGCGCAGTACATTTTGCGCAAAAGTTTTGCATATAACAATCACTCTTGTTACCCAAAGTTAGTACTAGTTGTGAACAATCAACAGGGAAACTGACATGTAATTAAACTCGTAGAATTTTAAAAATCACGAATGTCATGGAGTATAAAAAGTGTCAGTGTAAATATTGTCGGAATATGTACTGACAGACTGATTGGATGTCAATATAGAAAGTGACAGAGTTAACTTAATGTAAGATCCGATATGCCAGGCCGTGTTCATCATATGAACATTTCATATACAGACGTAAACTAGATACTTACTGACAATTTATAGACACGGGGGTATCAAAAATTGCATTTGATGTCAACGTTCCGCAAATTTTATGGTCGGCATAATATTCTTGTTTGCGATCACTCTGTTTCAATAAATGAAATGTTGAGTTTTATTTATCTGATATCTTTATAGGTCTACTGTCGGATCGATTGTCGAGTTAAGTGTCAGATATCAATAATTCAAAAGTCTGCATTGGCGGATTCAAGGGGAGGGTTGCAACCCCCTTTGAAACATTAAGAGAGAGAGAGAGAGAGAGAAAGAGAGGGAGAGAGATTGTTGTTACGTTAATATTTTCGTAATGATAAAAAACTGACAAATATTCCTGGATCTGCCCCTGGTCTGAGTGTTATCCCGACAGTGATTGATTGTCGCTCTTTCACAGATTTCGTGTAGTAAGGACAAAAATGTATTTCTCTGTTGTACTGTTTGTTTAATGGTGTATTATGCCACATTCAGCATTCAAATTTATTTTTTACATAAAAATTAAGATAAAAAAATCTTCATATATTTTCATTTATAAATCAATTATTCGGAAACATTTGATATCCCTACTAATTTCTATTGATTGTGGTTCACAATACGTAATTTTGTTCCACATTTATGGAAACAAGTGCCTGCTACCCCACCCTTATAAAAATGAAAGTCAAGAATTAAGATTGCGAGTCATAAAGAGCTGATAAGCCAAGAGTTACGGTTCATACTTTGATAATTCCTCGATAGATGTCTCTGCAATTAAGTTACGAAAAAAACGTGATGCTATTTCGTCAGATACTGGGAATCCCCGACGTACGATACTGCTTAGCGGCGTTGGAATTTAAGGTAGGTTTTTAAATGAATTATTAATATTGGGATATTTAAATACTTTTTTATTTGTTATTTTAATTGTTTGATGAAAATTAGCGGCAATGTCATTGTTTGTAACCAAGCAAAAACAGAAGTTGGATCGAAATGGGGGAAATCCAGCCGGATATATATATAAAATCAGCTGTAGCCTGTATTGTTACTCGCACGTTTAACCGGAGTCAAGTACACGCTGGTACGAATATACAGTTTAGTAACGATGTCATTGCTTTACACCTTTTGCAACGTACAGAATAATAGCCTTTTAAAAGCATACAATCATATTTTAAGTAAATTAAGCTTCAAAGAAATTTAAAACAAAGATCCATACATACATGTAATATAAAAACGAAATTATAATCATATGTCATCATGATTATAAATAGGCCTATAGTTACACTTCTATAAAAATAAATTTTCTGATGAAAGCATTTATATCTGTTTTGTAACAGCTACTTTGAAAAAATAAAGAGGCCTTCTAAAGGAGCTTACCTGTAAATTTACCTGTTCACCTGTATTTGTTTAAATCTAAATCAGTTGAATTGCTACATATTTATTGAAAAGAAATTATCAGAATGACAGGCAAATTTTTAGGCTTATTGCAAACAGAAATTCAAACTTCTTGGTTATGCAATTAATACAGTTTTATACCATTTAATTGTATTTATGCACATCAAAATGTAGTTCATATGTTGTAATACATATGGCATCAGAGATATATAAAGCCTAGGCTTTATTGCTGGGGACATGAGTCAAAGTGATTACAGTGGAACCTGCCTTGAGAGACCACCCATTCTTCCAATTCCACTGACATGGGGTGTCTTTAGACAGGTTTCACTCTAAGTAACATGATATCAGCGATATATATCACTGATGATATATATAGTAAAGATATTAAGATAACACTTGAAATTACATTAGATTTAATGTAATTGTGAAATTTTAACTTTTTTTCTTATATTTATTTCTCAATAAGCTGCATATACTATTATACTATATAAACATACAACATACAAATTTATAATAGACCCTTTCATGTTAACTGCGGTCCAGTGCCTTTGAGTTTCAAAATGATATAGATACCCGCAAAAACATACATGTTGTTATACATGTAGTAATTGATTGTTTCCTGACATCTTTTTCTGGGAATAATATGTATCTTTTTGCCACTCAAAGTTACAGGACCACAGTTATCATGAAAAGGGTCTATACTTTTTAAAAGTAAAGTTGAACCTTTTTTTAGCGACCACCCAACCTGCCACTGAAATGTGGTCTCTGAAGACAGGTGGTCTTTCAATAGAGGTTTTAGTGGTTTTTAAGGTGTGGTCTCTGAAGACAGGTGTTTTTTTTCATGAGAGTGGTCTTTCAAGACAGGTTATACTGTACTACAGCTAATTTACTTTAGCGGGCCTTTTGTAATTATATGTCGTTTTAGTCCAGTAGGCACTAGGGGAACACATCATTTAACAGTGCTCTACAGGGTTTTCTCTTTTGCATGATTTCTGTGTCTCTTATGTATTAAGTCAGTGACTGGTTAGTACGAAGGTTTGATAGTCCGAAGGTCCATTAGTCCTAAGGCCTGATAGTCCGAAGATCCGATACAGTTCCCAAAAACAGAGTTGGAATATATCCCAGAATTGTAATGTCACTTCCACTGGACTCTACTCTGTAATCATCTTTCATTTTGACTAAGCAACTATAGGTTCCAGAAAAGAAAACATAACCATAAAAGCTGGAGAGCAAGAATGCATGTACTCTTAATCTTGTATTACATCAAAACAAAAATAATTTGAGAAGCTGTATAAAAGGTTCATCCCATCTTTTAGATTCTCTTTTGATTAACCTTTGGACTTTCGGGCCTTCAGACCATCATACCTTCGAACAACCTGGCCTTTGGACTATTGGACCCTTAAACCATAGATCTAGCAAACCTTCGAAGTATTGGCACGTCGGAATATTGGGCCTTTGGATTATGGGACCTTTTGTATATAAGAAGTCAGAACTTTCAGACTATCAGACCTTCTGACTGTCAGGCCTTCAGACTATTGGACCTTCAGAATATCAGGCCTTCAGACTATTGGACCTTCGGGCTATCAGTGTTTCGGAATACTGGGCAGACACAATAAAATCTTCTCAGGATGCAAAAAATTGGTGAGTCCCGAAGTATACACAAAATCAAAGTATTTTTTATTTTGGGTCAATATTGGACTGAAAATGTTTATCCTTGTTTTCATGTATTTTCTTGAATTTCATTGATTTTGGGACTCACATACATGTATTTAACTACATGTAAGGACTCCGGAATTTTGTTGTTGTGGGCCCCTGGGACTCGATAAAATAATACCCATGGGAAAACCTTGGCTCTAGATCACATGAAAATTTCAGAGCACTTGAGTATGATACAAAATGTGCCCACAAATTTCAAATGCAGTGGGTACAATGTATGTAATTTTCTAATTCTGTTGCCAAAGTACGGTTTTCATATGAAAGTGTCAAAGTTGCATTCTGTATTTTGCAAGATAAATTTTTCACCATAATTTGTATTGTAAAAAATGTCTTGAATATATCTGTTAGTTATTTTTCTGATAACTTAATAATGGCTGCTAATAAAGTACAGTTTATTACAAGTAATAGATATTTAAAAAAAACATTTGCACAATATATGTCCACACTTTAAACCATATACAGGGATTTTCCACATCCTTTTGGGAATGGGGCCTTGGCCTTTTGAATTGGGAATTTCAGCAACATTTTTTTTTTAAATTTGGAAACCCAGAAGTATACAAAACTCTGTTAAAATACTCTGTACAAGAATCTCTTCAAATACATTGTCATTTGACTTAAATTGGGATTTTTTTTACTGCATTGGGAATGGGGCCTTATTTCGGCCCCATATGATAGGGTGGAAAATCCCTGATACATGTATACAACAATTAGAGATGGTTAAAAAATTCTAGGTCAACTATAACATAGTTGTGGTTCACAGATGTGTACATATAGGACTGGTTGATCTAAAGCTACATGTACATGTACGTATAAACCACAGACGTAAAAACAAAAATGCAGAAAAAAGAAAAGTACTATTTAATCACGGCCTGAGCCAAATAAACAAACTGCCATTTGTGCATTTAAAATGTTTTTTTGGTTGAACTTAAGTTCCACTAGAAATCAATTAAGGAACAACATTAATACATGTATAAGCAGCAGGATAAGGTTTGGTTGCTGATGTTTTGTCATGAAACAGACATGTACATGTGTGTAAAGTAACATACTTTGTGTGTGGGCGTTATCACTAGAGGACATGAACACACATGTATTATATGATCAATAGTTACGACGGAATCCCTTTGGTGACATACCGTGATGTAAGATAAAAAGCCTATGTCTGCCTATTTTGGGAAAATACCATTGGCAATGGAGTTGGGAATTTAAATGAGAATTTGTGTTTAGTTATATTGTGTGCACATAGTAATTGGTAAGCTGTGTGCACATTGTATCTAAACTGTGCACATTATAACATAATTATGCACATATTATACTCAAATTGTGCCCACAGTATGATTAAAGTGTGCACACAATATACATGTACCTTTAATATGTACATGATACAGGTAAATAGTGTGCAGGACTTTTTCTTGCCTTTTTGGGAACATGGCCCATGGCATGGACATTGGGAATTTCATGTCATTTTGGTTCAAAGTTAGGAATCTTTTGCTTCAGGCATTTCATTTATTTTGCTATTTGAAGTATTTTTATATTTTTTATTTTCAAGCTCTATAGTTCAACTTTTAAGAAAAACAATGATTGAAATATCAGCATAAAAATGAGAAATGAAAAGATATTATATTCTTGATTGAAAAATTTTGGCAAAAAATTAGGGAAAAAATATATGATTTGCGATTTGGAATATAGCCCAATATCTGCTATAAATTATGAGGAAAAAAGGCCGTGATGCACCACGAAATTATATTTAACTAAAATGTGTACATGTCTTGAGAGATCACCCAATCTGCCACTAAAATGTGGTATCTCATAACAGGTGGTCTCTCAAAAGAGGTTTTATTTAAAGGGTTATTTAACCAATTGTAATTGGTTTTCAGAATGTGGTCTCAAAAGACAGGTGGTCTTTCATGAGAGTGGTCTTTCAAGACAGGACTCCTCTGTATACACTGTACAATATGTAGTTAAAATAATTAGAAATAGTTACTGCTAAAGTCTGAACATAGTTTTACTTTGTGCACAATGTAATTTAACTGTGCATTCATGTAATATGATATTTAGTAAACTGTGCACACAATATAAATAAACTGTGCACACAATATAGATAAACTATCCACATAATATAGATAATATGTGCACACAATATAGATAAAATGTGCACACAATATAAATAAACAATATGAATAAACTGCACACAATATAAATAAACTGTGCACACAATATAGATAATATTTGCACACAATATAGATAATATGTGCACAATATAAATAAAATGTGCACACAATATAAATAAACAGTATAAATAAACTGCACACAATATAAATAAACTGTGCACACAATATAGATAATATGTGCACAATATAAATAAAATATGCACACAATTCAGTAAAAAAAAATAGGCTGATTGTAAGTCACTAGAAGGCTCAATACAATACCCATTCAGAATAATTAGAGCATTATAATCTTTTATCTTTCAGTACTTAAATACATGTACATGTTTAATTTTGTGCTTGAGATTTAATTTTTGGTATGAATTTTAATTTGCTTAGCTTGCATATGCATTGTTTTTTTATGTGTCAAATGGGCAATTACATGTATGCAGCTTATCTGGAACATAGAATATAGAGAGCTATGGGCAATACAATACATGTATCTGCATGTAAAATTTACACCGACTACGGCTCATATTGCTTTAATAAACATGTAATTAAAACAGCAAATTTTAAATGACTGTCTCCACTAAGACTGGATCCACTGATCATGAAGACCTTCAGCTAGACCATACTGTGGCCGCATGTGTTTGAAGTTGTTAAACTTAATGACAAGCTAGGTATCAGAGCCAGAAATTCTTGTAAAGTGGTTAGAGCATCACACTTCCAAATATGAAGTATGACGCCTGTTTGTTCAGATATACAGGGTTTGTCCTACCTCCTAAATTCTGGTTCCAGGTTCTGCAAAAATAGACCATTTTCGAGTTGTCCGATTCCGTTCAGTTTTGTCACAATAGTTTGTACTTGGACTACGTGACATCATCTGAAAGTTGGGCAAGGTCGATTCAGATTATGTAATATTTTCATTGACGATATTCGTCGACATCTTATTTCACTTCACCTGAGAGGAATTAATTTTTGTTAAATTATCTGTCTTGTAAATATGGAAAGTGCCATCACTTTCCTGTAATCTAATTTTCAAATCTGGCACCTATTACTTCATGATATTTATATTCCTGGTCATACAAATGTAGAGGCGATAAACTGCTTATCCGGAATGTAATGATGCCCAACTTTGCTCTTTGAAACCACACTCTATTATGACATATCATGACGTAACAAAACAACTCAAAAATGGTCTATTGGGGAAAATACATTTTAATTAAAACAAAATTTTAATTTGAGACATTTGTTTGAAAATACAGTAGAATCTCGTTGTCTTAAAGTTCATGGGACCAGCCCTATTTCTTCGAGATATTCGGAATTCGATATAACCGAAATTTAATTAACCTTCATCTATATATCATTCAATCAAAATCAGGGCTGGTTGTTCAACTTTGATATAATCAGAATTTCGATTCATTCGATTTCGACATAACGAGATTCAACTGTACTTTAATATTCTTTATTTTTAAATTCCAAATTAGGAATTTTTGCATGGTTTTTCTTGGGGATAATACAAGCCATTTCTGCATAGGGAATGGGTTATGTAACCAGACCAAAAAATGGCATAGGAAAATCCCTTGATATATTTTCATGAATTATAGTGTTTTATGCCAGACTCAACTTGCAATTGGTGGCCAGTTTTTAATGCTAAGGGAGATAACCTATTTGCTATGTACTCGTACTTGTTAAGAGATCTATGACTTCCACAAGTAAACTTATCGTGCACAGTTTCTTACAAAATTACTTTGTACATGTAGTTATCTCAGGAATTTGAGCTTTGAAATATAATATATATATATACAAATTCATTCATGTACAGTGAAACCTGCTTTAGTGACCACCTGTGTATAAAGACCACCTGGTTACAAAGACCTTTTTTTGCTGTTCCCAATAGTACCATTTGTGTACAAACCAACCTCTACATGTATATAAAGACCACCTTCCTATAAAGACCGGTTTTCTTGTGTCGATAAGGAGGTCATTATATACAAGTTTCACTGTATAGTCAGTGCTCCAGAGTTAGAACAATAAGTCACATTGCTTTTTTATGCCCCCCTTCATAGAATATATTCGTTCTTGTATTGCTTTGTGGCTGTCTGTCGGTAGGTCGGTCGGTCGGTCCATACACCAATAGTTTCCGCTCATTATCTCTGCAGCGGGTGCACATATTGAAATGAAATTTGGTATACAGATGTATCATGTGAATATCTAGGTCAAGTTTGTTTTTGGTTACCATCAAACAATTTTTGATAGGATTACACTCATTGAACTTTTAAAATTTCTGATAATTCACAGTTTGTGTTTAAGTTGGAGGGGAGCATAACTATTTTACAAACAGCTCTTGTTACTAAATATATTTCATATATAATCACACATTTTTTTTTTAAAAATGATCATGAAGCCATTTCCTATTAGATTCCAATATGGATTTTTCACCATCAAACAGAGAATATTTTAAGTTTAATTGGTAATTTGGATTTAGTTTTCAAATATGTTACATGTAATCACCAATTAATATAGGGAGTAAATTAGTTGTCATCACAAAAATTAAACTTTCTGTTTAAATAAATAAAGAAATCTTTTAATTTCTAGTTCAGAAAATGAAAATCAAAATATATAATGAAAATGTGTAAATGAAAATAATATGTATATTTGAATACAACGATAAATGGCTCCACAATGTTTTTTAATTTTTAAATGTGGTTTTATATGAAATACATATATATAGTAAAAACTAAAAGTGACTGAATACTTTCTGTATGTCTCTGTATGATTTATATATATATATATATATAAAATATATATATATATATATATATATTATAGATATATAGACGTATGATTTATTTATATATATATATATATATATATATATATATATATATATATATATATACATACAAACGCACATACATGTATATACATGTACACATACATGTAGTTATGGTTCACATACATGTAAGACACAACGTTCATCTACATCTACATGTACAAGATATAATATATATATATAATATTTATATAATTTATATATTTTATTTATAAATATTAATTATTTAATAATAATAATATTAATACATATATAAACCATACATAGAAAATCTGATTAACAGTTTGTCAGGTGTGCCAACTGTTTGAGGCACTTATAACATTCCACAAGAAATTGAGGAACAAGAACAACCCATTTACCCCCCTTAAGACACATTTGAACTGGTCAATGTCATTAATTTACAGAAGAGTCTAATGCTTTTCAGGAGCTGATGAGCTAAGGTTTGGTTGTTGACATTTTGTCTGGAGGCAGACATACATGTACATGTACAAAAAATGTCAGGTTACATCTTGGTTAGGGTCAGCAAAAATGTGTTATCACTACAGGGGCTGATTATACTAAAACAAACAAGATACATGTATCCACTTAAAACAAATGAAACACTCAAGCTTTAATCTTTCAGTAAGTTTTTAACTTATCAAACCCGTAAAAAAAAACAATGAACTGTCCAACTCTTCAGTGAACCAATGACTTAGACCAGTCCAGATGTGTCTTTAGGGGTAAATGAGTAAAAGGGGCATTAGCTGTGTTTAGCAGTAAAAAATGTATCTCTTTTTAATTGTATATATCAATCTAAGAAGTAAAAAGAAGGAAATGTTTTTTGAAAAAAGCATAACTAATGCCCCTTTATGTTTCAGTAAGGAATGTTGAGTCTGCTAGAGAGATTTTGGGATTTTCCACATTATCATATGAGGACGAAATAAAGTGGCCCATTCCCAATGCAAAATCAATGCATCTTTTCCCAATTTGCAGTCAGAATTGCCCAGTTTCAGTCAAATGACAATGAATATGAAGATATTTTTGTATTTTGAGTTAACTCAAGTTCAACTAACTTTTCACGATTTGAAGTCAAAAACACAAAATTTATGTTGCAACTGGACATGTGTCTATATTGATGGCATACATACAATCCTAAATGATGATGACAATTATTGCTTATAGTTATATGAAGAAAACTTCTGAAAGATTAAAAAATTGTTTGATTAACATACATGTATAATACACTTTCTCAAATTTTTAGTAAGTGCATGTACATGTACTGTACCCAACATACATGTGTGTATGTACATGTACTGTAGTCAACATACATGTGTGTATGTACATGTATTGTACTCAACATACATGTGTGTATTTACGTGTACTGTACTCAACATACATGTGTGTATTTACATGTACTGTACCCAACATACATGTGTGTATGTACATGTACTGTACCCAACATACATGTGTGTATGTACATGTACTGTACCCAACATACATGTGTGTATTTACATGTACTGTAGTCAACATACATGTGTGTATTTACATGTACTGTACCCAACATACATGTGTGTATTTACATGTACTGTACCCAACATACATGTGTGTATGTACATGTACTGTACCCAACATACATGTGTGTATTTACATGTACTGTACCCAACATACATGTGTGTATGTACATGTACTGTACCCAACATACATGTGTGTATGTACATGTACTGTAGTCAACATACATGTGTGTATGTACATGTACTGTACTCAACATACATGTGTGTATTTACGTGTACTGTACTCAACATACATGTGTGTATTTACATGTACTGTACTCAACATACATGTGTGTATTTACGTGTACTGTACTCAACATACATGTGTGTATTTACATGTACTGTACTCAACATACATGTGTGTATGTACATGTACTGTACTCAACATGCATGTGTGTATTTACGTGTACTGTACTCAACATACATGTGTGTATGTACATGTACTGTACCCAACATACATGTGTGTATTTACATGTACTGTACTCAACATACATGTGTGTATTTACATGTACTGTACTCAACATACATGTGTGTATGTACATGTACTGTACTCAACATACATGTGTGTATTTACATTCACTGTACTCAACATACATGTGTGTATTTACATTCACTTTACTCAACATGCATGTGTGTATTTATTTATATCTTAGGGAAATCATAAGTGTGACCCTAAATTGTTTATACGTGAATGACAAAAAATAATAATCAAATGTGTTACTTATTCAGTCAGATAAAGAGGTTTTATAAACTACTACAGTGTTTATTGTACATACATTGTTAGAATAATAAAAAGAATTGAACCTGAGTGCTGAGTAAAATTGGTGACCTCAGACCCAGTAGCCAGTGTACATGTATATACAATGGAATTTTGTTATCTCGAAACTCACGGGACTGCCCTTATTACTACAAGATATCCGGAATTCAAGATAACAAAAATTTTAACTGATATACATTGTATTATTATATTTTTAAAAATTGGGACCAGATTTTCAACTTTGACATGTCCGGAATTTCGACTAAACCGATTTTGACATAACAAGATTCTACTGTATTTGAATTTTTCGCTTCAGATTTAAATTATGTTAATTAATTATAAACTGTCGGTATACATGTACATGTATCTCGTGCATGGAGTTTCAGTGTACTTGCTTATATCCATTGATGTTTTATGCATAAAATATGCAAATACATGTATCTAGGAAACTGTCAATAAACATACATTGTATCTGTTTTTTATTATGTATTCTATAATGTACAAATATATATCTAAAATATTGCATCTAACATCTACATACATGTACAAAAGAAAACTCTATTTGACCTCAGATAGAAATCAAAATGTAATGTTATAGTTTTAGCAATAGGCCGTTACACCTGCTCAAGTACTTCTGCATTAGCATAAATTATGACGAACAGACTTAGAGACAAAAACAGGTATACAATCAAACTTGCATTAAAGGCCACTTCTGTCAACTCTCAAAGGTTTCTGTCAATTTCATATTCAGATCCCCACAGATAAAGAATGGTTTACCATGCCCCGATGTACATTCGCACGTTGTCTTTCGTTGTACGGCCATTAACCTTTCCATTCATATGATTTCTTCTCAAGAACCACTGGACAGATACAATTTGTATTACCTGTACCAGATACATGTATGCCAGGTCGTCTTCAACTTATGAACATTTCATATACAGAGGTAAACTAGTCACTAACAAATTATGGACACAGGGATATAAAAAACTGTGTTTGATGTCAACGTTCTGCAAAATTTACAGTCGGTATAATAGTCTTGTTTGCGATTACTCTGTTTCACTATGTGAAATGTTGAGTTGCCTGTTCGATAGTGGTTGTTGGGACGTCTGTACCAATTGTGACGAGGATTTTTTACCTCACGTTTTTCATTTTGATTTGACTGTGGACTCCAGGCAGGTGTGACCGGTCAACAGAGGATGCTTACTCCTCTATGGCACCTGATCCCACCTCTTGATTTCCAGAGGTCCATGTATGTCCTATTTTACCAGATTTGATTCTGTATCCTGGACATCCTCGGGAATTTATACTTTGCATGAGAGATATTTCTATATTTCACAGGGAGCTTGGGCCTCGGAAGGTGCTTTATATTAGTGAACAAAAAGGGGCTCATAGGGGCTCCAAAAGGGCTGAGAACTTGGTACATGTACATCTTCAAAAATCTTTTTGTAATGAGACAATGATTAGATTTCTTTCAAATTTTGTAATGGTAGGCAATTTAAAGTGAATATTTACAAAGTTTGTGAATGAAAATGAAACCTTTAGTGGGCTCTTCAAATGACATCTAGCGTAGGCCACTTGTTTTATACAAATGAATTTGCTAAAATCTGATTGACTTTTTGTACATAAAGAAATTGACTTTTTGTATATAAAGAAATAATAGAAAGCTGTTAGGAATTATCTTAAGATCATTGTGAAAAGGTTTCAAGGTCATGGGGTCAAAGGTCAAGGTCACAGATACTAACAGTAAACAGACAATATCAGTTGCGCAAGTACATGTACATGTAGCATATTTGGCCAAATTTGCCCGATGAGCACCATAAAGCCCTGTGTTGGCCTCTTGTTTTATTTTTTTACTCCATGAAAATAAATTTGCAAAATCTAAGTACATGTATAGGTCTACCATTAGGTAAATTGGCACATGTTTACAAACAATGAGTTCTGAATCAAATCATAACAGGGGTGACAAGCTATTTGTCGTCACAGAAAGTATTAGAGCTTCAGTAATGCATGGAGTCCGTGCAAGGCAATATGTTGTATCTGTACAACTTATATTTTGACAGTAGACCGTATTGTTTTGGATTTTAACTCAACCAGGATGTGTCACTTTACCTTTGTAGACCTATACATGTATGACCTGTTGTTGGCAAAAATTAAATGTGCAGATATTATGCAATACTTTATCATATATGATTAATACATCGGAAAAAAATTTCCTGGCGGCTGATGGTTTTAAAGAAAAAAGGTATATATACATGCGTTTTATTAGAATGAACTGGCCAATTGCAAATAAACCCAATCCATTACATGTATAATCATTAGTTTGAATCATTTTGGCCATTGCAAATTAATTAACTTTCAGTAATAATTAAAAGGAATATTACTCAATGTCAAGGAAGCCAGTGCGATTTGTGGTAAACAACATTGTATTGAAGACGGAACGGGACCTATGTACATGTACATGTGCAATGTAATTGTATTTGTTTCATAATACATGAAAAAAAAACCAAAAAACACAAATCATTATACATGTACAACTGCATATTATAATTATGTATAAATTAGAGAAATTTGGTAATGCAGTTTACAGTTCGTATTTCAGGTCCGATAAACTTCATGTATGTTCAAGGATTTAATTGTAAATCAAGATACAGGAAGGTACAGGTAACTTTGTGTTCAGAGAATATTTTCATTGAATTGAAGTTTGGTTTAAAGTTGGATTTGACAATCTAAAAAGATTATGCCAACAGCAGCTCATATTACATGTATGATTTAAGTATTTCCTCTGGATAAAAATAAAAGAAGGATATTTTTAGGCAGTTTTGTCCACATAATTGTTTCTTATCAAAAGTATAAAATTTGACCCAATTTGCAAATATATCAAAATTAAATTAAAAAAAAATAATTTGCTTACCACGCCAACCATTTACTTCTAAAATTACCTGTCAGGGAACACTAAACATACATGTACATGTACATTTGTATATACATTGTGTACAAAAATGTATACACACACACACACACAAACAAACATATATATATATATATATTACTTATTACGGTTGTCAGTTAACCTAATGTTTTTTCGATCGAGTACTCGGTTACTCAGTGATCACTTGTGTAATATTGCAGTTACAGACCCAGAACTTATTCAAAGTGGGAGGCGCCAGGAGATATTTATTTGCCTGAGGAAGTATATTATACATTTATTGCCCTGGTTGTAGGGAGACACGTGGATTTGTTTACCCAAGGCAAGTCATATTTCCTGAGGGCAAAGCCTGAGGTAAACAAATCCTCATGTCTCCCTACAACCAGGGCAATAAATTGTTTATTATACTGAAATACAGAATTAATAAAGACTGTCAAAAAAGCTGCAAAGGTTTTTGCATGAGGGCGACATATCGCACGCGAGGGAAATATGATGCATGGGAGGGAGACATGAAGTGTAGTCTCCCTGACATGTGACGGCTCTCAACCAATCCATGACTGCGTTTTATTAATGAGGTATAATGATATCTTATATATCCGGGAAACACGTTTAATTTTAAAAGAAACAAGAAACAATTTTGTAAGATTCGGTAAAATGCTCCCCGATAATCTTTCAGTATTTTGTTTCTACTGAAATCTAAATGGGTTTGGAACCCGAGTTACATGGATTCAGCCATGTATTGTTTTATTCAATGAAATATTTTAATATATGTGTAAGTACATAAAGTTGTTTTCTAAATTGCAAGTGTAAATGGTGGCATTTTATATGTTTAATCAGATATTAAGCTTAACACTACTGACAAAATCATCTTAAAACCAAAATATTATACTAAAAACAATTCATTACATGTATATATCTCCCAGATATACCGTAAAATACAAACAACTCCTGCTGCATACATGTATAGCCAACCATGTGACAGGTATAAAGACGCTATCTGTTGTTTAAACATGTATCTTACGAGGATAGACTGTGGGTCAAATCAGTTAGAAGATAATTTTTAATTCTAAATATTTTAAAAAATGCTAAATACACATAAATTTTAAGTAATGTTCGAGTAACCGAGTGATAATCGAACCATCCGACGAGTAGTCGATTAACTGGTTACTAGTTGACAACCCTTTTATATATATATTATAAACTAACCCAATCTCTATCAACATTAGTATTTCCCACTACAAACAAACGGTTCATTCTCACTTGTACAACTTTTTGAAAATTACACTCCCTCAAACTTCTCACTTGTGGCTAATGTGTTGTAATCGCTCACAGTTCAGGTAAACTTCTGCTTTACATGTTCAAAAATTTGTCAAAGCTTTCATTTTTCAGTATTTTAAAGAATTTTTATAATTCATTTACATGTTTATGTAGTTTCTTGGTTGATATATTCTCATGTGCTTATGTATTTTTTCATTATCTAGCTTGTAATATTTTCATAAAGTATGAATAAATTTGTACATGTTTATATACATGTAAATAAAATACAAATTTTTAATTGTTGTTACGAGCCGGCCTGGCTCAGTCAGTAGCGCGCTTGACTCTTGATCGTAAGGTCGTGAGTTCGAGTCCAGTCGGTGGCAGGTTGGTTTCCAGTGTCCTTCGGATGAGACAGTAAAAACCGAGGTCCAATGCCACAGTAGGTGTCGGCAGGTTATAGAACCCTCACTGTTCAATAGCCGTAAGTGCCGAGCATAGGCCAAAATTTGAAGCCCTTCATTGGCATATGGTGACGTCTCCATATGAGTGAAAGACTGTTGAGTGGGACGTTAAATAACAATAAACAAACAAACCAAATAATTGTTGTTATAACTGATTCATGTGATTATTGGGGTGTTACTAATGTATGTACACAATTCCAACTACCAGTAGTTGTACAACCTACTATTTTTACTGAAATTCAAAAAGTTGTATAATTGGAAAGACACCCAAACAGACTGCCACCTAGCATATGAGTACCAAAACCTCACATTCCTGTGAATCAAGTTTTGTTAAAATTGGATAATCGACAAATTCTACAGTTATTGGTGAGTTATTGAAAAAACCAAAATTTACGAAGAATATATATTGTGAAAATAAATTTTTATGAACTCATTTATATCATACAACTGTATTGTGTAATTTCATAGTTGATTCATTCGAAATCAAACTGACTTTTAAAGCTTTGGTCAATTTCATGAGGTGCCCCAGATTCCTTTTACGCATCTGTAAGATAATAGGAGAAACATGGTACTTGTATATATAAAAATAAATAAAGTTCCAAAGTTTCTTGGTGGAGAAGATGTTAAAGTAAATAAATGATTCAGATAGTAAGATTTTATCTATTCATTCATTTCTCATTTTGCCTAAATGTCACAGAATATTATTACTAGGAGATAGTCAACTTAAATGACATATTTGTTTAAGATTATCAGCAGCTTATAAAACTATGGAATGTAAAACTGATAAAAAGATTTGTTTTACGTTAAGATTTTATATCAACGACGTTTTAACTCATCAGCCCCTGAGAAACAATGAACTCTTCTATAAATCAATGAATTAGACAAGTCCAAAAAAATCTTTAGGGGTGAATGAATTAAAAAAAATTTAACCCTTCTTTGCTCTTTGCATCACACGTGTTCTTATCTTAGTACAAATATGGGAAGATAATTTTTGTGAAACAAGAAGATATTTTACTTTTACAGGTACGGTATGTAATATCAAGATCTGGGATTGAAATTAAGTTGTGTGACCAATGGTAAACTTTTGCTTCTCAGTACAAATGTTGGTACATTAAAGGCCTATGTGTACATGTAGCAATAAACCTTATTTTGAGTAGCAGTAAGGGTCATGGTTGAAATACAGGTTGTTGTAAAATGTTGTATGTTGTTTTCATACTACATGATATATACATTTTATGTACAATGTAATATGGCCTACACATGTACAAATATTAATTTCACCAGTGACATCAGAAGCTATTATGATATGCACGTGTGCATTCAGGGTTATACTCCGTGGCTGTTTTTTTGGGGGGTCCCCTTACAGGACCCATTACCAGTGTGAATTAATGGCTTACACATACACGTATGTATTTTCCTTAAAAACATATGCAAAAATTCTCAATTTGGAGTTTGAAAATTAAGAATAAAGTATTTTGAAACAAATGTCTCAGATGAAGTTTCTCTGTTGTAGGTTAAATGTCATATATTTTCATAATTCTTTGGACACTGAACCCAGAGTTTAGGAGGTAGGTAAAATGACTGGCTCAGACAGACATTTAATCCAAGTTACATGTACCTGGACATGCAGACTGACATTGCTAATGATTCTTGAACCTGTTCGCAAAACAAATACGACTTCAACAATTTCTGTACATTGTTGCAAATTTGTCAGTTTGTTTTCTTCGTCAACATCATTTGAGAAGTCTTCATACAAACACCATGATAAAAAAAATGAATAATGTTTTCATAAATTTGCTCATGTTGCATAACTCACCAACCCCTGACATCACATTTGGACCTACCCATTTCAAAGAATGGTTTATTTGACTGTCAGAATTTGGGGGTGTATGACTTAAAATCAAAATTTTATAATAATTTTACTTACAATATGAACTTGTTCACTGCTGAATTATGACAGAATACCATACTATTTATCGATTTGGGTGAGTCTATATGTGACCACAGGGGTTGATGAGTTAATTGGTCATCCCTTGTAGTCACAATTAGCCTCACCTGAATCGGTAACTGCAAAGTTTGTTGTCAAAATTCAGGTATGAACAAGTTAATATTGACTATAAAATAATTTTTTAATTTTTTATTGTAAGTTATACACTCCTGAATTATGACATTGGACTATACCATTCTTTGAAATGGATTAGTTCAAATGTGGTTACAGGGGTCAGTGATTTAACTAGTCATTTCAATATCTGAATTTGTATTTGACAATGTTAGATGATACGTACATGTAATTTCTATTTCAGCTATGACCTGAAAATTTCGCAAAATGGAACCAAGCAAGAAAAATACAAACAGTGAAGAGATGGAACAAATCAAGTCAGATACTAATGAAAGCAGTGACTTAGATGAAACTGGTAGAATTAATAGTAACCATGACAACAGTAAACTTGATAATCTACACAAAGTTGACATAGACAATGAAGAGGTCAATGATTGCGATTCTAAATCTGGAAATGTTGGCACTC
The DNA here is from genome assembly GCA_030159075.1 of Atrina japonica. Lineage (NCBI taxonomy): Eukaryota > Metazoa > Mollusca > Bivalvia > Pterioida > Pinnidae > Atrina > Atrina japonica. Next base: position 367,200 of record BROG01000501.1, on the reverse strand, counting down.
CATCTATACAAAAGAATTCATCCGTTTGGAAAGCAATCGGGAATAAGATATCCATTACAGAGAAGGGAGCTACCCCTGTGAACTGGAAAATTGTTGGGCTCGTGTTAATATCCTTGGTAAACCCATTACACATTAGGCCAAAAAACTAAAAAAGATATTAATTTTGTGTTACCTGACAGACCCCACCTAACCAACCCAGAACACTTTTCAGGCAGTATTGTTGACTACTATACCTGGAATTTTTTGCCCCTGTCTTTTTTTTTTTTTTTTTTTTTTTTTTGCCTTTTATGACTGAAAACAAATTCAACCCATCATAATTTCGCCCTAAACACCATAGTCTCATGGTTCTATTCTCCAGACCTATTCTCCGATGTGAAGCAGTTGAGGGAAATACACATGTAGGTCTGGCCTGAGGGCAGTAACTGGTAATTTCTGTAGTGTACCAGCTGATTATATAATGCTAAAGTAATTTTATATTTCATATAGCTCTAGATCTATTGTTTAAATATTTTAAAAACTCTTCAAAAGCTAAGATAGTCATCTTTTACAGTTGTTACTCCGTCTATATCTTTGGCAATACAGTTTGGTTTAGTATTTGGCATTGTATGATTCCTCTTTCTCTTTTGGAACTTTACATATACATGTTTTTTTAATTCCAGCTCTAGTACAGTGATGAAGTCTTACTTATAGAAACCAGTGTCTTGAGTATTAATTTTATCTTTTGCAAAACTATAAATTTTGTATTATGTTTATAATATATAATATGTATATCCTTTTTATTTCAGTTTTCCAGTGCTTTTTCATTGACATTTCTGTTTCCCTTTTTGCCGGAAATGATTCTGGTAAGAAAATAAATTGTTTTGAATTTCAAATCTTCAATAACTTTCACTACATATCTCATAAACAAAAACAAGAAACAAATAATGAGAATATTGCTTTGAAATTTGATTTAATGGAGAACAATCCTGGAGAATTATTTCCCCTAAATGTAGGTGGCGCGGTAAAAAAAATGAAAAAATGTATAATATGAATTTAAAAAATGCATCTTTAAATTGTTTCAGTTTTTTGGGTATCAAGAAACAGATAAAGGTTATTATGCAGGAATTATAGCCTCGGCAGTATTTGCCGGAAGAGCTGTTGGAAGGTAAGATCCAAATTTTGTATGAACATAATAAGAATGTGATAATGATAATATTTAGAGGTGAAAAAATACATTCAACGGTTCTTGAAAAGACATTCAAATATAAAATTGAAATTTGAATATTTGGTCACATGCCTAGCAACTGTATACAATGGAACCTGTCTTGAGAGACCACCACATTTGCCATGAAAATGTGGACTCTCAAGACAGTGGTCTCTCACGAGAGGTCATATGAAAAAAATTATTCATCCTACAATGTCCTAGTTGATTTTCGGAATGTGGTCTTTCAAGACAGATGGTCTGTCATGACAGTGGTCTCTCAAGACAGCTTTCACTGTAATATTCACTCTAGCATCATTTTGCCATCACTAATCAGCAGGGAGAGGAGAAACTTGGTACAGAAGAATTTTCTCTTAATGGTACATGTTCTAAGTATAGTAGAACCTGTCTTGAGAGAGTCTCTACTGAGTTCAAATTTTATGGATGAAAAAAATGTTTTCTTTTGAAACTTTTCGATTCAGCAAAGTTCTGCCACCCAAACCTAGAAAACAAATTTTAAAAATAGATTCAGACAAAAAAAAACCAAAAAAAAAAACCAAAAATTAAAAAAAACAGTAAATACTCTAAAAAGATACAATTTAGTTGTTTGGTGTTGGTTTATATCATATGAATGAGTTTATTTTTATATGAAATGGCAAGAATTAAAAAAAGACATTGATTTCATATGTAGAAATACCTGCAAAGAAATTGGGATTTAACATGTAAAATTTCAAATTTCTGGTGAGGTTTGATCACAGAACAGTGTTTTGTGTAGAAATTCTGACCACATAAAAGTGGATTAATATAATTGTTTAAATATTTTGTTTCATTGTTTTCCAGTTATTTCTGGGGATGGTTATCAGATAAAAAAGGAAGAAGGTCCGTGATGATATTTACTGTTTTGGGAAACGGAGCTTTTTCTCTACTTTTTGGTTTCACACAAAATCTGGCCATGGCGTTTGCGTCAAGATTTTTGACAGGATTGTTTAATGGTAATTGTTTTGAACATTTTTTTTTTCAGAAAAGTTTTCATTTTATTTGTAATTTGTGATTATGTAAGCAAACAGAACACTAGTAAGAATTTAAGTACTTTTTATATGTACATGTACTTATGAAATTCTTATGGAACAAAGTGGGGGACTTATTGTTTTCACTCCATTATTATTATTGTTTATTCTTCTTCTTCTTCCTCTTCTTCCTCTTCTTCTTCTTCTTCATCTTCTTCCTCTTCTTCTTCTTCTTCTTCTTCTTCTTTTTTTTTCTTCCTCTTCTTCTTCCTCTTCCTCTTCTATTTCCCCCTTTTCCTCTTCTCCTTCTTCTTCTCTCAAATATCTAACAGCTTTTTCAAAGCATCCTGATGGATTCTAGTAAATCTTTTATAGGAGTAATAAAGGGCATATATAGAAGTGCCTTTTGGGCATGTTTTTCCAATTAGCCTACAAATGTGACTGCCATGAAAGATTGTAATTTGTCAAACACGTTTCTCAAAAGTGATCAATTTGTTGCTTGGACACCAACTTTTCAATTGCTGATTTCAAAACATTACTTCTGCATTTGTGTATTTGTAAAAGAACTTACAACTAGACCTTGTCTCTTCAATTCATGCTAAATTATCATAGTTATATTGATGGCATGCCTGTCCATACTTAAGTTATTGTTAAACATGTTTAAAACTCGCCTTTTCATCCAAGGGCTTAATTGGTGAAAATTAGATGGGGACAGAAAATTTCCACATACATTTTACGTATTTAATATAAGGAAGGTTAGCATGATCTTTGTACAATTTTTACCCAGTGGATAAACTTTTGTACCCAAAGATTTTATGACATAGAGTTGTCCGAAGAGTCTCAATAGATATTTCTTAATTGTAATGACAGGTACAGTGGGAGTGGCCAAGACAATATTGTATGAAGTGTCGGATGACACCAATCAAGCCATCAGTATGTCAATCATTGGCATAGCTTGGGGATCAGGTATCATCTTGGGCCCAACTATAGGAGGTAAGTGGATTTCAAAAGGAGCAGTGTTTTTTTTTGTCCATTTCTAATGGGGATTTTGCACACACTTTTTGGAATGGGGCCGGGGTCTTTTGATTTTGGGATTTTTGTAAAATATCATCAAATTTGGGAGATCTAAAAATACACAAAACTGTTTAAAAATACAAGAATCCTTTCAAATTCACTGTCATTTGACTGCAATTGGAAAATTTCAACTAATTTTTTTTGGTTTTAATTGGGAATTGAGCATTATAGGGTGAAAAATCACTGCCTAAGTTTCCTTTTATTTTAGCTGCCATTATTTACATTGTGTCTATTAAAATCTGTTGTTGAGGGCATTGTGTTTTCAGTGTTGCTTTGAGAAAAAAATAGAACTAGCTTGCAGGAGCTGGAAGGGACATTATTTCTTTCCAAAGTAATTCTATGATAGTATAAGACCATAATCTCGGAAAATTTTGGAAAAACTGTCTGATAAGTTCAGAAATGAATGAAGACACTAGTATATATTATCATAATTATATACTGTAATGTATTTTTTTAAAGTAACTTTTTCCAGAATTTGAAATTAAGGGGTTAGTGCTGTATTTCAATTTTGTTACGGTTTTAATTTTGTTCATTTTTTGTTTGTTTGTTTATTGTTGTTTAACGTCCCACTCAAGAATATTTCACTCATATGGAGACGTCACCAAATTCCGGTGAAGGGCTACAAATTTGGCCTATGCTCGGCACTTACGGCCATTGAGCAGTGAGGGTTCTTTAACATGCTGACACCTACTGTGACACGGGACCACGGTTTTTACTGTCTCATCTGACAGACAGGAAATCAACCTGCCGCCGGCTGGACTCGAACTCACGACCTCACGATCAAGAGTCGAGTGCGCTACCGACTGGGCCAGGCCGGCTCTAATTTTGTTCATAAATGAAAACCATGAAATAGATTAAATTAAAACCCCCACAAAATTTTCTGATTACAAATATATTTTGAAGTATAAGCTGTAATTTGTACATATTGTATGCAATCGCTCTTAGTTCTCCTCTAGTTTATAAACCTTTGAACCCCATTGACCATAGTGGAATAGTCTAATGCAGAGAAAGGGACATACATGTACCATTAACTCATCAACCCCAGAAGTCACATCTGGACCTGCCCATTTAAAAGAATGGTTAAGTCAACTGTCAGAATTTAGGGGTGTATGATTAATAGAATCATGATTTTACAGTCAATCTTTCACTCCCGAGTTATTATAGGAGACCATACTGTTTATTGATTTGGGCGAGTCTAAATGTGATCACAGGGGTTGATGAGAAAACATGATTAAGGGAATCGAAGTAGAAAGGGCTAGGTCTGTGAGTGTTAAAACTAAAACATACTATAAAAGATTTCATTTTAGAAATTACCTATTTTTTTTTTTTTTTAAGGACTCCTTGCCTCACCAGCCACCAAGTATCCACATGTATTTGACGCTGACGGTGTATTTGGACATTTTCCATATTTGCTGCCAAGTCTGCTGGTTTTTGGTACCTGTCTCATTGTGGCTATTATCGACTTATTCCTGCTGCCAGAGACCATAGCCAGCAAGTGAGTATACACTGTATTTTAACAGTATGTGTCTTGTTTTGAAATTTAACAATCTTTCAATTTTAGAATGTCTCCAAATTTGGCAATCATGGATTGGTTTGCAGAGGATAAAAGAAAACAAAGAATAGGTACACATTGTCATGTATTAATAGAATCTAGCTCAACTTTGAGTTGCAGATAGAAAAATATCAGTCGAGGGTCGGATGGATCAATAAGTGGTAAAATTGATGTGTAACTGATAACAAATTTTAACAATGTAAACTATCAACAGGAAAATCTCACTGATCCCCCTTAGTTACAAACATTGCAGACGATGTGTGTAGAAAGTGATACAAAGTGTTCTGGATAGGCAGTTTGGAATGTTAGAATTTTGCAGTACTGATAAAAAACGAGATCCGTCTGTCTCAGGTGTGAGAAAAATGAATTGTTTACTCTTGTGGTGATCACCCTGCACTATATACGTTTTTTGTATATATCTTAAATGACAGACCTTTGTTTTTGTTTGTTTACATCTGTTTTTAAGGCATATTAAATTTCATCAAAAGCTACAAAAACCTAGTAAAAAATTTATCTTGCCTGTTTTAAAAATAGGGGGAGTGATTGGAGTACCCTTGGCCTAACCCACTTGGATAAACTATCAAATGATATAAAGATACTGATATTTTACTTAACTGTATTATTGTTGTTATTTATTCAAACTGTAAAATCAAATTACATCTTTTCCTTGCATGTATCTACATAGGCCTGTTTTTACTTCTCTAGGAAGAGTACAGCTGGAATGGGACAAAGGCCTGTTTATGAAATGAACTTATTTCCAGGAAATTAAAGGGGCATTAGCTGTCTTTTGCCAAAAAAATTGTTTCATTTTTTACTAGTTAGAGTGATACACAATAACAAAATAGAAATAAACATAGTCATAAAATTTCTTATGTTCCTATTTATTTTGTGAAAATAAGGTCAGGTATAGTGTCATATGTGTATATGCGTATACAAGCAGTAAAGTCTAATTGAATAATTGCCAAACTGGGTTTCTCAAGAAATTTTCATAAAATATATAGGAATTAAATCCTTTTTTTTGCCTGTGTATATTTTTTTTCTTATCAATCCAAGTAGTAAAACATTTAAAAAAAAAAGCAAAAAAAAAAAACCACAGCTTACATGCCCCTTTAATAAGGACACAAGCACATTTTCTATATGTATCATGTATGTATTATATGTCAGGAATCAGAAATGTATATGATTTTGCAAAAAAACAGAAAAACACTCAAATTTCAAAGTTTTGGCCACTTGGCCTTTATCAAGACGACATTGGCCGAAAATTTGTGAAATCTGAGTGTTTTTCTGTTTTTTTGCATACTGATACTTCCCTTTGGAGGACATTTATTTTTTTATGATTTTGATTTCCTTGGCTTTAAATTATAGACAAAAAGAAGAAACGGTCACTGTTGATGTTAAGCCTCCAGATGACACTGATCAGAATGACTTAGGGGACCAAGCTGATGATGTTTGTCTCACAGAAAAATGTGAAAAAGTTTCATTAACTAACATAAGCATAACATCTCGTGGCATGATATCATTATCAGTGGAGGACTTGTACTGCGAGTCGGATACCGCTACTTATCAAGTTAAACTAGAAACGACTTCAAATGAAAAGGAGGCTGCAGAAGATCCGGAACATCAGAAACTTCTAACACGAGTACAGCGAAGGAAAAATCAGGGAGATGCGATGTCTGACCCAACAAATGAAAGTGATAGTGAAGACTGTGTGATAGAGGTTGAAAACTCAAAAACAGATACTGTAACTGGAAATGGTCTGTCACACTCCACAGAGGAGACAAGGTCCATGTTAGAGAAAAACGAAAAAAAGACGACAGGGTGTTACGTAATACGTAAATTAAAAAGCACTTCAATAGGAAAGCTCCTCAGGTAATCTAGTAGAATCCTTATAACCAGGCGGGATGGAGTCTCGCGATCCCTTTCTTGGCCGGGACGAGTTTCAAATTTAGGTAATACATGTACATTAAAATTATGGTGTGGCAAGAGTAATCGTTCCTCTTTGTCGCCATATGTACAGTTATCCAGATGGTAATAAAACATTTTTCCCATGATGCCTGTCGTAACCGAAAAGTGAGTAGAACCATCTGTATGATAATGAAAATGGTTACTCCACCCTATCAAGTTATGTGAATTGGACAGTATCAAAGCAAACCACAAAATAATATTTGAGCGATGGTTCAGTATATATTATTGGGTATTTATGCTTGTTATCGTAACCTGTAGAGTATGGTCATTCCTTTTAGGGTAACCTCCAAATGGGATATGATGATTCCTGTTATTTTGTGGCCTCTAAAGGGTCTCTTGAACATTGGTCTGAAATGATACACTTTAATAATGATACAACATGTATCCATTTTTTTTATATAATTGTGACAAAACAATTTATTTTTTGCTTTGGATACAATACATTTGCAGTGAAAGGTCATGCAAGTTTATAACCTTATAATTGTAAAGGATTTAAAACCAAACATATAAATAAAAAAAAAGTCTGACTAATGATACCCTATCAAAGAAACCTCTCATTTATTCCATGTATTCCTTTATATAAAACCTCATTTGAAAGACAACCTGTCTTATTTAGAGACCACATTTTTCAGTGGTTCCACCGTATGTCTTGTTTTTATCTTTTTATCTGGTCTCCGAGTCAGAAGAACTGATGGTACTCTCATCAAATTTATCATATATCTTGAAATTTTTTACCCTAGTTATTTTGGACCTTTTATGACAGAAAATCTTTTTACCCAAATTTTAAATTCACCTTAAATTGTCATGCTCCTGTGGATGGCTTATTTGTACTTGCTTTTCAATTATTTAGCTAGGAAATTTTTCACATAAATTCGAAAAGCAACCTCTCATCATGGTCCAGTAAGGGTGAAAATGGTGAAAATTTGAATTCAAATTTGAACCTTAGCTGACCAGAGATGAGAGAATGGTTTAATGGTCTAACCATTTGATGACAGAGACCTGGCAAAAATTAATAGGCAGTGAAGATACCCAGATATTCACAGTGGAACCTATCTTGAAAGACCACTCCTATGAAAGACCACCTGTCTTTTGAGACCACATTCTGAAAACCATACGATTAAATTAACATTTAGATAAAACATGTAAAATTTCTTTTGAGAGACCGAATATCTTGAGAGACTACATTTCATTGGCAGATGAATTGGACTGTCTCAAGACAGGTTCAACTGTAGCATACCTCTAAAGTGTTGGGGATTCTCCTGGAACCTAAAGGTTGTCTGCCTCAGGGGCTGATAAAGACCTTTAAGCCTCCTGTTCATTTTGGGTATTTGTGTATAGATATATTTTTAATGTGAAATTGTTATTGATAATGCTATTGATAATTAATTTTAATTTAAGCAGTGTGGTATCTGAATTCTTTATCATTTTGTAAATAAATTTATCTTCAATTATTTTTTTTACAGTTTGGTAGATGTACGAGAGGCCGTTTTTCTTTACACCAGTTTATCCTTTGCTGTTATTGGATTTGATGAAATATTTACAGTCTGGGCATCAACAGAAAGAGGACTTGGTAAGTACATGCACATGTAACAGAACCATGCCCTAGCCAGAGAGAAACAGGAAGCTTTTTTAAAGCAATATCTAGTGGACATTTACTCTGATTATTAACCCATTCACCCCTGTAGACACATTTGGGCTGACCTAAGTCACTGATTTACAGAAGAGTCCATAGTTTTTCAGGCGTTGATGAGTTAATGAACTGAAAAGAAGTGCAGTGGAAACTTACCTTATTCAGACCACCTCAATTTTCAGATTGTAAATATTTGGTGCTTAAAATTTCTGAAAAGATATCAAAATAAATCCTGGGGCTCGTTTTACAAAATGTCTTAAGTCCTAAATCCTAAGTTTTAGTCCTAATTGTTATGGGACTGCCCAATCAGCAATGTGTTGCTATGGTAGTTAGGACTAAAATTAGGACATAGGACCTTTCGTAAAATAGGCCCCAGACCCTTTTGAGTCTGTTAAACTGTAAACGTGGATAATTCGGTGTGTTGCTAATTGCACGGTTCTCTTTGGCAAACAACACGTGGGGTTTTTTTCATCTGATGTCACAAATTACTTTGAGCAGTCCTACATTAAACGACAACTGTGGGACTGGTACATGTATGGGATTTTACATGTAAAATGCATCGTTGCGTATTTAGTGTAAATTACCCTCACACATTAATTTCTTTGTTTACTGTACTCAGGTGGTCTTAATTACAAGGTTCCACTTAAGAAATTTTTTTTAACACAACTTCTAGTGAATATAGTTTGACCACCTTATCACGACCTATCGTTACAAGACAATAAGGTGTTTCCAAGATCCGGAACATTTCAGAAAATACAGCACACTGATTGTATGACTTTGAGAAAATGTAGGGCACTTTTGTGGCTGTAAATACGAAGTAAACAATGGTGGGTGGGGAGATATAATCAAAAGCAAGTGCTGAAGTGTGCTTCCATTTTATAAATCAGATTCCAGAGATAAATAATTCATGGATGAACGATAGTTCATTTAAACATTTTTCCAATAAAAATGTGAACCTACAACTGAAGCGTATTTAGATCTATGATACACCATCACTGACACAATAGTAAACACCTAGTCAACAACTCTAAGATATAGAAAAATTTTTATGAGTTAAAATATTAGTTGGAGGACCTTTTGTATTAATCTAAACTTTATCATTTTATCAGCTGATACGAGGACTAGTGTAGGTAACAGCCATTTTGTCCAAAATATGCCTTAAAGTTTGTCACATGGTAATGAAAGTCACATGACAGAGTAGTCTGTCGAGGGATCTTGGAGGCAATGTATTTGACCTGATGACAGAATTTCACTGTGAACCAATGTACATAATGTTATTCACCTTTTTATTTGATCAGTGTGGAAAATGGTGTATTTCTTCACAGCAGTCTAAAGATATATGCCAATTTACATTACTTAACCCTTTCACCACCGAATAATTAATTATTGTATTAGACCATTCTTTTGATGGTCTGATGGGTTGAAAGGGTTCAGATGAAATATTTTGACAACATGGACACCCATTTTACTCTTCTGTTTTATAATTTCAGGTGGGCTCGGTTATGACCCTGCTAGGATTGGTATGGTGCTTGGTATCACTGCAGTGCCAATGTTAATTGTCAATATTTTCCTATTTCCCTGGTTGGTCAAGCGGTTTCAGTTAAAGAATGTGAGTTGTATTGTCAAATTCTTAAAAGCCCATGACCGACGATTTATGTTCAGCAAGGTTGTTAATTTTGTTTTAAATGATAACATGCTTTGCAAAATGCTTATATAAAGTTATCATCTTCCCATTAATTATGCTTCTAAGTGATTCTCTGTTTTCTAGTAATTTGAGTTTGAAGATAGAAAAAAAAAGATTTTTACTTGTAATGACAATTAATACAAATGGAGTTGCGTAATATTCAAGGCAACCTCAAATGAATAAGTTCAACATATGGGTTATTGTCATCTCGTACCCATCACAACTCGTACCTAAGTGAATTGGTTGACTCGTACTTATGCTTTAGCTGACTCGTGCCCATCGATTACGAGTAACTCATTCGTGCCCATCGCCTGTTTGACTGTGTAATTATTGATGAAGGTATACATGTACCTACCAACTAGGTAATTAGCATAACGACATTTGGTATTGAAATGTCATACAGCTGTCTGTGGAATTGAATTGGCTACAGAATTAATTCACTGACAGACATATTGTCTTATTCACAAAACATGGCAGGGCGGATTAATTTTAAAGTATCTTGTGGATGATTCTAATCAATTTCTGGTTATGACAATCTTTATGGGAAAAACTTTTTAGTACATTTTATATTAAATTTATCAATTAAATATAATCTATATTTTTCACTGATATTTTTCATTGATATTTTTAACTCATTGAAAATACAACTCAAGCTAAGTGCTGTATTTCATTTTAGCCAATCAAAATGCAGTGAAATATTAAACCAAACAGTTACATTTACAGAAACCTTTTAACCTTAGCTTATCAGGGGTTATTCTCAGGAAACTGTAATTTCAATGCACCATTCAACATCACATTCACTAAATCACAAAACAAACATCACATCAGTACATCTTCGCAAAAACATTTAACATGTGATTGACAAAAACCGCTTCGCTAGATGCCAGATGTAAAAATCAGCCTTCAAGAATGTGACGACACTTGTAGTCATTACAAGAAAGAATTCCAACATCTATCAACAATTAAATACTAGGAGAAGAACTGAGACAAGATATCATTGAATGTTGTCAATGTAAATATTATGAAACCGGAAGTGATGTTGCCCGACATTCTGTTGAGGTCACATGATATTAACACTAAATATTTCGACAAAGCTGAATGGAATGGAACAATCCAAACAAGCGTAATGGTAAATCATAATTCCTACATAGAATAATGATCGAGCCTGGGTAGTTTTTCTATATACTTGAGAACTATGTCATCAGTGTAACCATAATTCCTACGTTATTGTGTACAAGTCAGTAAAATGATGGGTACAACTCTTCCAATTGTTTTGGTCATGAGTCAGTCAACCATAGGCATGATTTAGCCAAAGTGGATACAAGTTGAGATGGGTACGAATTGAGATGGGTCCGAGTTTACCAACATTCCACAAAGAAGTAAACACGTTGCCATACAGGTAGCAAATAAACGAAACACAAAGGACAGAAAAAGAAGAGAGATAGAATCGATAAAGAAATTGTTCTCTGCATTTAGAAACAGAAAAAGAGCATTGAAGTGATTTGAAGAAGGAAATGAAGCTGAAAACAAATTATTAATTTGCCACCCTTCTTTGAATTTCCCCCGAAGAAACCTCAATATGTCAACGCTAACACTTCTGTTCAATCGTGGAGTCAAACGGGTCGGAGAATACCAATACTTTCTTTTGTTTTTATCTGTTAACTTGAAAGTGGTAAAACTTTATGTATGGAAATACAATATTTTTATTTCAAAAAATGAATAATGGCAGTTTTTGGTGAAATACTTCCAACAATTTGAAATACATTCATGTTTTACATACTTTCCGTATCAGTGTAACAGAAGTGAACGGTACACGTGCGATCGCTAATTAGGGGGGGGGGTTTGTATCACATTGTTTTTATCATTTTCTGACTAATTGTAGTGTATGTGTACACTAGTTTTGATTAGTATGTCGTTAAATTGTATAATGTGTGAATCAGAGAACATTTTACGACACTTCATGTTGGTCGATTTAAGCGGTCATGAGCCTTTAAACAGACTTAGAGCCTTATCTGAGTGATGTTTCATAACAAAAGCATAACGAGGGTATTACAAAAATTACTATTTTAGATATATATGTGTATGTATATACATGTACATTAAGTAATCGAATGCCACTTCTAAGATGTCAGAATTATTTTTTGTTTTAATAGTGTTTCACGTTGCACTCAAACAATTTTTCAGTTATATGGTGGCGGCCAGTTTTTTAATAGTGAAAGATAGAATCCTAATACGAGGTACCCAGAAAGTGATGACCACTTGCCTCGTGCAAGCAAACTGGCAAACATCCTCACAAATTTGTTTTGGTTCCAGCAGTGCTCGGACCTGCACTGATCAGAGATGAGAAAATTTATAGTTTAAAGAGCAATGCTTTAACCACTGGGCCACGGAGGCCCCAGAAATATGATATAAAGAGTGAGATTTTTCAGAATAATCTATTTTTTCATGACTTTTATGTGTTCTTTGAATCTAAAAGTCAGTTCTTATTGTGATACATTTTTAGTCTAAACTTCTTGCATTCTGATACATCTGACGATATTTATGGTAGTTTCTGCCACATATGATTTTTTTTTTTCAGACATTTCTGGGATGTTGTGTAGTGAGTGGTGTGGTGATCACTTTAATTCCACTTGTACATTTAGCTACATTCAGGTAAGACTCATTTACAAAATGGAGATTAATCTACTACTTCTTCTAGGAATAAATTTTACTATTGATGCACAATTGTTTGTATAAAAAGACTACAGAAACCTACTGAAACATGATTAGCAAGTTGGATATATTTCATACGGTGAAATGTATAACAGTTGAACTTGCCTTGCCAGACCATCCCTTCTTAACATTGAAATGTGGCCATACAAGGTAGGTGGTCTCTCAAAAGGGGTTTTATCTAAAGAATTACTTAACTATGTGGTATTCAAAATGTGGTATTACAAGACAGGTGGTCTTTTATGAGAGTGGCAGGGTTCACCCGGCCATGACCCAATTTAGCCATCAGCTATTTTTGTTCAAGATTGGCAAAATTAATTGTAATTGACAATTTTTTCTGACCATTACCATTTGTCATGTTTAATGCATGTTTCTTTAATATATATATATTGAACCATCCGAGGCTTACCTGTAGGTTCAAGTCTTGCTGGAACCTGAACTGATTTTGGTATTTGTTCATTTACATGTACTTGCAGAGGGCCAGTGGCCTCTGCCAGAGTACATAATAACCAGGTTCACTTCTCCATCATTGAAAACATCCCCCACTAAATGTATATATGAAACACTGAAATTGACTCATATTAATATATAGACCAGTCATTTTCTAAAGTACACATGTACAGATATCTAAGCGACTTATTATTCAAGATAAACTCTTCTAATTTCTAAAGTCTGATACAATATATTTTGGATTAACCAGTAACCATATAAATGATCAATTTATAAGAGAAATGTATAATGTGCTGTGTCTCACTGAAGTACACCCACATCTCTTATCATATGTATGAATTTGTAACAATCCAAATAAAGTCAACAACAAGGAGATATACAAAAATATTTCTTACTAACAAACATGTTTAATCAAACAATACTAACTGAATATACATAACTAGTCACAACTCCGAACGGAACTGAATTTCAGGATGTGTTAAAATGATCATACATGTACATGTAATACTATATATTGTATAAAAGTTATAAAATGTTAATTACATGTAGGTGAATGATAAAAGGAAAACTAGTTGTTGTGAGTAAAAGTTTTAATGAAATGCATAAAATGGATAGATATTGTTTTAAAAAATGAATTTGTATCGAATTTTAAAAAAAAAGTAATTTGTATCGATTCAGACACACAGTAGATACATTGTAAAATCGTAATAATAATGACTGATATAAATGATGATACAGATGCGTATACAATTAATTTACTTGTAAATATATCATTCGGAGACAATTTACATTGCATTTATCTATCAAAATAACAATAAATAAATAAAACACAAAATTGGCTCAAGTATTTTTTTTTCTTTGCGGACAATCAAATTTTCATGTCGGGCTAGCACAACATCAGGATAGCACTTGCCCGGCTGAGCAACATGTTCAAAATGTTAAGGTCACAAACTGATAAAAAAATTTTTAGGTAAATATGACGGGCCCCTAAGTTTAAATCTGGGCAACCAGAATTTAAAACTTAGGAGTCCGTTTGGCTCCTGATGATGTTTTCTTAATTTCCAACCCTACTATGCTCGGCACTTATATCCATTGAGCAGTGAGAGTTCTTTAATCTACTGTGAAACAGGACCTCGGTTTTTACAGTCTCATCCAAAAGACAGTAAACCAACCTGCAGCAATCTGAACTCGAACTCACGACCTCACGATCAAAAGTCAAGCGCACTACCGACTGAGCCAGGTGGGCTCTGTTCTGATCGAGTTGAAATTTAGTAAATAAAGTTCAACGACATTAGAATTACACTAACAAGAGTGAGAAATAGATTACATTTCCCATGAAGGTTGTTGTAACCCCAAAATTAGTAGAATAATCTGTATGATAATTAACCTGTTCAACCTTACAGACCATAATAGACTGGTCTAAACAATAGAAAAAAGCATACCATCTAGATACTTAGGGGTGAAAGGGTTAAAAAGTTACTCCGCCCCGCCAAATTATGTGAACTATTATGATTTTGTTAGATATTTCTCTTTTATTTATTTTTCAGCGAGACGGTTAATTTGATTTTGTTGATGACATTGTTAATTCCACAAAAGGTGTTAACAAGCTCGTCTTTCTCTGCCACTTCACTGTTTGTCAATAACTCAGCACCGCCAAGTCTATCAGGGGCGGTAAATGGAATAGCTATGACGGTCACAGCTATAGCAAGGTAAGAAGAACAAGGAAGAAAATCTTGGGGAGGATTTTAGATCCTTCAAGTGTCTCGGGTGTCCTATTGTGGTGTTATGCTGTTTAAGTCATTGTTTAGACATTTTGTTTAAAGGGGCATTAGCTGTACTTACAAAAAAAAAGAAATATTTTGATTTTTCTGCTTTTATTACTTGTACTTGATGTACAGTAACAAATAAGAGCTATACTCGGGCATAATAATTTATATTCCTATATATTGTATGAAAATAAGGTCAGGTCCAGTGTGTAGAGATGCTAGTTTTCCGGATTTTTCTGGAATTTTTAATTCCCATCCCCATACATTCCGGATTTGATTACTATTTCGTTATTTAGTATAATTAAATTCCGGAGTTTGATTACAATTATGTTATTTAGTATAACCCAATTTCTCTGGTTCTTTTTGGTAATTAGGCAGACCACTGAGATACATTTCTGGTTCATCGGACATTCGTTGATTGTGACCGAATTGATTAACCAGCATCAACGTTGCTTTGACTCATTGCTAAAGCGAGGTTGACAGTTTAAAGCACATGGCATGCATGGTGACAGAGTGTAATTTTAAAATCTAACAAGAGTGTTTTAGATCGATCCGCTAATACAAAATGCTTGAACAAGGCCAGGCATTGAGAACAAAATGCTGGTGGAAAGGGATGGCATGGGTATCTTCATGACATGTCAGATTATGATTGATGTAAAGGGGCAGTGTTTATGTACTGTGTGCAATGATCAAATCAATTTATATGTAGCCTACACCTTTTCCCTAAGCAGAACAACCCTTCTATATATATAACATAGTTGATGGTTTTCATCTTGCTTCAAATGAATATGAAATATGTATTGAAAAAAAGCACAGAACAGTCATTATCTTCTAAGTCCTTTATTGTAACAAACACCAGAAAGTATGCCAGAATCAATCTCGGAGCATCTTTACTTACAGACCCCTGGCCTATATCGGCTGAGTAAGTAATTTCAGGATTTTTTCCTGTAAACCACTAGCATCTCTAAGTGTGGTATGCATATACAAATAGTAAGGTTTAGTTAATCAATTGCAAGTGAGTAATTGCCAAACTGGGTTTCTCAAGCAATTTTCACAAAAGGGATAGGAATTGGGATATAAGAATTTTTATGCCTGTTTATATCTCTTTTATGTTGTTGTATATCAATCTAAGTACTTAAATAGGAAAGAACATTTTTCATGTTTTCTTTTTTTTAAAAAAAAACCACAGTTACATGTATAATGCCCCTTTAACCATTCTAAAAGGTCTTTTACAAATGTGATAAAGGAAGGTATGGTAAGGTATAATGTTTTTGTGGTGTTGTATGTAATCACTTTATATAGATTTTGCTACTCTTTGATTTTTAAGTCACCTGGGCAAAAGGCCCATGATGACCATTTAAAATTGTTTTTTGTGTGCTGTCGTCCATTTTAAACTTTCAACTTCTTTTCAAAAACCAACGTGCCAGTTACATATAATCTTGGCAGAAACTATCCCCATTTGAAGCCCTTTAATTTGTTGTGAATGAATAAGGTTAAGGTCTCATAGGGGCGCCATAAAAGGCCAAAAATTAGTACATCTTTAAAAATCTTTTTATCATGAACCAATGATAAAAATTTCTTTCCAATTTTGTATGCTGGATTATTAAGTAAGTCAATATCTACAAAGTCTACAAATTGAAAACAAAATTTAATGAAAATTGAAGGATGAGGCATTCAAGGGAGCACTTCAAATGACATAGGGACAGTTTTATACATATTGCTTATTTACTCAATTATAACTTTGTAGCTGACCTGCACTGGTCTGTTTTCTCCAAAACTGCCGTAGTGACTACCGGGTATTTCTTTTATCTGTGTCCATCAGTCAAAAAAAATTAAAGGTGCATTAGCTGACGCTGTTTACCAAAAAAAAAAAAATATATATTTTGATTTTTTTCTACTTTTTCTTCTTATACTCGATGTACAATAACAAATCAGAGTTATACATAGGCATAAGAAATCTTGTAGTGCTATATTTTGTGTAAACAAGGACAGGTTCAATGTGGTATTCATATACATATAGTAAGGTTGAGTTTATGAATTGCAAGTGAAAAAAGTGCCAAATGTGGGTTTCTCAAGCAATTGTCACAAAACATATAGAAGTTTTAGAATGTTCATGCCTGTGTATTTTTTTAGTTTTTTGTTATTGTATATCAATTAGTAAAAAGGGAAAGAATTTTGAAAAATCACCTAATGCCTCTTTAAGGTTTTTGGTTAAAGTTGCTCACCAGTAACTTCATAATGGTTTCTCAAGTAGGAAACGTGTTTCATGTGCATTGATTTATGATTACTCTCAGAATGATTAATTGACCTGCAATAATATTTTTGCCCATGCACATTTTTAATCCTCCATAATAAGAGACTTGGGGCACATAGGTTTTGGTCTGTTAAACTTTAACCTTGGCCATAACTTTTGAATACTAAGTTAAAGGGCTTTCATTTTTCACATGTGTATTCCTTGTGACAAGTTGTTAACATTTTTTGAGACCAAAATATTTTACCAAGTAACCTTGTGATCAACAAATTCCATCGGATTTTGTTGCAGAAAGAGGGCATTTGTGTTTCACAAAAACATCTTGTTTTTTTTTTATTGAAGAACAATTGCACCTGCTGCTGGTGGAAGTATATTTGCGTGGTCAGTTGGATATGGAGCACCAAATCTTGGCCCACCATTTGACATAAGCCTGTCGTTTTTTATTTTCGGCTTTGTAGTATGGGTAACGGTGATCTATGGCATTTTTACCTCGGAATCACTCAACAAACAGAAGAAACCACCAAAGGAAAAGAAACAACGATAAGTGTTTTACTATGCCCCTGCATTAATTGTAAAACAGAAACAAAAATTTTTGTGAAAGCACAATTTTTTTTAATGATATTGTGAAAAAATATTTTTGTACAACAGCCATTCGCAGGTGATATTTTGAAATCCTATGTTTGTGACTAAATATGGATCATATAACATATACAAGGCATATCATATTATCTATAAAGTAAATTAACTCATCAACCCCTGAAATACATTGGAATCTTCAGTAAATCCATCACTTAGACCAGTCCAAATATGTCTTTAATGATGAATGACTTAATTTATCATATTTATATAAAATACTTTGATTTATCATATATTAGCACATTGGCGTTAAGTTATCTACAATGCACATTGACATTATGTCATATACAAATTATATTGACGTATCATATCATATACCATGTATACATTGGTTATTACAGAATATAAGGATGGTGTAGCTTGTTTTGGCTGGACGCTGATGCTATGTGTCTCAATATTGATATATGTCATAAAAAGACATATAATCTATTATTTGTGTTAAAAATATCAGTTTTTGTTGTTGCTGTTGTTGTTGTATTGTTGTTTAACGTCCCACTCAAAAATATTTAACTTGTATGGTAACAGAACAGAATTGAAAGCAATGGGGAAAATTGAAGGTAGTGCAAAAAATTTAAGCCTAACTCATCAACCCCTGAAAAATAATGGACTGTTCTGTAAACCAATAACTTAGGCTAGTCTTTACTGTTGGATGGATTAAGTAGGCAATGACAATGCCTGAATTATCATAAATTATACACAATACATATCGCTAATATGTCACATCTACAATGCATATTTATTTATTGAATTATCACAAATACATTGGGGTATTTATTAACCTCAGACACAAAATGACTACAATGCATGGTGTTCATATATACAACAAGCAACCGCTAAAGGTGGTATGACTGCTTTGCAAAGTGCTGTATTTCAAACAACACAACAGTTACAAACAAGACAAATGCAACAGCTGAACCAATTTATTGTTAGTTCATAGACTGATATTTGTTTAGCACTCTGGCCAAAAATGACAAATTTTGTTTACTGTGATGTTTGAGACATGACATACTTCTTTATACTTTGGGATATTTGACTTTGTTAGTTAAAGGACATGTCAGTTGTTAGACACTTTAATTGTATTTTACTTTTTTCATTCTTGAAACTGATGTCGTAATTGATTTAATGTCAATATAGACAGGCGACCTCTATAAAGAGGTTAATTCATTATGAAAAATTTACAAAGGTTATCTTTGAATGGCCTTTACAGGCAGGTGCTCTTTATACACAGGTGGCTTTTAATGCAAATTTGACTGTATTTCATTTGAATTTAAATGTGAACTCGCAACGGGTGTGACTGATCAACAGGGGTCGATTACTGCTCCTTGGCACCTGATCCCACCTCTAGATTTGTAGAGGTATGTGTATGGCCAGTATTGTCTCATGAACCTTTTTCTAGTTAATACTTTTGTACCTGACATTTTGTACATTTTTATATAGTAATTAGTGGGTTTTATTTTGTATGTTTATACAGTTCTTGTAAGTGTTCTGATACTGTGTATTCAAGGATCCTTTCTTTTTAACTTTTTATGTTTTATAGAACACAGCAGTTACCATCCTCTAGATAATTTTGTTTACAGATTAAGATAAGAACCATTACATTGAAGTAAATTTCAATGAAATTCACATAAATGAAATATGTTTAAGTTAAGGTTTGGTTATGGATTTTTAACCTTAATATAGGGAGCTTAAATAGATAAATAGACCCATTCCCAATGCAAAAAACATGCACTTGTTCTCAATATGCAGTCGTAATTTCCCAACTGAAGTCAAATGACAATGGATTTGAATTTTCAAACAGTTCTGTATATTGTTAGATTTCCCAATTTCAAAAAAACACTGCTAAATTCCTAATTCAAAAGGCAAGGCCCAGTTCCCGTTCCCAACATACTATGGGAAATCTCTGCTTGATGTAGGGTGATATGAATGTTTGTGTCAGTCATATGTAACAAAATACTATGGGAAATCTCTGCTTGCTGTAGGGTGATATGAATGTTTGTGTAGTCATATGTAACAAAATACTATGGGAAATCTCTGCTTGATGTAGGGTGATATGAATGTTTGTGTCAGTCATATGTAACAAAATACTATGGGAAATCTCTGCTTGATGTAGGGTGATATGAATGTTTGTGTCAGTCATATGTAACAAAATACTATGGGAAATCTCTGCTTGATGTAGGGTGATATGAATGTTTGTGTCAGTCATATGTAACAAAATACTATGGGAAATCTCTGCTTGATGTAGGGTGATATGAATGTTTGTGTCAGTTATATGTAACAAAATACTATGGGAAATCTCTGCTTGCTGTAGGGTGATATGAATGTTTGTGTCAGTCATATGTAACAAAATACTATGGGAAATCTCTGCTTGCTGTAGGGTGATATGAATGTTTGTGTCAGTCATATGTAACAAAATACTATGGGAAATCTCTGCTTGCTGTAGGGTGATATGAATGTTTGTGTCAGTCATATGTAACAAAATACTATGGGAAATCTCTGCTTGCTGTAGGGTGATATGAATGTTTGTGTCAGTCATATGTAACAAAATACTTTCATGCCTTCCTACAACCGGACATAAATTGTTTCAGGGGTCAACAGTTATGAAAATTTCCACTTGCCCTGCAGGACAAGTAGTACTTGAATCTAATTGTCTGAGTGCAAAACCAAGTGTAACATTAAAAGATATTATTTTGTGTTCAAACAAGAATACTTTTTATTGAATTAATTTGTCTGCAGCAATTTTACTTGTCCTTTTGGACATCTTGTCCGAACACAAAATTGACTTGTCCTGGATACCTGGACAAACCTTGATGTTAAACCCTATGTTTATTATGCTGACTTCAAGTTGCTGTTAATAATTACTATTACTATCAGTAAATGTCATAAACATCAAACAAGCATCACATATACATGTTACAGCAATACAAATATTCCAACAAAATGTCTGTTATAGGATCTACATACTGATAGTGTCATACCCAATCAGCACAGCATGATAGACTAAAAATAATAGAAAAGAGCATATCATTTAGTTTAACCCTTTCATCCCTACGGACCATAATAGACTGGTCTAAACAATAGAAAAGACCATACCATTTTGTTTAACCCTCTCAACCCCTACAGACCATAATAGACTGGTCTAAACAATAGAAAAGACCATACCATTTTGTTTAACCCTCTCAACCCCTACAGACCATAATAGACTGGTCTAAATAATAGAAAAGAGCATACCATTTAGTTTAACCCTTTCATCCCTACAGACCATAATAGACTGGTCTAAACAATAGAAAAGAGCATACCATTTTGTTTAACCCTCTCAACCCCTACAGACCATAATAGACTGGTCTAAACAATAGAAAAGACCATACCATTTAGATATTTAGGGATGAAAGGTTTAAGAAAGTAAAGTGAGTAACAATTAAAAAAAAGAGAATCTTCTAGTCATGAAATTTGATATAGGTTCAAGTTTTCAATTGTTTCATGTTTTTTTATTTCGTTTGTTTTTATTTACTTATGTTGTATCCAGTCTATGACAATGTTTTAAAAACATAATACAATGTATGTACAAATCAGTTCCCCATACAAACTTTCCCACTGATATAAATTTCAGTTTTTCTTCTCTGTCCATGACAACTCGCCTTTCTTATACCCATTTAAGATTTTTTTTAATTTTCAGCGTTAAATTTTGAAATATACAAAGAGTAAGGCGTATACACAAGTATATGTAATGACATTTTCTTACTTTTAAAACTGAAACAGTTTGATAACTTGAAATGTTTTATTTAAGCTATACTTAGTCACTCTGTCTCATTATTTTGTATGGAAACATTTATTATGAACATGTATTACACAAGACCATGTTTTATGTAGTCAAAGATTTTATAAATATATTATGGACCTATTGTTTATTTTATCATACTTATAGACACAAATATGCGTTTTATTCACATTTTAGTTAAATTAAAACTTTAAATTCTATCATTTTGTTTTTTTGACATGTTTTAATGTACAATTTTAATGTATATAGGTGCCTGCCTTGA
Organism: Atrina japonica; assembly: GCA_030159075.1. NCBI lineage: Eukaryota > Metazoa > Mollusca > Bivalvia > Pterioida > Pinnidae > Atrina > Atrina japonica. Next base: position 345,259 of record BROG01000501.1, on the reverse strand, counting down.
GAGACCTACCCACCAGTTGTGATGTGTGGTCTCTCAAGACACATGGGACAGGTGGTCTCTCAAAAGAAGTTTCATCAAAAGGATTATTCAACCAATTGGTGATTTTCGAGTTCTTAAATCGTCCGTTATTGTTCTAGATTTTTAGTTCTGCTATTACGTGACTGTTGTGCATCGTTATTTCTGCATTACTTTGTTTGCATAGGCCACCAGAGTAGATGCCCGATTTCAAACAATAAATCAAAAGGTCACAATATTCCACGTCTGGTGTAGTGTTCAGATGTTAATGTCAATTTGTTTGTTACATAAAAGACTTTTGACAATAATCTTGCCTCTTGATATACATTTAACTGCATTTTATTTCTTAATTGACGCAAAGACACATACCAGAAATCACTATGACTGACAAAGTTGAAACGGCACATAAAAAATACGGATCCAAAAACGGATTATTTAAGAACTCCAAAAATAGTCTATTGTTTTTCAGAATATGGTCTTAAAAGACAGGGGGTGTTTCATGAGAGTGGTCTTTCAAGAGAAGTTCCACTTTTCTTTGAAGTTTTTTATTTATGATATTGTTATATGTTTGTGTTGAAAAAAAAAATTGTGAATTGGACTTGTTAATTACATGCAGTATTTATGTATATATGCATTCCGTTTAATTTGAGAGTATTCTTTAGATGTTTTGTTACTATACTAATGAAAGATGTTTTATATTCAAAGTTTCAAATTTGCTTTCATGTCATACAATGTCACTGAGAAATAATTAATCTCACCTCTTGATTTCCGGAGGCTCATGTTTGTCCAATGTTCTCCAGATTTGTATATTGTGTCCCAATCTAATTAAAAACTGATCTCTCACTGCTCCCGTTACCTGATGTGTCTTGTACAGGATATAATGCAATCCGCTATGGGGTCATGTGCGGATGACCTCTCGTGGGTGTGTAATGTTCGACCAATGAAAATGCAACTTACAAACTTGAATGGCAAAGAGATGTAATTTGTTCTATAAAAAAGAAAACCGTCGGTCCGCAAAATTCCATCGTTATATCTTTTGAGATTCAAACCCATCCAGGGTTATGAATATAATTCTGTACTACAGTATTTGTGTGTTCAGTTCCAGTGTTGTTTAATATGTTAAAAAGGCTTACATTGCTATGCCATTTGATCACTTACAAGATTGTGTAAGTCGTTTTTTTATTGGTCAAAAATGACACCCATATGAGGTCATCAACACATGACCCCATAGCTGGTTGCATTAGATCCTATACACAACATGTCAGAAAACAGGAGCGATTAGAAATTGTTTTTTTTTTTAATTAGACTGATTGTCTCCTACATAAACGTCCTTGGACCCACTGTATCAAAAGATGGTAATTGTATTGTCTTAAATTGTTCGAATAAAATTTAATGTCCTCCAAAGGGAAGTATCAGTATGCAAAAAAAACCCCAGAAAAACACTAAATTTGCCTTATGATGTTAGTCAGGGTAATGATGATAAAACGGTCCTAACTTATGTTTTAGGTCGAACAACTTAACAGAAAAACAGTCAATTTTCACAAATTTTTGACCACTTGGCCTTTATCAAGTGAAAGACGACAATATTTTGCACTAGAGCTTTGTATTGTGCAGACTTAATACTATGTAACTGATCTACATATTGTCGTCTTTCACTTGATAAAGGCCAAATGGCCAACAATTTGTGAAAATTGAGTGTTTTTCTGTTAAGTTGTTCGACCTAAAACATAAGTTAGGACCGTTTTATCATCATTACCCTGACTAACATTATAAGGCATTTTCTTACATTTTCAAATGAAATATTGATATTTCAAACCTGCTACATTTACAAAGATAAACTGTGGCACCTACAACAATGACTTCGGTCTTTGCACTGCCTCTTTCTGGTCATTAAGATGAGACCTGATTTGGTCCTAGTAAGTCACAAGTCCTAACTGTATGTAAATCATTCGAAAGTCATCAGTGTAATCATAAGACCAAGTCTATGACTTTTCAGAGCTTTCATAAAACGGACCCCAGAAGTACAGTACTGTGGTTTTTGTATAAAGATTTATTTCTATTACAATCTTCAGTTACTATCAATTTCAATTGCATTATAACACTTTTGTATTTGATATATCTTTGGCACTTCAACCAAATTAAAATTAAATTGTTGGATAATATAATAGACCTTTCATTTACATTTGTAAACTTTACATACATGTTTTTGGTCATCTGAGGTGGTACAATTGAAACCTACCATCATCCTTTATCCAATATGGCCGTCATAGAATTGTCTCTGATTGACGGAAATGTTTTAATATTTTAATGCAAACTCATTGGTAGTTTAACAAGGGAGTCAATTGTCATGGTAACAAATGAAAGTATGTGATTTTAAAATTTTGATTTCCTCGGGTTTTGCTAGAAAATGGTATACAATGATATTTTAACAATGCGAACACAGTGAAGATCTTATGAAGGAGTCATTTGTCATAGCAATTTGTGATTGGTGGTACATTTTGAAATTCGGTTTATAAGATAACTTTTCTAAGGTCGTCTAAGAAAATTTGTGGGAATCCCAAAATTCGTCAGCTGTCTGTTTGGGATACTTTCTGTAACTGTTGGTTATTACATATCACATATATTGTTATATAGTTGATAGAATTTTTTTATCAACTTATCGAGTAAATTCCTTCCTGTAACATTAGTTTTAAGACTAAGACCAAATTTAAGACTTTAATTGTGAATACGACAATCGATGAAAGGACACCTTTAAGGTGAAATGAACAGGAAAAACGTTTTATTCCTCATTGAATACACCCTTATGCATGGTGACAAGTAGTAATGATTACTCTAGTCAGTGTAAATTTAATCTTATGCTATACTACCTAAAATTTAAACTCATCCAGGTCAAGAAAGGGTTCACAAGATTCAGAAATATGAATATCTTTTATATCATTTTTTATTTTGAATGTATTTTGTACATTTTGTACTCTCAGGAATGTAGGCCTATATTGATACGAGATAGCTGTTTTGTATATGATTTAAGTTTCATAATTTTGACACCATGGTTGCCATCAGCATTGTTGTATATTTTATTCATGAATTACATGAGATATGTATTTGTTGTATAATGTTGATAATATCATTGTTTATGATATGGTTAGCCATTTTACAATTATTTCTTGCTTAATATATATTCCAAGTTTTGCTGCACATGAGCTGTCATCGACGCAAAATTTTACATGCAGATTTTATGAAATATTTTATCTCGGTGACATCCCAAAGAGATCACCTGGTGATTAAAATAACAAATGGATGCGTATAATTACAATAAACTCGTCGTCATGTTAAGCCCATTGTGTGTGTTCTTTTGAATCCGTCATCATTCTGGTCATTGTTGATCAACGTTTGGAAAAGTTTTGAGAAGATTACCTGTTGTTAAGGAAGCACATGGCGAGACACGTGCATCTATCATTCCATGTAAGATAATTTGTCCTTCTCCATGTTTCCTTTGGCCTCCCAATCTTGCGCTATGACGTAGTATGGCATAAAACTTTATTTTTAGACATGACGTAATGTTACAAACATTGCTTATTCTCATTGTCAGTCGTACGTATGTGAGAATACAGATAATGTAGGTGTATGATTGGGTTTGATGATTTGTAGTTATTACACACGTGGTGCTATGTTGTTGGATGCCAATAAAATAGTTTATGTTGATGTTTTTTGTTGTTATTCCTCTTCTTTGCAAAAGTTGAAAAGAAAAAATGAACAGTAGTAACAGTATATAGATAAGCAAGATTTAAAGTGGCCGAGTGCCGCACATTTGGTCAGCGCTGGTTCGAGCCCTGCTGGAACCTAAGCTGATTTTTCTGAGAAAGTTTGCCAGTGTACTTGTGAAAGGCTAAGCAATTTTTCTAAGAAAGTTTTCCAGTTTACTTGTGAAAGGCTGTTGGTCTCTTCCCAGGTACATTGTAACAGGGTTCTCTCCTCCACCATTAAAAACTGGTCGCCACCATATAACTGAAAAATTATTCAGTGTAGCGTAAACACCATTCAAATTTAAAAACAAAAAGATTTAAATTATAACCACAAGGTCAATGAGATGTCTGATCATGTGTATCCAATATCCTGCAAAACCACATTTCACCACTGTACTTTGAAATTTTCGCTCCCATTTAATTTTTGCCCTTAGATGTAAGGATGAATGTAAAATGAAAGCGAATTTTTAAGGTTAATAATTGAAGCACGAACACATAGTTATGCGATCCATGCTGCTATGGCATTTAGGGGAGAATTAAAGACGGGGTGAATTTGTTTCCTGTCGTTAAAGGATGAAAATCACCAGGGTATACATTACTGCTTCCATATGATAGACAGAAAATATGTTGATATAACGATGTAATATGTGTATTGGATACCTAAAACCCTTACATAAATCTAAATATTGCAGCACACCAATCAGAGTGCCAGAACTATAGTGCTGCTATCGGCGACATTCTGGCTCCAAAACTGCTTACATAATACATAGCGCCGGAATGGTGCCAGAACATTGAAGGGATTTCCTGGCGCTATGTGTTATATCTGAGCAATGAATTACAACCTGCTGAATTCATATCTAAACTGACCACTAATTTAAAAGTGGTAACAGTGTTATAGAAGTATGAATTCAAGTGATCAGATTTTCATTTAATGGAAATGGAATGTAGTATTTGCCACTAATGCAGTAAAAGTTTCATTCTGTCAATCTGTATTAAGAAAACAGGTGAGTGAATACATGGAGTAATAATCCAATGTTTTTAATAATGCTGTTAAGATGAGTTGTTCGGAAGAGTTATTTACATGTGGTTCATAAACCAGATGGAAATCAATGGGTTTTTCAAATTTGTAATTATACATGTACATGTAATATTATTATTGTTGACATTTCAGTACAATATAAATATGCATGTTACTACATTAATATAAGACATATCTCCTTGTTTAAGTGTAAATTAACATTAGAATATTTGCTACACATTAATACATGTCACTGTATCCTGTATAATGTCTTAAATTAACAGTGAATAAAAAATAGTGCCAGAATTGCGCCACAAGATGGTGCCAGAATAGTGACGGAAAACTAATTTGCTATATTGCCGCAATGTTTTGGTACTATGTTGCTGCAATATTGCCGCAAGCTTCGTATTTTGGTAAGGGAAGTGATAGAAATCTTTAACATTAAAATGTATTGAATACAGATGATTATCCAATAAACTTGAGCCGACCTGGCTCAGTCGGTAGTGCGCTCGACTCTTGATCTTGAGTTCGAGTCCAGCCAGCGACAGGTTGGTTTCCTGTCTTTTGGATCGAACAGTAAAAAAAAGATAGCTCCGAGGAAATGTTTGGCCTTTCCCAACCTAGTCCCGTGTCACAGTAGGTGTCGGCACGTTAAAGTGTGACCCATCACTGCTCAATGGGTGCGTCGTAAGTGCCGAGCATATCTCATCTATTTCTAAAGCTCTAATTTTTCCTAACACTTGACCTCTTTTTAATCTATAAAATTTATTTGCCAAAATTTTCTATTTCCTGGGATTCTTGAACTTTCACCGGCATTTGGTGACGTCTCCATATGAGTGAAATATTCTATTTACATCAGTATATATTACCATTGAAAACCCCATCCATGACGCACAGACACTTAACCAAAACCTCGAAAGATTTTGGAAACTTTTTACTTCACTATATGGGCAGAAACAGATGGCTAGTGAACTTTATCAATCCGCAAAAACTGAAAGCTTACTTATTCCCTGAAAAAAGGTGGTGCAGGGAGTGCAAACACCTACTATACAATGCAGTCTCATATGTAAATTGTGGAGGTCAATGAACAACATTCCATATAAAGGAAGTTATGAACACAAACATTTGGGGACTAACATTTAACAACAATCTTCATTGGGGAACTCCTATTGATAACATCATTACAAACGCAACTAACAAAGTAACTCAATATTTTACGCACACTCAAAATTCCAACTTAACAGAAAAACACTTGAGAGTATGTATTTCTCATTCGTAAGACTTCTCTTTGAATACTCTATCATATGGGACAACTGTCCCAACTATTACAAAGAAAGAAAATGAAAACAATCAATATCGAAGCTGCTAGAATTGTCACTGGAGCTACTAAGCTAGTAAGTTTAAGTCTTTTATATAAAGAAACTGGCTTGGAACACTTGAAAAAAGACGTGAACAACACGAATTGATCCAATATTTCAAAATTTTAAAGGGTCTCTCTCCTAGTTATCTTGAAAGTTTCATCCCCCCTCCACATGCCTCTGTTCACGAAAATAATACAAGACACGCCAACAACCTAATAAATATTCAGTGCTTTTCTACCTACCATTACAACAGCTTTCTTCCTTCATCTATCCGACTATGGAACAGTCTGCAGCTTCATATTCAAAACTTGAACTCCATTGGCAAATCAACTTCTCACTTCCTTTTAGAATGTAGATTTTACACGTACCAGAGAGCTGATTTATTAAACAAAACAGGCCGGCCACTAAATGTGAATCTTCTGTTATATGGAGACTTAGAAGCTTCATTTGTGACAAACAAAACATATTCTTACACGTTCATTGTAAAATCAAAGCGTTTCAATTAGTTATTTATGAGTTATTCGTATATCATTACAACTACGCCTTCCCTTTCAAAATTCATTACTTTGAGGCAAAGACTAAAACAACGTTAGCCTAGCTGTAGCTGCAGTCGTGTGCTACCATTATCTGTTTTTGTTTTCAAAATTCTTTCCTTTTCCTTTTTCACTTTTTTCTTTCTCTCTTTTCTCCATATTATTTTTCCTTTTTATGTACATGTACAAGTTTTTAATTAATATGTGACTGCTTAATGTTTTGTATGGTTACCTGGGAGATAAATTAGTATAAACACTATGCTTGTTTTCAAATCCCAATTTACTCTGTACTGTTTTGTCATATGTTTGTGATTCAAATAAAATAAAATTAAACTAACCACAGAATGGAATCAATGACGTGAACGTCATATCCTACCACGATGTCCGACTGTCCGTCCAGTTTTGCCAAGACATCATCGTGTAGCACGTTTAGCTTGTTGTACAAGATATTTGCGCTTTAATTGCCGAGACTGGGCGAGTATTCTGTTCACAAATTAGTTCAGGTTCACTTAGACGGCAGCGACGGTGATGTCTATCGTAACTTTGGAAAACGCTTTAATGACGTTTGTGTTCTGGATCGACGTGCATTTGGAGGCAGTGTCATGGTTTGGGTTGGCTTCATGTCAACCAGACAAACACAGCTAATGGTTATCCATGGCAGTTTGAACGCCTTACGCTACCGTGACAAAATTATCCCGGCTTACGTAAACCCGAATTATCCATTCGTTATGTTTCGCTCACTTCAATCACTAAATTAAGGCCTGAATGCATACATAATAAGAATGTATTGTATCAAGCGGAAGAAAGTTTTACTGTGCCAGATTGTGACGTCAAAGTAATTTACGTCCGAATTTTGTGACGTTGCATTGAGTACGTCAAAACACTCGTTCTTTCAAATTACTGGTGAATAAATACTGTAATTCATCATAAGTCATTGGTAAAATTACATACGGGCTATTATCTTTGTGAACTGTTTTTTACCCCCCGTGTCTCTCCTCCCCAATACCAATGAAATTACCGATGCTATAGCATTTAACGGTACAAATACCGTTAATAAATATGGTACAGTGAAAAAAATTTTTGCATTTTATTGACAGTTGACAATCCTGTCAAAGCCTCTCGGCGTTAGTTTAAACATATTTTATTTCAATATATCATGAAATGGGATTGGGCAAAAGTTATACCAACATTACATAAAGCCCTCTCCCTAATAATTACAACATAGAAATTTGTCATAGATGGCGACAATGTACAGAATAACATTACAAGAAATGTTAACAAGGATGATGATGATGATTATAGTGTTGATGATGGGGTAATGGTAGCATGCCTATATGATAATGACCCTGTAATTACATTAATTAAATCTCTTCGTGTTTTTCAGGTACTCCTGAACTGCAAGCATAATTCTAGCATTATCGCTGTCATTTGAATTTAAGTCACCAAATAATAGTTTTTCAACATGTAACGGTTCAAATATTCTAAGTTTCTCAAAAAGAATTATACGTTCACTATTATATCTTGGACATTCAATTAAAAAATGAAATGCATCTTCGTAGTGATTACCGCATACACATTTTGGTGAATCAGTAAGGTTAACTCTATAAAGATCAGAATTAAGATTACTGCACATGTTACGAATTCTTGTTAGAAGGATATTTGTGTGTCTATCACCCACAAGGAAAAAGTTAGGCACTGCCCAATTATTTCTTCTATTTTTTAAAACATATTTAAATTGATTATAGGTTGAAGTATTACGGATATAATATTCTAAATTGTCCCAAAGTTTGATAGTAGAAGGGAAAAACGATATCTCGGTGCTTTCTAATCTATACCTAGGTAAAGTGTAATCATTTTCGTTCCGCAGATTTCTGGTATTATTTCTGACTAGTGGTGTAATGATATCTCTCAGAAAATGCGGCACTAAATTATTGTGAATTTTATAAAATAAAACATAGTTTTCGTCTATCCCGTCTTCCCTTCAATGGTTCCCACCCAGTTTCAAAATAAATAGAATCTCTACTGGCAAACATGTGTAATCCCGTTACAATTCTGCCAACATTCAGCTGAATTTTTTCAAGCTTTTCCATTTCCCTTGCACCCAACCCACCCCACACTTCACATGCGTATTCTATCGAAGGTAGAATAAAAGTATTGTATATTTTACTTAATGTTTCTCTGGACAATACATATTTTAGTTTTCTAAGAACATTAACTTGTTTGTACAAAGAGTTACATATGTTATCTACATGACATGACCATTTACCATTAGACATGAAGGTAATACCTAAATGCTTATGCTCATTTGTATTATGAAGAACGGTGTCACCAAATTTTAACTCAATATTATCGGCGCCAGTGGAACTTATATATATAGTACTTCAGTTTTAGAAGGATTAAATGTGACTAACCAGCGGTTGGACCATTCTTCCAAAGTTTGGAGATCACGATTTATATTATCGACGATTTCTTGTTTATTACAAGAGGAAGCGCGGACAGGGATGTGTCGTCGGCAAATAAACGCGCAACATTAATGAGATTGTCGGCAATGTCATTTATAAATACTAAGAAAAGTAGGGGACCTAAAACAGAACCTTGGGGCACACCAGATGTGGTATATTGTAGTTCGGAGGTAGAAGAATTTACGGTAACGCACTGTTGTCTATTTGACAAATAATTTTCAATAAGGCTAAATAGGGGACCGGTTATACCATAAGCTTTTAGTTTTGTTAGTAAACCAGCATGCCACACTTTGTCAAATGCTTTAGAGACGTCACAAAAGACTAAACATGTATTCTTCTTTACCTCGCTATTTAAACAAATTTCGTGGTATATTGCCAACAACTGATAGACTGTAGAATTATTTGAAAGGAAACCCGATTGTAATTTATATAATAATGAATTTTGTAACATATAATTATGTAAGTGTTTATGAATAAATCGTTCGAAAACTTTCCCTACGGTGCTTAACAGCGCAATAGGCCTGTAGTTGGACGGAATGTGACGGTTGTCTTTTTTGAAAAGGGGCATAACTCTTGCTTTTTTTTTCCACAAGGTAGGAAAAAACACACCATTCTGCAAACATTTTTTTTTGTATCTATAAAAAAAAAAATAAATAAAAATATATATAAAATCAATTTAAAATAATCTCTAACGGTAAACATACACTATACGCCGTGTTACGCAACATTTGGTGGCTCATATTATCAATACCAACCGCCTTGTTAACTTTGAGCGACAAAAGTATTTCGCTTATATCATCTCGGCCTTCTGTGACATCCACCACTTAACAATATATAAAAATCTCAGATACCAAAGTATAAATCAATAGAATGTCCAGGACATAGATACAAATCCGGTAAAAATGGACAAACACGGACCTCTGGAAACCAAGAGGGTTCAATGTATTAAAGATATTTATCGCTTTTTCCATTAAGCACTTGTATAAACTTTCTATATGCACCAATTAAACATACAGGTAGGGAAAAGGCCTGTTAGTATGTTTTCCTGTTTTTCACATCTATTACCGCTACCCTATTTACATATTTTATCTATATTTAAGTACAAATATACGTGCCCTATACGTGTTTATAAGCTGATGGATTGCAGGGCTGTAGGCAAATTATATTTTCATATTTACAGTGATAGTGTCAGTGACACTTAAAATGGAAGTAGAATCAATTGAAGGGTTCTCATTTTATTGCTTCTATTTATAGGTTTCTGGTAAAATATCGCAATGTCTCCTTTTCAATTAGAAATATAAAACATCTCAGATACCAAGGAATAAATCTTGTAGGTGTCCAGGACACAAATACAAATCCGGCAAAGATGGACAAACACTGACCTCTGGAAACCAAGAGGAGGGATCAGGTGCCATATAGAAGATGTAATTTCATAAATCTGACGAGAAATGGCAGACCTTAAGATTTTTTTTTTATTGAATATAATTTTATGTTGTGTGGGAAAACAGTATTAATTTTCTTTTATGATATGAATATACATGGAGATATGTCTAGGAATGGATATGTTAATATTTGTTTGAAGGAAAGAGCAAAAACTGATTTTCTTTTAAGAAAATGGGGTATAAAGAATGAGAACCTATTTAACCTACTTACACAGTCTTACAATCACGTGCATGTGTTTGTGTTTAGATATATGAAGTATGGAATATTCCGAATATAAATATACTTTTTCTTATAATCGTCTTGAGCTTTTTTGTTTGGTGTTTTATTTGTAAAACTATAAAACTTTGGTATTTTGTTGATGATATTTCCCACACCACAAATATATACATGATCGTATTTGTTGTCTCCGGTATTCATCATTACCAAAAGTACATGCACATCGCCATGATCAACACATTACTATTCATCATTATGACAGGTATATACACCCATCATATTAGAATACCAAATCAACCAAATAGCATGACTTTCATACATGATGTAAACTATGGCGCACCAAAATCACACTAATGGATTACATATTATAAACATAATACCAAAGTTATAATGCTTATGACGATTGTTTCTGTCAGTTACACTTCATCAGTTGAGATTCAATTTTAAACAGATTTTTCTAAAAATAAAGTGGTATCAGACAAGGCCAAACAATAAACCTAAACGTATAGCCAAAGTCTGTCAAAGAGTAATTACTGTAAAAAGATAGTTATCGTAGGTTAAGAAGAATTCATCCACGAGACAGTAACGTATTTATGCCTATTGATGAAATTATTCATTTTTTGTGTTGCAGTCTACTTTGATTTTTATTTCGAAATAACACTATGTGCCTTTCTAACAAGCCGAAATCGATAACTCACATAAACTGGAGGAAAACTAGTTGAACTGAAAAAATCCACTAGGTTTAACTGCAAAAACGTTGAAGTTATTAATGTTTTGTTTGTTTTATTGTTGTTTAACGTCCCACTCAAGAATATTTCACCCATATGGAGACGTCACCAAATGCCGGTGAAGGGCTTCAAATTTTGGCCTATGTTCGGCACTTACGGCCATTGAGCAGTGAGGGTTCTTTAACCTGCCGACACCTACTGTGACATGGGACCTCCAGTTTTTACTGTCTCATCCGAAAGACAGGAAACCAACCTGTCGTCGGCGGGACTCGAACTCACGACCTCACGATCCAGAGTCGAGCGCGCTACCGACTGAGCCAGGCCGGCTCTTAAGTTATTAAAGTGATTTTAAATTGTCATATTAGACTTTTTGAATATAAGTCAACGATATTAATTTCAAGTTATATTTCTTATAACTAACAAGCCAATGAAAATTATGTAAAGAGAAAACCTCGCCTACAAACCATTTCGCTTAGGAAACCACCTCACAATTAAGATAATAGATTTCCGGTCGCTTCATTAATATTGAATTAGTACAGAACCTCACTTAAGAGACCACCTCACTTATCAGGCAACTTTGTGTCAGTCAGCTAGGCGAGGTTCTACTGTAATAAATGTATTTGCTTCACTTACATGCACTCACATTAAACTGATTGACGACATACTTCCGTACTCTAATTCGATAGCCTATCCTTATGTATAATATAAATACCATGGAAAAATAAATTGATTCAAGTAGTCGGATTCCCATCGAACAGGTAAGTCACTTATTTATGAGTTTCCAATTATTGAAAAGTTGTGCTGTAATTAGCGATATTTCAACATACTCTCCGATACTATTGATGTTGTATAAAATGTTACTTCCTCGGGAATAAAATGAACAAAATTTGATTTTATTTCAATTTAAAGGGGCATTACTTGTACAGTTTTTTTAAATTGTTTTTTTCATTTTACTACTTAGATTGATAAAAAAAAAACCGAGAGATACACACAGGCATTTAAATTCTTAAATCGCTATTGCCTATATATTTTGTGAAAACAGCTCGAAAAACCCCTTTTCATTTGAAATTGTAAACTCAAACTTTCTAACTGTATATGAATACCAAAGTGGACCTGACCTTATTATCACAAAATACATGGGAATATAAGATTTTTTATATGCCTGTATATAACTCTTATTTGTTAATACAAAATTGTATTGTACTTGATATACAAAATTGTATATCAAGTACAAGTAGAAATAGCTGAATATTTATATATATATATATATATATATATATATATATATATATATATATATATATATATATATATATATATATATATATATATATATATATATATATATTTGGTGAATACAGCTGATGCCCCTATAAGTTTTAGAAAAAAAATTAAATTCTGACCTTGAGGAGAGTTTATCACTACAGAAATTCTTCGTGAACGTTTTAATTATGGAGACATAGTTTTTCAAACATGACATATTTTCTTTACTTCAAGTAGTCTGCGGTTTATTAATTTATTCATGACCATTTGGTTGTTTAATACATATTTATACAAGCCAAAAACGAAGATAAAATCATGAACCTCAGCTAATGTAGTTTTCAGTTTAGAAAATATAGACATATCTTTACTACAAAACCATATGGTATTATTTTAACCCTCCTAAAATGTATATTATGTTTAGAGGATTGATATACAGAAACAAAGAAATATAACTAATCCTTTCTATATTTTCCTAGTTACACACATGATCTGAGTTAAATGATTTGATAGACGTAATAAATATTTGACAGTTGAACAATAAAAGATAAATGAGTATACCAGTGATTGATACAAGTACACAAAAATATTCATCTTTGTCTTTAAAAAATGTTGTATAATATTACAGAAAAAGCCGTTTTAACGTTTTGCAAATGTTAAGGTCGGAATAATGTCCTGTTTTCCGATTATTGTATTTCACTAAATGAAATGTTGAGTTACCTGTTCGATATCAGTCGATATCGTCTGTACCAATTGCGACAAGGGTTTGTTCATGTCTTATCCCGTTTGCTATTCACAATTGTTCTACATATTGAGACTATTAACACATCAATTATGTCGTGTTCTAATAGACTTGAGTTTCAATTATCAATTGGTACTTCTTAATTTTTGCTTATTTCAATTGACTTTGGTTGTGAATTCACGGCGGGTGTGACCGGTCAACAGGGGATGCTTACTCCTCCATGGCATATGACCCCATCTCTGAATTTCCAGAGGTCCGTATTTGTTCAATATTCACCTGATTTGTATATTTATCCTATACATCCTGATATTTATACTTTGGTATGTGAGATTTGTATATATATCTAAGTGAATAAATCACGCGACTAAACGGCAATGGACCTACAAGCTTTTCAGTGTTAATTTACACATTGTGCCCCCATGTCCGAATGATTAAAATATCGCGATTTGGGTCAATGAGTGTCTCACCGCTAGTTCTGATTCGAGCCCCGCTCCTTAACTGGTTTTGTTAGAGAGTTTATCGGTGGTCTCTTCCCTCTTTGACCCCTGCGATATTTCAATAAATTTACCCCTGCGAGAAAATGCCCTACACGGTACAAATTTACCTGTATATGTATTCTCATTTGATGTCTATGATTCATAGCCATTGCATAACAACCATCTATGAATACAAAAGGCGGGGGGGGGGTCAATATATCGCAGCTGAAAAAAAAACCTCCTGTGTAGTGTTTTCTGTACATGTCTATACATAATATATTCCAATTGGAAGTAAAAAATTCATGACAATCACACAACCGTCAATCACTTTCTGAATACTATAGGGGGTTGATATATCGCTGCTATGATATAATGTATTCTCTTTGGAGGACATTATTTCATGGAGACGACAGAATCATCATCTATGAATATGGTTCTAAATTCGAGCTCAACTGACGATAGCAGCGGCTATCTTGAGCAATCGTTTTGTTTCCTATCGTTTACAAAACTATAACTTAGGTATCATGTTTATAATAAACAGACTATGTCTGAACCTTTTAGTTATGAGACATTGTCATACACACATAGTCTAACACACTCACACACACACACACACACACACACACACACACACACACACACACCTTTAGAAGTGTTGTACATGTTTGTACATTGAGCAGAGCTACGTTTGCAGACAATGTTGTTTGAATGAATTATTACCACATGTGTATAATGCTGAACAGTTAGGTAACAAAACTCATAAGTAGCTGTGGGATAAATACCCCCAGCAATGTTTTATGTAAAATATCTCTTTATATGGATCTTCATAGGAAAGTCAATATTGAACACAATATTTCACCATCGTTATAAAACCACTGTCCGGAGTCGCTATGCGCTTGCTAACCCATGGTTTCATGTGCCCAAAATCATTTATTCATATCTTTGATATTCACGAAGCCTCAGCCAATGCGAGTGGATGTGCTCGCATTCGTCAACTAATCAGATCGAGGCTTTTTAACGAATTCAGAATTGTATTAGTTCAACGGACTATTCGATATTTTCCGTTGCCGATTACAACTGCTGTGATTGGACACATGTATTCCTTATAAATATTCATTAGCTACAAATTATTTCGGGGGCATGAAATCACGGGTAGGAAAAAGCATAGCGATTCCGGACCGTGGTTTTATGACGATGATATTTCATAACCATGGCACAACCACCACATCTGCATTACTTAATACAAGAAGAATGAAAGGATAGATGCTGGTACCAACTGAAGTGTCTGACAAGTGTTCCTGAAACACACGTGAGTCGGAGGCGGGCGCTTTTTGCAACTGTGGCCTTGCACTCGCAGTTTGTTATTTAATAAAGCTTGTTATTCCTATGCAGTTGGTATTCATGAGATGATAAACGACAATTTTTCTTATAATGGTAATATAGTGTCACTGCCACCAGATGGTAAATATATCATTATATACTGACCGACTATATCAGCATTCATGTCTTCAGAGGGGGTCTACATATCGTAAGGGGGTCGCAATAAAATGACTCGCTCACATTTATCATTCTAACTATCATAATCGTTATAATACTACATCATGTTGAAGCAGAAAGGATTGAGATGAATTTTGGCCAAGATTTATATTTTTATAGGTATCAAATACCAAAATATTGCAGCATGCTACTGCAGTTCGTGATAACTGTATCTATAGCTATTTTGCTATTTCATCCAACTGAACAACAATTTCTACAAACTGGAGGTAAGTATCAAAATGAGTTTTAATATTCAAAATTTATTATTTCTAAAATACAATGCAACTTGTCGTCAATTTTGTGGTCAATGTAATAAATTTGTTTACCATTATCATATTGTACTATATATCATAATCATAACACCAAAATAATAGTTTTCAAAACGGGGGAGGGTAAACAAATGCTCAAGACGATCTGCCAATAAAACTTAGTTCACGGAACTACTCGACATTATTCAGTTTTTACTTCGATTTCTGGTCAACCCGGCTGGAACCTAAGCTGATTTTTGTATGAAAATTTGCCAGTTTACTTGCGGAATTCCGGTGGTCTTTTCCCGAGTAACCGGGTTCTCTCCTCCACTATTAAAAACTGGCCATCACCATATAATTAAAAGTTGTTGAGTGTACGTAAAACACTTTTCAAAATTCAAATTCGAATTCATCTGACGTCATTCAAATATCTGTTGAATTTATAAAAATTGAGTACAGAAACAGTTATAGGAAACTGAATTAAGTTGTTTTCATTTCTTTTTACACAAGATGATGGCGTTGTTGTATTTGGATTGGCATTTGCAGCACTTTTGGCGTCCTTTCTCATACCAGAACTGAAGAGGCCAAGATGTAAATATAATTTGTGTTTCACAATAATTTTCATATTATTTTGCATTGCATTTTTATTGCATTTTTCTCATGTTTATATTCATTGACCCATTCACCCTAAAGACACATTTAGGCTGGTCATTGTCATTGATTTACGGAAGAGTCCATTGCCTTTCAGGGATATATATATATATATATATATATATATATATATATATATATATATATATATATATATATATATATATATATATCCAACCATTAGCATTCGTTTCAACTTTTAATAAATGCAATCCAGAAATATTTAAAGAAGCATATAAAGGTTTAGATAATTTACGAGTAGATGAAAAACTATATAAGATTTTAAATTAAACAAAAATTATGAAAAGTAAACGACAACCTAAAAATCACCAAAAAATTACTAACTCGTGCCCACTTTACAAATAATGAACATTCTAACATTGGGGTGTAACTAAATGCAAAAATAAAAGATGTAATGTATGTGACATCATTATTGAAGGTGAAACATTCAAATTCAAAAATTCCTGTTCATTATTTTATATCAAAAGAATCTTAAATTGCAATTCTAAGAACGTAATATATGTAATTTTTGTGAAAATTGCAAAGAAGAATATATTGGATGTACACAGTCACTAAACCAAAGAGTAGCTCAACACAAAAGCAATATAAAGTTACCGCATATCATATATTTCAGTGGGGTAAAGGGAATTTCAAAACCACGCCAATATATCAAACAGATGACTATTCGATTATTACACCCAAAGAGCAATATTTCATTGATAAATTCAAACCATTACTTAACAGAACCTAACCCACACATTTCATATAAGAAGTAGCCTTCTTATCAGTTTAACTAAATTTGTTTATTCTTTGCATTAAGCTTCTTATATTAGTCTTATCTTATCTATTTCATCAACTGCTTAAACATGTATTTACTTACCACTATGAGACTTATGATATATATTCAATACAATTTTGTTGATGATCATTGCCTGATGAGCGTTTGTAACGTGAAACACGTTTATACACAGTAGAACTTCCATGAAGCGAATTGCTTCAATTTTCGAACTATTGACAAAGTCCCGAATAATTTTGTTATTTAGTAAACATTTTATAATTCGAACTTTTATGAACTAAATTTCTCGATGTCTCAAATATATTTTGTATCCCATTTCAATAAAGACAACGAAAATTTTGACATATAATCCGAAGTCCAAATTTACATGTTTACGAAATCTCCCCATGACAATTCTTGTCCTTCTAATTAACACTCAATGTTTTAATTTCACGAAAATTAAGTTAAATTTAGCACTTATGATTAACTATTATCACAGTATATGTCTTAGATGGACTCAAAGCAGTTAATATAAGAACAATAAAGATTAATTTGGAAAAAAATGCGAGCGCTTTCATTACTTCTTTCCTTTTTTTAATGTATGTATGTGTGCGCAGTAAACACTCCCATAAACATGTACATGTATATACATTAAAAGAGACAATGTCCTCAGCTTATATTAATTCCAGTTGACATTGTTCTTAGCTGTTTTTAAGACTAATGTTTTAATTCTATTTGTCCTTATATTACGACTTTTATTTTTAAGACTCATTGATTAATTCCATTTGATCTTATATCACAGTGCCCTTAGCTATTGGTTTTAAGATTGATGTATTTATTCCATTTAATCTTATATAGCAGTGCCCTTAGCGATTGTTTTAAGACTCCCGTATTAATTTCATTTGTGCTTATTTCATGGCAATTGTGTTTTTTAAGATTCATGTATTAATTTCACTTTGCTTACATCACAGTGTCCCTATGTATTGTTTAAAGACTCGTGTATCATGTTTCCACTTTTTGGTAAAACCCCTGGTAAATCAAAAAATATTTTTCACTTGAGCAAAATATATAGATAAACATACTTTTTGATTTACCAGGGGTTTTACCAAAAAGTGGAAACATGATAACTTTTTTCACTTTTTAGTAAAACCCCTGGTAGATCAAAACGTATAAACATAATACATGTATTAATTCCATTCGTGTTTATTTCAGTGTCATGTGATGAGAATTACGTGCGGTATGGTGAACATTGCTATCTATTTGTAAGGGATCCATTGTCGTGGAAAGAAGCAAAGGTAACGTATAATATAAGAATACATCGATTCCGCAAAATGGAAATAATAATCCCTAGATTATACCTCCATAATGGAGGTATAGTCTAGGGATTTATAAAAATAGAAAATTCAGAAATGCAGATGATGAGGAGCAAAAATGCTGCTTCTAATAATATAACTAATTAATCCTTTATAGTATAAGCGTTAGGGTATGCAATTGTTGACCTTTTGCTTTTAAAACTTCTTCAATTCCTGTACTGAATTAATGGGGAGCTTACCATTAGTAGCAGACACACCAGTACTCACCTCCTTGTGTCAATGTTCCAGAAGTCGATTTGCAAAATATTTTCATGTAAATAAAAGATTCATTTTTTAATCCGGGTGTTTGTTTCTGATCAGATTTAGGGTCATCATTTGAAAACATTGTTTCTTTAGATAATCTAGGTATTGAATTCGGTTTTTTGGCAGTGTCTGCAGCGAAAAATACTGTTGCATTATGGGAAGGAACCTAACTCGAAGTAGGTGCCAGTGTGTCTGCGATAGGACACCTCACAATTGGTGTAACTAATTAGTTCTCCCTTCTCTGTCCTTGTCAATGGTAAGAGTCCTCAGTCTACAACCACTTGCCAGAAGTTTGTAGGCATCATTTTTACTATAAATTTTCTATAAAGCCACATTTTAAAAAAATATTGTGAAGTCATTGCTTATCGCGTTTGAATAGAATTTTTACTTTAGAACAGAGAATGTTTCCAAGTTCATTAAGTATTTGGATGTTGTAATTTTCTGATTTGTAATTTAAAACATTAGACAATTTAAACAAAAAGTAAAAATAGATATCACAATTTTACTTACACTTACTTACAAAAGGAATTTTCATCACAAAATTACACTTTCTGTTTAAATTGATGATTTCTTTAATTTCTAATTCTGAAAAGTTAAATAAAACTATATAATGAAACTTTATCAAATTCTTTGTTTAACGGAGAAAATCCTATCTAAATGCGATAAGAAATGCTTTCACTATATATATATATATATATATATATATATATATATATATATATATATATATATATATATATATATATATATATATATTAAAAATATGATTTTATATGAAATATATAGTATAAAATGATAATGTCAATAAACTTTTGGCAAGTGGCTGTGGTAATGAAAGTCACAATACTGTAATTGCTTAAAATGAATTTTTGGTACAAACCTATTACTACTTTTTTTCCAAAACTGTCCTTTTTGTATTTCCTTAATTATTTCTTCTGTATGTGAATATGAAAAGAATTGCTGCTATCTAAAAAAAGATTGCATTGAGTAAAAGTACCGGAAGTAGAATTTCAACTATTTGCAAACATTTCCCTAGCTTCTGACAGTCGCGGCTTACTCAAGACCATTTATATACAAATACTTCCTGGATGTACTGTAGCATGCTCAGCGTATTCTAACAATAGTGTCCTTGACTAATTTTTAATCTGCAATAAATTAAAAATGAGTACAGGAAAATAACGGAAGAATGTCCGGTTTCAACTAAATTCTATATAGCGGATTTTTTCAAAAATACGTAAAAAGGTTATCACCCGCTACACTCATCGTCAGTGACCGGCAACACCTTACCGTTTATAAATAGATCAGCGCTTGATACATATCGTTAAAATAACACACGCTATCTTGTGGACCGGTACAGAATGCCACTAATCCTTAAATAATAAACTTATTACACCCAGTAATGGAAAATCAATTAGAATAAATTTACATGGCATCTAGGTTCTTTCTTCTTAATCGAAGTATTCCCAATTTGTGGGTCTCAACAAAGATACTATGTAAATAATACAAAAATAATATAATAAAACAACATCATCTGAAAGGGAACAAGTAAAAAGCCTTCGTAAACACGAGAATAGATAAAAATATATTGTATACCTGGCTATAAAAAAAATCATTATGATATCCCAGATTTATTTCATTCTATTTTTAAATTAGATTAAAAATTATAATACATTCGGTAGAACATTACAGCCTAAAATGAAATTTTAATCTTGATATTCATACGTCATAAACTATATCAATTATGATTTATTATAATCATTATTTTATAATTTTTATTTGATTTTTTTCGTGACAATTGTCTAATCAAATGAAGGTAATTGTATATAATGGTATAAACAGTATGTAAACGGACATGTTTATCAAGTTGCTCTCTTTTGTCACATTGGTGTATTTGAAATAATCTTTAACCTAAATTTCATTGACGCGATACTAAATCTATATGAGTTTTAGGTACACTCGAGAGAAATCCCGATATAGGATTTGATATATTCCGAATGAAAATTGAATATATAGTTGTCTCGAAAATGTCCTAATATAAATGTATTTGATATATTACTCTTTATACTTGAAACATCTCGAATGAACGCGGAAATGATCAACATTCCGGAATACTTGACAGCGTTATGGGACTTTAATGACTTATTTTCAGGAATTATTGTGTTTCTAAAGCATCTTTTTTTTACAACTTATATGGCACCTGATCTCACCTCTTGGTTTCCAGAGGTCTGTGTTTGTCCATTTTTACCCGATTTGTATCTATGTCCTGGACATTCTATTGATTTATAAAATGGTATCTGATTTTTTTTATATTATAACAGATGAGTTGTAATAGTGATGGCGGCGATCTGGTTTCTATAGAGACGAGTGACGAAGCCAGTTGGATAAACAAAGAAATCGAAAAACTGGATGGTAATGTAATTGTTATATAGTCCACATAAAACTCGATCTGGACTCATTGTAATTTATATATTTTTATTTGTCTAATCTCAAAGGTAACATACGTCCCGTGTAAAGATAATATTATTTCAATACACCTTAGCCTAATACAGAATGACATAAAACGTTCCCTTCTTAGAATTCTTCTTGATTCTGATTGGCTTAATATTGTCTGACAGATGCGAAGTGACGGTACCCTAGTTACCCATTCACCAGTTAAAACAAAAATATTTCGAACTAGATCTCTCATAATTATGGTATGTTCAGCCCTAATTCAACTGATCTTTGCTCTATTCATTAAACAAGAGCGACAAAAGTTGTCTTTCACATCCGTGGGAAGTACACCTGTGTTTATATTTAATGACTTCCCATCACTGATTTCTAAAATAAAGAAAAGGGCATTTTCTCTACCAACATTAACTTCATTACTCTGTAAGGCATATACTTTTTTGCACTAAATTTGAAACTGCAACCGTGGTTATGTCATCAAATCCTTAAAAATGTCTCTAAAAAGACATTATTGCATCTATTATTTCTGTCTATTGATTAACATTCCGCCAAATATTTTAGTTCTCTGGACATGTCATCACCTATATGTGAAGTGCCACATATTTTGACCCGTGCCTGGAACTGACACCAATTCAGTGAGAGGTGTTATTTTTCATAACACGTCTGTTGTGACACGGGACCTCGGGTTAAAAAAAAAAAAAGAAAAGAAATATATATCGTTTTTTTTTCAGAACCAAAAGAAATACAAATATCTTCTGATGGTACATTCAACCCCGTTACATATCATCTATCTTTACATGGTATCACATTCCAAAATAGAGATTGGATAAGTTTTTATGCAAAGTCTTGTGCGCAAGCTGCGGCCGTTGTACTTAAAGAAGAACAGGACGGGGATGCTGGGTATTACGCTGTGACGATTGGTTCACGTAACAATGCATATGTCGAAATCTACAAGGGATCACCAAATGCTAATAACAGAAAAGCCGAGGTGGTTGTGTCTAATCCACTAGACTGCCATTATTATTCTCCGTATTGGGTGAGTGTCAATGACGGTCACATTCAGGTTGGTAAAGGACTGGAAAAAGGGGTTGGCAAAGTTTTGGAATGGCAAGATTCCTCACATTTTGACGTCAAATACGTAGTTCTAGCAGGCTGGAATGGACCGGTGGATTGGATATTCCACAGTAAGTAAACACATTCTGATTCATCAATATAAACTTTAATAATATTCTGGGGCACGACCTTATACAGTGACTCCCTTTCACCAATCAGATCTAAAGTTAATAGATGATATTTTCACCGAGCTTAACCTTTTCACCAAACTTCACAGGTTTCCATGTAACATTTGCAATTGGTGTGGCATGCTGACAGGAGATGCTGACTCCTTCCGGGTACAAGTTCCCATCCCGTTTGGGATTCGCAATTTTTCTTTATGTCAAGACAATTTTATTATACTAATGGACTAGCAGTTTCCATTATCCATTGGTACGTCTTCATTTTTATGTAGACTCTTTTGTGTTATACTCCTGGTACAGCAAACGGATATGTAACTGTTACAAATGACCGCTATTTAGCATTTACAGTATCTGGATACTGACAATGACGGCAACATGAAAAACGAGAATTATAATATCAATACTTGTACAGCTCAGCTTCATCTAAACTCAAACATCCGTATCTTAGAACACAAAAACAAATAAACAACTTGAATACAAAATCAGTTATTGAAATAATGTATATGCATATCTGGTTAATATATTAGCTAAGTGCAGATTTTGATTGCGGGTCAATATGAGATACCAAGGTCTTATAACTGGGTCAACATCTAATTAGCTAATCATTATCTCTTTTGTTTATTATATAAGTATATAATGGAAATGAAGCTAATTACTTTGTGCTTATCAATATAAAAAAATTAAAGTATTAATAATCATAGTGTCCAGGAGACGATATACAAATCTGGTGAACATTCATTTGGACAAACAATCCGGAAATCCAGAGGTGGGATCAGGTGTCATAGAGGAGAAAGCATCTGCTCTTAACCCGTCACGACCACCGAGTCCATAATCAAATTTAAATGAAATAAGTAAGGAATAAATCCTAGTCACAATGGGTACAAATGACTGACCCATCGAACATAGTATTTAGTGAAACAAAGTCATTATCTGACATTCGCTTCCCCGTGTACATGTATATGTATTACCCGTATAGGGTTGATATTTTAGAACGCTAATAGGTTAAAGACGTTTTTGTAAATGCGCAAATTACTGTATAGACCTTTCCGCTTATACTATATATATATTATGACTAGAAGTTCGCAATTCCTTATCATATTATTACACACGATATACTCCCACTACAGCACTTGTGACTAAAGATAGATAACTTGCATTCAAGTTTAATTTTTGGTGCTGTAACAGCATGGTATGAAGGAGCAGTAATTAATGTTGAATTTGACCGTTTATAAGATGGCGTCCACCTTGCTAAAGACTGCCAATGCTGAGATTGGAAAAGAGTTGCATATTGCTGAAGGAGACGATCAATGCACTTTTCATCATGCTTTGATTACTATGGGATATCTCGAGCAATTTCGTGGCCAAATAGACGACGTATGCAGCCTGATTTAATATGTTTACTATTGTGACAAGGGGCGCTGCGTCATTTGAACTCACCGGGTCACGTTACTTTGTATAACAGTGTACATCTACAGAATGGTACTGAACATGTCTAATGGCCCTAATATTACAGCTTCAAACTTCTACACACACACACACACACACACACACACGCACACGCACACGCACACATACACACACACACACACAGATATATATATATATATATATATATCTTCTTTAATTTCTGTAAGCGCTTTCGCCTTTACAGGCTCTTCAGACAGAATACGTGTTGTTAAGATACTATTGTTAACTATGACGTCATAGTGACGTTACAAGATAGTGGTTATAAAATTAGTATTAATAGGAACAAAACGAATATTAAATATTAAGTTTTGGATTGAGCAGTCTTATAAAAAAATCTTCTTTGGCTATTCTCACTGCTTGTTCTTCAGTCCACATTTTGAAGAAGGGAAATATTTTAAATTTCCCCCTTCCACATATTGCAAAATGTTCACAGCACGGTGTAATATCTTTATTCCAGAGTTCCAGTAATTTTTCTCGGATAGTTCCATTGCTTCTTTTGTTAATTTCCTCTTGAATGGATTTATAGCACGTGCAAAAGAAGAAAATTATGAAATGTGACGTTTTGAACTTTTTCTAAATATATAATCATCTGTACCAAGCTTAACTTTAACTGAACACACAAACACACACACACACACACATATATATATATATATATAAAAGGCTACAGGAAAGTGCTGATACTTGTCATCTTTACAAGAGAGAACTATTGTGGCCGAATCCTCCAATATTTATTTGATATCACGAGATTGCCGATAATACTACATCAACCATATTCTGCATGTTATGGCAATTTGTTTTGCCGCGGATGGAAATTTCGTTATTTTATTGGCTATAATGAGTCACGTGACTGTCGTACATGGTTCTATGGACGGTCGGTATCTAAATATAGACGGGAATGGGAATTATTCGATACACAATTTTGTGTACAGTGGCAATTGAAGACATTAGCTAAATCAGAATATCGTCCTCGACAAAATATAACAGTTACTTGGCTTATTACTGACTGTCTACAGGAATTCGGCAGGTGGGCGGTCATCAACAAACGTAATAGATAATAATGTAGCAGTTGTAAATTATAGCATCGTTTGGTCAGTCACGCGCCCTACTTAGGTGTTGATGCTAAATTTTGGGGAGATATTTAGTGACGAAACGTAAAATGCGAATATGCATGACAATAACTTGAAATGCTAAGCATTCTATTGATGGACTGGAAATTACTGTTGGGGTTATAGCTTCTATTTCACATTGAACATATACATACTTTAAAAATGTACGGTAAATTGATATACAACATAATCAATATAGAAACATACAATTTTCCTCTCTTTTTTTCCATTTTCCAAGGTGGCATGGCGTATTGGACATCTGGATTACCAAATCCTGTTACATCTTATTATGAATGGGTATCCGGTGAATCTGCACAAACTGGTTTTACAAACTGGAAAGCAAACGAGCCTAGTCGCACTACTGAAGATATGGACTGCCTTGCTTTGGATACAAAATGGGGAAACGAAGGAAAATGGGGTGACGAAATTTGTGAATGCAGATTCGCTTATATTTGCGAAAAAGAAGCCATCAAGTCTTACTCAAAGCTCTTTTCATTGTAATTGAATGATGGAAAGAGAGTCAAGAGAAATTTACATCAGGTATTTTTGTAAACATACACATGCCATAGTGGCTAATGTTGTACTGCTGAAATAAATATTTTTGGAAGCTTTCAATCTTGTGTTTTATATGAAGACACACACACACACACACACACACACCGCATTTAGGAATAGATTTAGTTGTGAAACTGCACTGTTGAGACAGATGAGTGATTTAACACTGGTTTTAGGGTATCAACAAGTCATCACATAAATAGCGTGTGTGATTTTGAATTTTGTGTGATACGCTGGTTCGGGAGGTTTTATTTGATATAGTGAAGATAAATTTTTGGAATTAATAGTTTTGTCTTACCTTACTGATGCGATCTGGGGGCCCGTTTTACGAAGGGTCCTACCGGTATTCAAAATAAATGTCAAAAATTGCTCAAAAGCATAAGATATAAAGGTCTCTGTTTCCAAAGACAGTTAAAGTGTTTTGTATTTTGTGTACTCCACTGTTCACTATTAAAAAAGTATAGTAAATTCATATAACCTAGTGTGAAGGAGACTCGTGGACCCATTCCTCACTTTGGTGAATTTCAATTGTAGGTTAAAAAGCTCAAGGACATTAAAATACGCAGGGTAGAGTACAAGGGGTGCTCCAAAACAATGTCATCTCTGTTTTTTCTCGCGGAAATCATGCAGTGTGAACTCAACCTCACCTCATTGACAGAGGTAAAAATCTCACACACAAGTACACTGACATTTGTACGGTGTACATCAATTTGTAGCTTATTCATTACACTATACACAAAATGACTTGTAGAAGATGTGTTTGAGATAGGGCCGACACAAACGGTAGGTCGCATAGAAATACAGACATTTACAGTGAAGTGTGCGACATTTATAGGGAAGGTCAAATGTCTCACAGGTCTATTTGTAGATGGATAGCTATATGTAAGACTGAACAGCAGCAACATCATGATCGCCCAGGTCGCCCTGCAACAACTACATCTGAAAGCAACATAAAAAAATCCGCAATATCGGTTGACACACTTTTCGTTAGCACGAGTTCATGGTATTCTACTGAAGTATCTACATTTTAGAAAAAATAAATGCAGGATAGATACCCCATTTTTAACAGCTGAACAAAAGAAAGCCCGTGTTGTTAATGAAACACAACTAAAAATATACCCTAAATCAATCCTAAAACATAGACCTAATTGTCATGGGACTGACATAAAAATGCGAACAAAATATGATGTAACCATTGTCAAATTCATGAAGTCACCAACGCTTATTTTACCTATATATGTACTTTTTTAAATTCCTATATACAGTTGAACCAACTGATAATATTTACCATATTTTGACAATGACACTATATAGCCGTTACAAAAATGTTGCTCGTCATCTCCTGATTGTCAACTGTTGTTCCAGGTATTGTGCGTACAAGAACTGGTGCGGCGCGGTCTTTATGGAAATTTGATATCCAATTAAAATATGAAACAAAGAGAAATCGGAAAACATAAGAAATATGGAAATATAAGAATTGAGCTGCCTTTGGCACAGCGGCTCAGAAAAATCGTTTTTTAGAATGAATATGCTCAATGAAAATTGGAACCTGCAGGAAAATTCAAAAAGGGAATGAACGAGTTTAAGACCGGTAGTTTTCATAACCGTTATTTCATACACTTTCTGGAATGATATATCACTTACCGGACAGCAAAATGTCACAAATTGATTAAATTTTCCAATTAATTAATCCTTCGTAAGTAATTTCCACTTCTTACGCTGTTTTTGAACATTTTCTGGCAAGTTCAGACCAAACAGCCAAGATCCCTGACCGGAAGTATGATACGACGTTAGGAAGACAAGAAGATGGATTAATACAGAGAAAGGTAATTTACAGTAAGTATCGAACAGAACTCCACAGTAACTAAAAACATTGGTGGGAAAATATGAACTGAGAAAAAAAAAATAATGGACAACGACAATTTTACAGTTTCATGGTATTTAGATTTTTCTTTTATGAATATTTTTAAAGCAATGACACTTATAACACATATTATTAAACAGACAAAATTAAAACTATGCCACTTTTTAAAATTTCATGGAAGCTGGGGGAAAGTTGATAATTCATGATTTTATTGATGATTTTTTGTTTTGGATACAATTAGAATCATGGAATTTAGATTTTTTTATGAACATTTTTAAAGCAATGACACATATAACATATAAAAAACAGACAAAATAAAAATTATGCTACACCTACCTTTTAAATTTTCATGGAAGCTGGGGCAAATTTGGCGATCCAGTTAGAATCAGATGCTTGGATTTTCATCTCGCCTGTGAAGCAGAAGTGATATATAGGGCTCACTAATTTCGTCCGGCATCGTCGCCATGAACATTTCGTTTCCGGAGCTCCTAAACTACAGGGTGGATTGAAACCATACTTCTCACAAATGATCCTCATGTAAACTAGATGTGCCTTTTGGGGGTACTAAGGCTGATCTGACCTACTTTCTGAAAACTAGGTCACAGTCACTGAAAATGTTTTCCGGAGCAGAACTCCTAAACTACAGGGTGGATTGAAACCATACTTCATACAAACGATTCTCATGTAAACTAGATGTGCCTTTTTAGGTACTAAAGCTGATCTAACCTACTTTCTGAAAACTAGGTCACACTCAATCTCATTTGTAGAAGTTTCTACACTTCTGATGGGTTGTTGAAGTAGCAAATGAAATAAAAAATTAAAGTTGTTCTGATTCTTCTGGTGAGATGCTGACGTAGCCAATAAAATAAAAAATTAGAGTTGTTCTGATTCTTCTGGTGAGATGCTGACGTAGCTGATGAAATAAAAAAAAAATAGAGTTAAGTGATCACTTTTCCCTATTCCTCCATTGTATTCGACGTTGTTTATCATATGTTCTTCATTGGTAAAAATAAAATAAAGTAATGATGGTTGTTGACGTCCTGAAATCTACTTTGTTTATTTATATGTTGACTAAAGTCAGTCTGACTTACTGTGTAGAGCAATGTATTTCTTATCAAATATTTTCATTTGCCATTGCTTCAAGGCAGTTTTGATAAAACCATTTCTCACCCAGATCGTCAAGATTTTCAATTTTTAAACAATCAGCATGGAACCACGTGTCTCATCTATGACATCCTACTAAATTAAAGCTAGCATCTTGTGTACAAATTTCACACGTCCATTTCATTTCTCTTACTTTCATTTCCCCCTCCCCTTTCCTTTTGCAGATTTGTTCCTTTTCCAGTTATTTTTAAAGGACGCTCAAGGCTTGAAGACGGCACTGATGACGTCTACTTCTGGTTCACTTACATGTACATGAATATTTCAGATGTGCTTTCAACAGCATATAAACCAAAATCAGTTGTATTTAAAAGTACATAATTTTTCATATCTGTAGATTGTAATGTTACATTTCCATATTAATTTGAAATAACAATTTTGATAACTGAAGATTTAACTGTGATAACTGTGAATAAAAATTGCTGTATTTCAATATTTTGATTAATAGTTGGAAAGAATACATGAACACTGTCTATACTTCTCCTGAAATGATATAAAAATTAAAATTAGTACTGTTTAAAAGCCTGCAAGTACTAGATGCCACCGCCTAAATACATACAGGATCCTTCACGAGTTTCCATTCATATCACATTTATGAATAATATAAACATAATACCAAAGTTATAATGCTCAAGACGATATCGTTTCTGTCAATTAGACTTCATCAGTTGAGCTCCAGTTTGAAAAGTATGTGCATTTTCTAAAGATAAAGTGGTTTAGCTTTAGAAGATTTTCGAATTTAAATGGTGTTAACTGTGCCAAATAGTACTTTAGTATAAGATGAACAACTGGTACCGAAACACCAGATACTAGGTTTATGTATACCCTCGGGGACTCAAACGGTCCACCAGCAGTTGCAACGACCTAGTGGTTATAAATAATATAAACATAATACCAAAGTAATAATGCTCAAGACGATATCGTTTCTGTCAATTAGACTTCATCAGTTGAGCTCCAGTTTGAAAAGTATGCGTATTTTCTAAAGATAAAGTGGTGTCATATTAGGCCAAATAATAACTCTAAAAGTATAGCCGAAATCCGTCTAAGAGTAACCACTGCGAAAATAATTGACTATCGTCTTAGCTTTAGAAGATTTTCGAATTTAAATGGTGTTAACTGTGCCAAATAGTACTTTAGAATAAGATGAACAACTGGTACCGAAAGACCAGATACTAGGTTTATGTATACCCTCGGGGACTCAAACGGTCTACCAGCAGTTGCAACGACCTAGTGGTTTTAAATAATATAAACATAATACCAAAGTTATAATGCTCAAGACGATATCGTTTCTGTCAATTAGACTTCATCAGTTGAGCTCCAGTTTGAAAAGAATGTGTATTTTCTAAAGATAAAGTGGTGTCATACAAGGCCAAATAATAACTCTAAAAGTATAGCCGAAATCCGTCTAAAAGTAACCACTGTAAAAAAAATGACTATCTTCTTAGCTTTAGAAAAAAAAGTGTTTGAGTTTTCCATTTTGCAAGCCTCTAGCAAGCAAAAATGGAAAATTCAAAAACTTGTATCATAAATGTGATATAAATGGAAACTTGTAACAGATTCTTATGATCAAACATATGCAATATCAACGACATTTTTTGATGACCGGGATGAGAATATACATTCTACTTTTATGTCGAGTTGAGCAAATTGTTCCAAATAGGTAAAATACTTGCACAGAAATAAGTGCACAAAATATATTGTAAAAATTGCTTATATCTGAAATCATACATTTGCTCAATGGCCGTTATTGCCAAGCATAGGCCAAAATATTTGGAGCCCTTCACCGGCATTTGGTGATGTCTCCAAATGAGTGAACGTTTCTTGATTGGGACGCTTAACAGTAATACAATAACATCTAAGCTTACTTTATCAGATGTTGAAATTTGCAAAATTGCCAGCTTGAATACAACAAACTTTTAAAACCATACAAACAACATGTTTTATTCGACTGTCCCCATTCAAGTTCAAGTGATGTCACAAACACCATGTCATGTGACGTCATTGCCAACCTTTAGTAGAATGAAGTGACGTCATTGCCAACTTTCAGATGAATAAAGTCTGCGTACGTAGTGAATAAAAGTAGTTCAGTTTGCTGTATGTTAGCCAATCACATCGCCAATAGGCTTTACTATACATGTTACATATAACATATTTAAGTTATGAAGCTGCATAACGCACAAATCATATGATACAAATTGTGACCTAAATAATAATACTGAAATATACGGAATTTTCTGGCAACAACGTGTGTGCTCCTGTCTAAGACAGACCATCCTTCTTTTCGAGACCACAGACCAATACTTTCAGATCAGAATTTAAGAATAAAAAGAATTAAAAGAAATATTACATTGGTTTAGAACATGGAGAGAAGAGATTTCCAAAAAAAAAAGGTATCACAAAAGGAGAAGGAAAAGCTTTTACCAGAACGACACAGACAGCCTTATTTCAACTTTTATCGAAATATGTAAAATCTATATAACAGATTTTCCAGGAGAATGTGTTTCTCCATACCGATTTAATTCTGACATTATTGAAAATAATGTCCGCCAAATGAGATGACTACATAACGGAAACACAACAAACCCAAACTACAATACTTACAAATGTACAATGAATAGTGTAATTCTAGGTGAATCCTGCAAGTCCAGGGGACGCAAATAAAATTCAAGAATACCGAATGCTGATCCATACAATTTTGACTTAGACATTTGAATGAATATGAAGAGATAACCTCTCAAAGATATTACTAATAAGTAAATTATACATGTATATATAAGTATAAAAATTATGTAATATCTGAGTATACTGGTCAAAGATGAGTTGTAGGCTAAAGTGTGTTTGTCTTCAGTATACATGTATAGAAATACTACAAAAATATTTCTTCCTTCTTTTTCAGAAAATGTTCAAAAGCAAATGATTGATGTAAACAATTCTCACAAAACCGTATTCTATATGGCAAAAATTATGCTATAGCCGACTACTGGTTCTAGCCATCCAGTGGTCCTCAATCAGTATTGATATTAATGCAAAAATATGATCATTATGAAACCTGCATACATATACCTATTACCTGTATCGTTTAATTGGAATTGGCAAACCCATTGTTTTGTGAAACATTTATGCCGTTTTGTTCTGATATTCATTTCCTTCCATATAAACTATTTTCATATACCAGGGCGTGCACAACATATGAAGATTTCATATACAGAGGTAAACAACTCACTGGCAAATTATTGACACAGGAATATCGAAAACCGCGTTTAATGTCAACGTTCCGCAAGTTTTACGTTCGGTTCAATAGTCTAGTTTGCGACTACCCTGTTTCACTAAGTGAAATGTTGAGTTGCCTTTTCGTTGGCGGTTGTTGAGACGTCTGTACCAGTGGTGACGTTGATACACTCCTCACGTGTTTCATTGTGGACTCACGGCGGGTGTGACCGGTCGACAGGGGATGCTTACTCCTCCATGTTACTTGATCCCACCTCTTGGTTTCCAGAGGTCCGTGTTTGTGCATTTCTATGTCCTGAACATTCTATTGATTTATACTTTGGTATCTGAGGTTTTTATATCTCAAAATATTAATAATCTGGTAACAGTGTGATGATATAACCACTCGGTCACAGAGAGAGAAAAAGATTAAATATATTGACATGTGTACAAATCTGTTTTAATAGATGATTATACGTGTATTCTAAGTTCCCAAACATAAAATCTTAAAGACATTCAAGATTAAAACATAAAACAATTATGGTACTTTTATATCTCCCATTTCACAGAGCTTGCTGGCACTCAAAATGTCAACATCAAAATTAAGAGCAAATAGTGTGTAGGTTCTTCACCTGGAGGTAGAGGTCTCTTCAATCTTTGGAGAAACAGTTCAGCAGTTCTGTCTCTAGGAATATGTCAGAGTTTCAACACTGACTACATTAAAAAAACATGTATTATATAAAAGAAATAAGATAATAGTTGGTCGCGAAGGCAGTGACAGCAATAGTTCTTCTGTTCTTTGAACAGGCGAGCTAAAATGTGCCAAGGAGACAAGTGATGTTCATGCATCACCATTGAGCCTTTATTAATGAGCAAAATTGTACACAATTACTGTTTGTTGTTTTACAACCCATCAATAATGTTCTACTTCTGTATATCACCAGCCATAGGAGAAGTATACAAATTTCGACGGTTGCTATGGACTGACACCACTGCAGTGAAGGTTCTTTTATGTGTCTCGTCTTGTTTTTAAGTCTCATTCAAAACTTTCTTTTGCCGAGAGTTTAGTGAAGCAACAGTTGCGACCATTTTTTTTCGGTATGACCCAATTCAAACCTGGTACCTCCTGCTTGTGAGTTGAACGCTTTACTATTTAGACCATGGCAAACAGTTTATTTGGTTTGGAAGGTGACTGGGGAGGGATCATTATCATGTTCCATGAAATATATAGTATTTATATTTGCAACAGAAAGCTGATATTTTCAACAGTTTTTATGTTGAAATTAGACATGAACAGCAAAACAAAATTCTGAATAAAAATGTTAGCCAAAATATTTACTTTTATTTTTAATATATTAATAATTCATCAAGGTTTCTATAGGTTCCCTAATACAAAAAGTATTTTCAACTTTAGCTTGATTTAATACCTTGCAACCTCATTTATAGCCTTATAAAGATCATCTTCAACCAGTCTCTGTACTGTGTGCAATTCAACAACATGGAAATGTTCTATAAAACTAGCTGATAGGAAAATTGTCGCATGTCTCCTGGAAAAACACTCTGCATGCCTCTAAATAGTTTATTTACTTTTCGTACAGTTTTGAACACAATTTCTATTTGAGAAATTGTCTTGCAACTAATCATGGAGACTTCGTCAATTTTGAGAGTGTCTGTATTTATTATATTCGGCCTTTGTCCTTCAAAACGTTCACTTTCATTGACCAATTTAAAAATTTCTTCATAATCAAATCCCCCATCCATAATTCCTGAAAATCAGTGTTTTTAAATCTGTGAATTGTTGTCACAGGAGATGGTATCTTGAGTATGATTTTTAGGACGCTTGCTGCTTTGCTCCTTGAAGCTGTAATAGCAGTCTTTCTACCATTGATTTGTAAGCTTTCGACTATTTTACACAAGTTGAATGTATTCCCCGTTCCTGCATGACCTGTTAAAAACAGATTATGTACTTTTTCTGCCAAATTCAATACCATGGTCATTAATTGCTCTCGATTCATGTTTAGGTATTCTGGGACTTTCGGAATTCATCAGAGTTAATGTGATAATGATATTCCGAAAGAAAGTCTGGTATCCTATCGACGAAGAATGATTGGGCCTGGACCCCAGACTAAAACAAATCACCGCAGTGTTGCCTTCCGGTCAGGGATCATGTTCGTTTGGTCTAAACATGCCATAAAATGTTAAAAACAGCGTAAGAAGTGAAAATTATTTACGAAGGATTAATTAATTAGAAAATTAAATACATTTGTGACATTTCGCTGTCTGGTAATTTATATCATTCAAGAAACTGTATGAAATTATGGATATGAAAATTGACGGTCTTAAACTCATTCATTCCCTTTTGGTTTTTCCCTCAGGCTCCAGTTTTCATTGAGCATATTCATTCATTCGATTTTTTCGAGCCCCTGTGCTTTCGGTTGGTATTCATGGGTTATGAATGCCAACGGACAAAACAAATTCATCATGACGTTCATAAGCCCATGAATGCATGCTGACAGCAGTCCAATGCTTAATTAAACCCTATTACAATACAATCTTGCTTAAAACCATCACCTTTTATGCATAACGTAATCATTTATATGTTATACAGGTATTTCATAGTAAAGCAAAACTGGTGAACTAAATTCATACATGTATGTAGTATCAAATAGTTGACTTGTATCCGATTTCCATATATCTGGTTAACAGTTTTAATCCTCGATCTTTGGTGAATAAACAATAAACAGCGTGATATATACAATCAACATTTTATTTCACGAGATTTAATACACGTACATCAACGGCACAATATTGGCAAGAAATACAGTTTGTACATAAATTCATTTAATCAACGTGTGTAATGCAGTATGAAATGAAGTATAGAACATTTTTGTTCTAAACATTTTTTGTACGCTTCACGTTTTAACTTTTTCTTTTTATCACACATTCCTTGATACCTTCAGCTGTTTTCTTTTTTATATCTTCGCACTTTATACTATACATTTTTTGTTTTTAACTCAGCGGTGTTGATCATGACTGTTCGGCTGAACACTGGCGACGGCAGATAACTATTCGTTTACAATACTTATAGCTTGCATTATGTCTAAAAATAGTCGACGCGGAATTTCCGATTTATACCTCAACGGTCCCACACTGGTTCGTTTGTGTTTTCTTTACATACTGTTGCTTATTCCAGAAGCGGTGTGAATTAGGTGTGGATACTAAAAATTTTTAAACAGCTT
The DNA here is from genome assembly GCA_030159075.1 of Atrina japonica. Lineage (NCBI taxonomy): Eukaryota > Metazoa > Mollusca > Bivalvia > Pterioida > Pinnidae > Atrina > Atrina japonica. Next base: position 310,154 of record BROG01000501.1, on the reverse strand, counting down.
TTAGAAAATTTGAAGGCACACAATTTTTTTTCGAATTCAAAGTATCAAAATATATGATTTCTCTACTCTTTATACAGCTACTCCATCTAAAAAATTAAAAGAAAGACTTTTTAGCATCACAGACCATAGTTTTTTTTCACTAAAGCTGGTTCTAATAGACAATATATCTGTGGCCTTTCAACAAACTGTCGGCATTCCTATGGGAACCTATTGTGCCCCTTTATTGGCCAACCTGTTCCTTTGTTCATACGAAGCAGACCTCATTCAAAAGAAGAACATGCTACTAAATGTTACTAATGTCCTTTAATTTGACATTTAGATGTACCGACGCCGTTTTATTTATTAATAATAACAACTTTCATACATTTGTCACTGCGATATATCCCACCGAACTAGAAATTAAAGATACAACAGAATCAATCACACACGCTTCGGTTTTCGATATCCCTGTGTCAATAATTTGTCAGTAAGTAGTGTACCTATGCGTATGAATTATTCATATGTTGAACACGCCTTGGCATATCTGATCATTTGTGAAATATAAACTGCATATGTGGGTGACTGTGGGATACTACAACTTAAATGTTGAAAATTTACGATGGGAAAGCCGAAGTCATCGCTTTATCGTATAGTTTACTTGTTAATTTCCCATTTGTGTCTATAGTAAGGAAAATGTGTAAGTATGACGCGTGTGTGTTTGATTTGGCTGCATTTTGTATTTCTAGTTTGCTGGACTATATCGCATTAACATATGTATGAAAATTGTAATTATTTATTGACAAAAAGTCGTCGATATATCTAACTGTCAAATTAAAGGACTTTCTTCTGCGATGGCCACCTAAGCTACATTAGTTTTATTAAAAAAAATATTGAGCATTAAACTGTGAGTCTGGATACTTAGAGTGCTTTTATTCTTAGTTAGACGTAGACGTATTTTACAAAAGTCATAGCAAAATTCCAATAAAAATTTGAAGAAGGAAGATGTAATCGTATTATAATCTATACCAAAATAAAGATAATTAAATGAACTTTTTAAATGATGCTCACCTAAACTGTATGATTTTCAATACGGGAATGATTGAACTTTGATTAAAGCTGAATTGCATTGGCAATGCTGATGCTATGAGTGTATACGTATTATGAAATCATACAGCATATTTTCATCAAAATTCTGAAGCAAGAGGATAAAATTGTAATATATAATAATTTATAACAAATAATAGATAATTAAATGAACTTTCTTCAGTGATGCTCACCTAAGGTGTATTATTTTAAATACGGGAATTATTGAAGTTTTAATCATAGCTACCAGCGAATGTCCAAAGTAATTATTTGTAACAGAACGGGTAGTAGGTACTAATCACAGATGAAAGTTAGGCAACGATGGCCATGTGATAAGAATAGTTTCACACATATATATTCTCATATATGAGATATCTGGAGAACTTGGCTTTTTGGTTTCGCGAATCGTCTTTTTATGACATCAAATATCAGTAGCAGAAGACAGCAAAAACCGCAAAACAAAGATGCAATTGCTGACAAGTAAAATACCGTGTCGTAACTCCCGGTTTTATCCGTTATTGACCCTGGAAAAAGGAAATAAATATCAAAGTTATCAAACTGAGTACATACTCAACTAATAATTAATTTATTCTTTATCTATAGCAAAATAATAATTAACTGTCTGATACAAGGACGAAAAATATGTCTTTATATAAATTATAAACGTAATACCAAAGTTATAATGCTCTAGACGATCGTTTCTTTCAATTAGACTTCATCAGTTCAGCTCCGATTTTAAACAGATTTTTTAAAGAGAAAGTGGTACCAGGCAAGGCCAAATAATAAATCTAAACGTATAGCCAAAATCTGTCTAAGTGTAACTACTGTAAAAAGATGACCACCTTATCTTTAGAAGAATTTAGAATTTAAAAATGCTTTAGTATAAGATTATCAGCTGGTACCAAAATACCAGGTACAAGGTTTATGTATACCCGTGGACCACCAGCAGTGGCAAAGATCTAGTTATTATAAATATTATAAAGATAACACCAAAGTTTTAATGCTCAAGGCGATCGTTTCTGTCATTTAAACTTTTACAGCTGCGCCATGCAGTCACATTCAAAACAGACAACTATATGGTGAGAAAAATAAAATAAGACTAAAGTAAATTTGATGAATTCGGGCCCTCGACACAACATTGGTTTTGACCAATCAAGAACAGTAGATATAGCAAATATATTTTACATAAATTACATACCGGTAAAAACACCACAAACGGCTGAAGAAATACCATATACAGTATTGTGTAGAGCTACGGCCACTGGGAAATTCTCTAGGCTAACAATTTCCCGTACAATTGGATAACTCTGAGTATATATCATTCCAAACGTGACTCCATACAGAACTGAGGCTCCAAACATTACGGGATACTCCGGAAACATAGGATACATCGAATGAGCGACCGCCAATAATGAAAATAGAATTATCCAATAATATATTATTTTCGTTTTCGTGTATCTAAAATATAAAAGCAATGTCTTGTTATTTATACATATATATTTAGAATTTGAAGTGTTAAGCAGCAAATTTGTTCTCATTTTCATTACATTTCATGGGTATATACCAGTGTAAATAAATTTTAGCGAGACACAAATTTAGTGTTTTGTCCTAAAATTAATATGAGTATATAATATATATATATAATTCATAATATTATTTATAATATGACACTTATTGTATATAATTTTAGCGATTTAATGATCTAAAAAGGACAATTTCTGACTGCGATCAGGATTGAATTGTTAGCGATATTCAAATTTTGCAATCTCAATAAACTCGCTAATAATGCCAAGATTAAATCATCGCCAAAATTTCTGCTGATGCGGTACATATATTATGAAATAGGGAACAATTCTAGATTTATCTTTGAGTTATTAAATCAATCAAGATAAATGTATTCATATGTGGAATACCATACGGCAACAAAATCTAGCGAACTGATTCCAGCGATATTAAAATATGCGACGGCACCTCAATTCATTGTGAGACTAGCTAAATGAGACTGAAACGAAAATAGAGGAAATTCACTAGTAAGTTCCGTTTCATATGTCAGCTAAACATAGCGTAAATTAGTTCAAGTTGAAATCGGCAAGAACGACACATCCATTGAATTTATATCAATTTGAAATAGTGTTTTTTTTTACGTCAAATTTTTCATTCATATGGTAGCGACCAGTTTGATTGGTGGAGGAGAGAACCCCGCTACATTGTACCCGGGAAGAGACCACCGACATTTCGCTGGTAAACTGGCAAACTTTCTCAGGAAAATCAGCTTAAGTTCCAGTGGAACTCAAACCTGCTCTGATCAGAAGTGAGATACTTCATGGTTCAAATCGGATGCTCTAACCACTCGACCGGGACGGGGAGGGAGGGGGCTCCCCGCTACATTCTAATCCAAGGTAAAACTAGAGGTGCTATAGTTTAGAAACAAAACACAAACAGAAATATTGGTATTGACAGAAACATATTCAGAAAAACATTACGTGCAAATCGGATGAACGAATCCTCCAAGAAATCTTCCCAATATAGAAAATCCGCCTACAACAGTCAACAGGACACTTCCTTGTTCTCTCGTGTACCCTCGGGTAACTACATAATCCGGAATAAACCAAAACTCAATATACCCTGTTAGGAGAAGAGTAGCATTTTTTTGTCAGTTAATCAGTATTATCCAAAGGGAAACGCAGTAGAATTACATAGTATAAAACGAAACTTCCCATCTCTTTTTGACATAAAAAAATAACTGCAGTATAAAGTCTATAATATTAAAGTATTTTCATATTTCCTAAAATGATAACAAAAAATCACACAAGCCTCCTCCTAAAACTTTGTTACTCAGTGCGACTCCTGGTCTGAATACTGGTGACATATATTGATGGAATTTCTACCGTAAGTTGAATTTTTGCGAGACACATATTTAGTGTGTTATTGTTAAAAATGGGATTATGTAGTTTTAGCAACAAGTAATTTCATCGGTTTTATGATTCCAGGAAAAAAATTAAACATTTTTATACTTTGTAATTTATTTTACACAGCATAAATTAAAGCATAGCACTATAGTCAGAATAGTCCATCATAACTTTATTTGTACAATCAGAAAAATGTCACAGACTGGCTACCTATGCTTACTACTACCGAATAGATTATATTATACTCTCATTTTAATTATATCATGTTTATTGCGTAAATAATAGTACAATGTCAAGATCTTTTAGCACACAATAGCTTCATTCGGCTCAGGCTTGAATAAACGCGACAGCATCATTTTCATCGGAAATACCGTCCGCTACCTCAACTTCACACCACTCATGAATGATAAATCTGAAGGTCGATGTAGAAAGAATTATAAGTCAGCGACATCAAATTTTAGATATCGCAATACTGTCGCTAATAATGCAACAATATAATCGATGTTAAAATGTCTGCTTATACGGTATGTCTTTTTATAGCAGTATCATCCACCATGTACAACTATTGTCATACACATGTTCTACCAGCAAATCGGATGCTGAACATCCTCGAGGAGATACTAGATACAGTATCAAATCTGTTAAAAGCTTATACCGCAAGGAGTGGTGTTTTACCCTGTCTTATTTTCATAAAATTATTGATTACGATAATTATCAGTCCTTTAATTTCATGTATCGTTAGATAATTATTTGATAACACGGAAATATGAAATTATAAAAAAATACCCAAAGTGTCATGAGGCCGTCTGAGAAAACAAATACAACAATAGACGAAATACCGCTGGTGGAAGGCCTCAGGTTCAGTTACTAGTATCAAGCCATACTTAAGACGGTGACCTAAGGTAGTGTTTGTTGTGACCTAAGGTAGTGTTTGTTCCTTCATCACATGTTCGACACAGGTCTTTCGAAGGCTGACATTTTAAACGCAAAATCCTGTGTCATTTCGGGCGTAGCAGATGAATTGAACCTTATGGCACTGACTTTATTCAATAGCAGAAGTCACCTAAAGGTGAAAAAAAGTTTTGCAACAACAACAACAACAACAATATATTTGTCAAATTTGACAAATAATGGAAATCTGGGGAAACAATGAGATGGAAGGAGGAGTATGTATTTCCTGCAATGTTTGGTGGGAAGGACACTTGTTTAAATAATTCTCACCTGTAAGTCCGAAAGGAATGTCCACTATTAACAACGTAAGGAACGAAGCATCCCGAAGAATCGTCATATTGCATGACGTCTTTTTGTTCGTGTGCGTTGTTGCCTTTTCTCTTGTCTTTGGTAAATTCAGATGCATTAAAAGTGTAAACAATATGAAGTTTGAAAATAAACCACTCATCACAATGAACATTCCGCGCCAGCCGTATTCTTGAATGAGCAGTTCAGACAGGTACGGTAATACTATTGCCCCAACACCGCCTCCAGTCAACGCATAAGCCATGAATTTAGGAAAGGAGGTGGGTCCGAATGCATTTCCAACACCGATGAATGTTGCTAAAAATGGCATTGTCAATCCGGCACCTTCAAAAGATTGTATTTCTGATAATTCAGTTATATGCATTATACATTTTTTCCCACTTCTATCTGTGGATTTTATCACGAAACGAATGACTTAGTTACGTGAGTTACAGTATATATGATCTTCAATACATGTACATATAAATCTTCATGTATGCCAGGTGGACATTTATTGGCGTTGGTTGGCGTCAGCATTACCTATATTTGTCTGATGCAATGCTGATTGAATACCTTAAAGTTTTGTTTTACGCCACACTCAACAGTAGTTTTAGTCATATGGTAGCGGCCATATTTTATTGGTGTATGAGAGAGTAACAATGTACCTGGGAGAGACTACCGGTCTTTTACAAGTAAACTTGCAAACATTCTCACAACATCAGCTCAAGTTCCAGCGGCGCTCAATCCTGCGCTGCCAAGAGATGAGAGAATTTATGGTTTAACTCTTTCAACCCGAGAGACCAAAAACAGACAGACAGTCTTAACAAAAGAAAAGAGCATTGCATTTAGATATTTAGGGATGACGGGGTTAATGCGCGATGCTCTAACCACAACACCACATAGGCTCAATTGATACAATGATCGAACACTAAGTTATACACATTGAGTTAATGCATTTTTAACTCTTTGATATAACATTGATATATGAATTAAACAGATTTTTTAAAAAGAAAAGGAATGTGGCAAAAGTTTCTGAAAAATTGTGTAGGAGCTTTTAATTTGGGACAGTTTGGTGACATCCCAAACAGCGTCAACTGATTGCATGTCACACCTGTCTCTCGAGATCTCTCGAGTTCGGAGAAAAGGTCAAGCTCTAAAAATTTTGCATAAACATTTCGTATCAGGATTTCCGTAAACACACAGAGATTTAGATACTTGGACATGTTGAATAAGCGCACACTTTTATACAAATATTCGCTAGATATTTGAAATCACGAACACGCCCCTTCGGGAATTTACATGAAAGTCAAATAATACAGCAATGCCAGATAGGTCCACCGTATTGTAGATTCGTCATCACGAAGGTCATTCAGAGTTCATGATACAGTTTTATCTTTCACCTGTCGAGACGAATAAAGGATACCGAACGGACGATAACCCCGTGTCCGACTCCAAAATGACCTGGTTACATTATACATACCTGACCCTATCCCTATCAACACTACGACAGTAATGATATCTGTAGAAAATGCCGTCGCCATCATACACATTGATACTAGAAGACTGCCGATCGTGACACACCTTGACATTCCAAATTTTCGCATAATGTATTCGCCAGCAAATCCTGAAAAGTAACAAGAGGCCTAATGGGCCTTAACGGTCACCTGAGAAAATCTTCCTCTCAAGTTTGGTTAAAATTATTCCACCGGTTCTTGAGAAGCTGAAATGTCTAAAATTTGACAAAAAAACCTGATATTCTCTGTTTTTTGATGTGTCTGTGACTTTGATTCATTTGTTCATGAAATATTTTTAAAGATGTACTTTTAAAGTTTTGGTACTTTTTGGGGCCCCTGTGTATCTTAGTCCCTTTTTATTCGCAAACTTTATGCGGCTTCACATGGGGATGCTACATACCAAGTTGAAATTGGTCCACTGGTCTTGAGAAGAAGTCGAGAGTGTCTAAAATATAACAAAAACATATTTTCTGTTATACTGAAGTGCATCACCTTGACCTTTGACCTGATGACCTTGAAATTTTGTCAAGATGACCCTTAGATAATTCCTATTAACTTTATCATGTATCTTTGTATACAAAATGTCAGTCAATTTTGAGTTATTAAGCCATTTGTATAAAACTGTATCCTATGTTATTGCAGAGTCCCGTTTATGGATATATTTCATCTTCATCCACATACTCTGTAGACATTGACTGTACAATCATGCATACGAAATCTGAAAGTCATCTGATCATTGGTTCATTATAAGAAGAGTTTTATAGATGTACCAAGCTTTGGTACTTTTTAGCCCCATTTGGGGCCCTTATGGATCCTAGCCCCTTTTCATTCGCAAACTTTATGCGGCTTCACATGGGGATGTTAAATGCCAAGTTTGGTAAAAATTAGTCCACTGGTTCTTGAGAAGAAGTCGAGAATGTCTAAAATTTGACAAATAAAAGAATATGTACTTTTGCCTCAGATGAACTTTGACCCCTGGGCGTGGCCAAATCTGTGGTCCCAGGGACCTATATTTCACAAGTTTGAAGCTACCAACCCTATATATCATGTTTGTAAAATATTGCAGCCTTGGCATTTCCAGTTGGGCAGTAGAAGATTTTTTTAAAAAGTACCGAAAATAACACCTTTTTCCCCTTTGGGGTTCCTTAGTCCCCCAGCAGCTTCATTTTCACAAAATGAATTGTCATCCTCCAATTATGCTTTCAAGTTTGGTTGAAATTGGCCAAGCTGTTCTTGAGAAGAAGATGAAAGTATAAAAAGTCTATACACGACGACGGACGAAAAACGATTGCAATAGGTCACCATGACCATATGGTCAGGTGACCTAATAAAATATTAATTATGGACGTAAACTACACATAGATTCTTACAATTTACAGTTTTTGTTTTGAAGACGGGTTATTGGATAAAGACCACATAAATTAGCACAACAGACATTTTGTTGTTGCTTTAAGTGTATATGGTAATTAAGAAAACATTGTTTAGAATGTCATATACTTCATATATCAATACATGTAGCTTACTTCTCGATATTAAGAGGTGTTTATATATATATATATATATATATATATATATATATACATACATAGTAAAGGTTCAAGGTTCTATAAGGTCTAAATGACTGCTTCAAAACCATATAAGAAGACCATACTCTTGATAATAAGGCAATAATTAGTGCTGAAATTAAACTCATTTTAGTAAAGTAAAACACGATTTTTTATGAAAAGGAAAACAGTTGCCAGGGGGCAATTTTGAACACAGGTAAATTCTGATTTCGAATAACTTGTAATGTTTTCTACTGTTTTGATAGAAAAAATGACAAACATTTATCTAAGCCACGAAAAATTCGACTCATTAAAGTTCGAATTATAAAATGTTCATAAGTAGCGCAAAATAACACAAAATATTTGAGACATTGTCAATAACTTGTAACATACATAATCTTGACCCATTGAAGTTCGACTCACTGCAGTTTTAGTAAAAATATAAAATATCATCATTTCTCTTCTTTTCGGGTATCATTTAAAACAAACACTTGAATAATCTCTTGGATGTAGACCGTACATCTAAATGATAAGAAGGACCTACATGACCGAGCGGTTTGCTCTTTAAATTATGAGATTGTTCAGATCTAGTCAGCCTGGGTTCGAGTTACCCTGGAACCTAAGCTGATCTTGTGAGAATGTTTGCCAGCTTTCGTGCGGGAGGCCGATGGTCTGTTCCCGGGTACATGTAACCGGGTTCTCTCCTCCACCATTAAAATTGACCTCTACCATATGACTGGAAAGTTGTTGAGTGTAAAACAATATCCAAGCAAAGAAACAATACAAATGAGTAATGTAATTATATGATATCGAGTTATCCAGTTTTCGCTTTACTGGGTTATCGTTATATAATTAAATTTTATCAATTCCAAGCTATTTTTCTGGTTGAAACTAAATTTTGCCCATCGCAAGAACAACTTTCTGTGGCCAATTGTAAACAATGTACACACACAAGTTTTAATCTCTTCATTTTATCATTTCTTTAATAACGCTGTATAATTCCATGCATTCAACATAAATCATCATTATCCTGTCGCGCCGATTTCAGGATTTATTTAAGAGATAACTTTCTGGAATTGTTCTTTTAATTTCTCACAAATAAGTAGTCCAAACTCGTGGTTGCTGACATGATACTGGAATGTAACTTACGGTTCTCAACATATTCATGAGAACAAGTGATGTTGCCGACGTTTAAAACAATTATTTATTGACAATTAATTTTTTGTATTTTTAATAGTTTTATTTTTGTTCACCGAAATTTAAACAAGCTACCGTCGGCTTACAGTTTTACTCACACCTGTTTTTTCATCTGGTCTGGCGATATGTTCGAGGAATTTAACATATATAAATGACCATTTTTACCGGAGAATCGGTGACGGATGGCGGTGTGCGGGTTTTGGCGTTACAACGAGGTAATTATATGGGAGGAAATCCGTTCTTCAAGAAATAGCGGGGTTATGCGGGTTTGGCGTTATAACGGGGGGTGAACTGTACTTTAATACAAAACAGTAAACATTGGTATCGAGATATCCAGTTTTCGCGTTATTAGGTTATCGTTATATACATACTTCATTACGTCAATGTCCTTCTTACCTCCACCAAACATAAAAGCCGATGACAAGGACTGCATTAGTGACGCTACAGAACGGTCGGCGTTAAACGCTCTGACGATATCTACAAAGACGACGCCAATCATAGCGTTGAATCCACCAAAAAGAAAGTGAAACATAAACGCAGACAAAAGCACTTTGTACTTTTTATTAGTTTCGTCATACCTTTGTCTTAAAGTTTGTGATCTGTGAAAATAAGAAATATTGTTGTCAGTGGCGACCCCGATGAGTAATCAGACACTAGAAATTTCTAATGACAAAATAATTCAATAGATTAAAAAAATGTCATATCCAGAAAAGAAACCGACAACGTTAATAAAATATATTTGAACCCAAAATGAATGATTACTTTCAATTTATAAATGTATATGACTCACGGCGAACTTCTTATATTTTCTTTTAGATCTTTATTTTTCCGTAAGTCCATCATCTTTGTATTGTTTAGGATTTACGCCCACTTGACATATTGCAATGAATCTTTTTTGTCATCAAACTGCAAAGGTATACTCCAGAAGGTATAAAATTATTTAGATTATGATGCTCCTGCTTCCATGGTTTTATAACAATGATGATAAATCCCGTTGTCAGAAGGGCCTACTTCCCGTCGAAAACACATTATTTCCTGTCGTAAATTATTCTCGAACTGGTTTCGTCTGGTCAGAACTGGTCATAAAATTGACGTTTACTATAGAGTACTCTATTTGTATTATCAGTTTGTCGAAGGTTGGATGTATTAAATATGCAACATTGATAATATCATGTGTAAGCATACTAAAGGAAAGAGAACTAACAATATCACATAGTTAGTGATTTAAGCTGTATCGATGTCTCAAGGACGGTTTTAAAATGATGAAAGGTTGAAAGATGTAACGTGTAAATTTCTGAACAAAATTTACCGTAGATCGCTCTCACGTTATCCACAAAGATAATGCTAATCATAGCGTTGAATACACAAAAGTGAAACATAAACGCAGACAGAAACACTTTGTACTTTTTATTAGTTTTGTCATAATTTTCTCTTTATGATCTGTGAAAACAGGAAATACTGTCGTTAGTGGTAGCCATTGTGGGTAATCAGACGAGCAATCAAATCTCGAAAGACAGAAATTATTAAATAGTTTAAAAAATTAATGTTTAAAAAGATATTAAGTTTTGAACTGTTACATCCAGAAGACAAACCGACAATTATAATAAAATAAACCAAAACGAATAATTACTAACAGATTATAAATGTATAAGACTCACAGCGAACTTCTTATATATTCATGTCTTGGATTTTTGTTTTTCCCTTAGTCCGTCGTCTTTATAGTTATTAGATTGATGCTCAATTTCAATATTGCGATGAATTTTGTGTGTCATCAAAATTCGAAAAATAAAATATTGCTATATTCTCCATAAGACACAGTCATGATGCTTCTACTTCTATGATTTGATAACACTGATAATATTCCCATCGTCAAATACTTCCCTTCCAAAAGATAATGTTTTCTGTGTTTAAAATGCATTGTCCATTATTCTCGAACTGGAATAGTCTGGTCATAACTGACGAAAAAGAAGATATATGTATTTACTATAGAATAATCTATTTCTATTTTCAGTTTATCTGCAGATAAAATTCAAGTCTTTAATGTGTTAAATATGCAACTTGGATACTTTCATGTTTAAGCATACTAAGCGACAGAAAACAAGCAACATTATACATGTATCAATGTTACCAAGCAAGTGATTTAAGCTGAATCGATGTCTCAAGGACGGTTTTAAAGTGATGTAAGGTTAAAAGATGAATCATGTTACTTTCTTAACAAAATATACTGTCGAGCGCAAATCCACATGTAGACGTCAACCAGGGTTCATACAGGCTGAGAATGTATTTATTTGTAAATGTATATAATTAAATAGCTTCACCTTTTACTCACTTGTTGATGTTAAATCACTGAAGAAATACTGTTCATTAATGCTATTTCTAGAGAGTTACTTACCCCCGTAATCGAGACGTAATTTTTCAATGTAGTAAAGATAAATCCGAAAGATTCAAACATTCAGCTTTCGTGAATATTTAATTAATGAATTTAGTATAATCAGAATTGTTAGAAATTATTATTAAACATTTAACAAAATTGCTATTTAAACAAAACATGAAAAAAGATGAAAAATCCTATTTCTTCAAGTTTATCTCATCCACTGACCCAGTTACTGCCCCAGCAAGGGAAAACGAAAGAACGGATTGATGGGATAGAAAATGACAGTGTTCAAACTTGAAATGGTTGTTTTTGACATACATCGTGGAGGATTGTGTATTTGATGCTGATAAATCTTCAGCATACGTACCTTTCTGTAGTATTGCATTCTATATGCCCTCATTTGGCGCAACAGAAAATAGTTTAGATTGATATTTCGTTCGGAATATCTGCTTGAACAGTAGTCACCAACTTTACTCAGTACTCAACATTAAATATTTTCTTTTTAGATGAAACTATAAATTATTTTTATTGCGAGTGTATTTTTTAAATATCCGTGACATGATATTTATATAAAGCAATATTTCGCTGGAACAAAAATGATCATCTGACCATAGTCTGATCCAGGCTTTTGACCTATTTAAAATTCGAGTTGAACTTTACACATTTTTCGGAGTACATTCAGTCTATTAAGTTTCACAAACAACTATTGTCAAAATAACAAAACAGTCATTTGATCATAGTTTCTTCTAAGATATTGCCCAGCTCCTAATAATCTTCTGATGCCTAAATTTTGAATTGAACTTTACAGCTACTTTTGAAATATATCCAAAAGTTCTATAGCCTTTTCTTATAAAAAAAAAATTGAATTGAAATTTTCAAATTGAACTTCGATTTTTCAACCGATGTCCTGGACACTTCACACGGATATTCTTGATCACTCTTTCTGTTATGTTGAAAGTTGAAGTTTTCAAATTTAACTGTGACCTATGGAGAGGACGTTCTAAGCTGTGTTCAATCCAATTTTGTAATATACAATAAGAAATACTCAAGTATACAAAATGAAGATTGAGTTTTGTTGTTGACTTGTGTTTGTTTTGAATATGTTATTTTTATGTCTGACAGCCTTCGTTTTGTCTCAGTACGCACTGTAACCTTGCAACCTATAATTGTTTATATCGTATTCGGGTGGGGGGGGGGTGTTACACCGCAGTCTAATGTTCTACAAGAGTTATCGCTCTTTTGGTGTATTGATGTCGGTCGATGCTGCAGACCTGCACGCTATTCCGAAACTAGGTATGGATGATGTAACTGACACATTATAAGCAAAAATAAATCATTCATCACGCCCCTCATATATATATATATATATATATATATATATATATATATATATATATATATATAAACATAAAAAATCTTAGTTAAAATGTTTTACCTTGACGTGCTATATACTTATGAAAATGTGTCATATCTTTTAACATATTTTAGAAAAACAGTAATATTTCAACAGTTTTGTTTTTACAGTGCACATATTTTTATGGTATAGTGGGTCATGGAATGATGGGTCACGTTGATTACACCGTCGCATATCTTATACAAAGTAATTAATATGTATACACACACTTTACAAGCATAAAAACATGTAAGTAATTTAACTTGTAATTTTGTGTAGATTTTTGTAGCATTTTAAGACAATTTAAAGGCTTAGAATATACGGATCTATTTAGCAGTCGAAATATGAAAAACAATTAAAAATGAATTCCATCTTGAAACAAGAGACCCAATGGGCCTTAACGACCACCTGGTAAAAAGTTCGGCCTAAAATTAGTCCACTCGTTCTTGAGTAGAAGTCGAAAATGTCTAAAATTTTTACAAAAAAATTATACTTTCTGCCAAAACCATGGAAATTTCACTAAAAGGTGAAATAACTCCCAAAAGGGTTGACCTGACAATATCATTAAATAATAAAAATATTTATACAGCTCAAATTTTGGAAAATAAACCGATAGCTTTTAGATATTCTAAAATGATGTCGCCAACGACGTTATTAAAAACATTACTAAGATCTGTCTCGGGATAATATTTTTCACGAGTAAGTTTAAAATCAGTACATTCAGTTAAAATATGTTTAATTGTTAGTCTTGTCCCACACGATATACATTCCGGTGGTTCTTCCTTAAATAATAAATATTTATGTGTAAAGTTACTGTGACCAATACGAAGTCTGGTCAAAGTAACCTCATATTTTCTATTACTAGTGCACACTGGTGGATTGTGGACAAATTTCGTATTTATTTCATGTAATTTATTTTCAGTTTGCAGATCCCAATGTTGTTGAAACGTTGTAGTTATGTAATCTGTAATAGATGGTTTAAGATCTGTGAAAGGAATTTTATTTTCAGACGGTAAATTTCTCATTACTAATTTCGCAACCTCATCAGCTTTGGTATTTCCTTTTATGCCGATGTGGCTAGGAATCCAACAGAAGACTATCTCTGTACTTACAGTTGTCAAATAATGTACTGTCTCCATTATTTCAAAAATTATGTTATTAGAAACGTTTCCGCTTTTTTTTTAAACAAGACAAAGAATCTGAGTAAATAACACATTTTCTTATTGCTTTTGCCTTTATATGATTTAATGCCAGTAAAATCGCTGTGGCCTCAGTGGTGAAAATAGAGGCCTCACGCGGCATGTTTGTTTTGAGAATTTCAAAGTTAATAACAGCTGCAGCTGAAACGTTGGTTGAGGATTTTGACCCATCAGTGAAAATAGGTAAAAAGTTGTTGTTGTCATAAGTCTCGTTTAATCCTAAATATTGTTCACGCCGTACAAAAAAGCGATCACAATAGGTGACCATGAGCTTTCAGCTCAGGGGATCTAAAAATAAAAAGAGGACGCTGATTTAGACGTTATCGAGAGGGAAACTAAACTTACTCAAGAAAGGGAGATAAGTGAATAGTTAGTATAGTCCGTTTGCTCTCCATTGAAATTGAGGTTTAGTCATATTTTGCAAAAACTAAATGATTTATATATTTTATACGCTCATCATTGTTATTTTAAAGGTTATACATAACTAAAAATGAATTTTAATTGCATCAAGCAATTGAAGGGGAAAAGTTTCCCATTACTAATAGTGTAAGATTTCTTTCAAATTTCAAGAAAAATTACTAGTACGTGGGTGTAAATCCAATACATTGAACAGCCATAATACTGTAAATATAAACAGTTTTTAAACCACATGGTTACCTAAAAATAGTCAATGTGCTTGCTATTGTCCATTCACTGAAGATGAATAGGCCTAACTTGTCACTCACTTAATTAATGCTGACTGGTCAATAAGGGATCATCTCACAATTGCAAGTCAACATAAGTTTCAAGTTAACATTTTTGTTTGTTCTTATGTTGTTTTACATCCAGAGCGCCATGAATACTACTAATAAGATAAATTATTTCAGTAACATAGTTTTGTGCAATATTTTAAAAATGATGCATACTTATAATTCCGATTTTTTTTCCAGTCCATAAAAAATAATTATGAATTTATGATACAAACTCATGCCAATCTACATTCTGATTTGCATATGACCTACTTATGCATGAATCAGAAAGAATTATGGCTGCTGTTTTATCAACTCTGCATTTACCCATACAAACTTTTACAAAATTTTGTATTGCAATAAATAAGTAAAAATTTTGTTAGCAAACCAAAAAATTGCATATTCACGATTCAGTTATGTATGGTAAAATTAAAAACATTGCTATAAAATTCAAATTTGACGATTAAATGAAATTGAAGAAATTTAACATAACCCCATTTTCAATGGGGAGCAAACGGACTATACTTGTACTAATGATGGAAATAAATAGGCATCAATAGCAGAATATTCACAATGTTATTGAAAAAAAAAACAGGATGTATAAAAGAAATTTATTCTGGCCTGTCATACTTATATACTTTTTGTTAATGATTTGGTAACAAACTCAGTGTTTAGAGCATTAAATTTTAACCCTTTAAAGGGAGCCTGTCGTAGATGAAAAAGAGTTTATCTAACAGGTCATTGCATATGGAAATACAGTTTCGAGTTTGAATTGTGCGCCAAAAATTTCGCAAACTTTTTTTATCGGAACTCTCGCCTTTTACCGTAACCACAATAACATTCGGAAGACCGGAGAGAGTTATCGTTTGTCGCATAGATGTCGCGTTTAGGTCACTTCCGTAGCTTCCATTTGTCTGAGAAAAACCTCAATCGCGAGTGATAAATGATGAATTAAAGGACTATTTACGATTCGACAGGATTATTTATTTGAGTTTGAGGATAATTAGTCTAGAGGTGAGAATCAGCGGTGACATGAAAGGTAAATTGTTTTTATTTAAAAATTCGTTCCAAATGTCTAAGGCGGTACCTCAATGTAAAAGAACTGTGAGTTGGTTACCTTCTTCATTTATTTATATAAACAGTTTCCAGTAAGCCACCATAACCAAGGAAAACCAGCAGTAACTTTATATTTATATCATATTCGAAACAAAAATCAACCAGAAGACGTGAAAACAATTCACGGAAAAAAATTCAAGCGTAGGAGGGGTCAAATGTTACAGCGATTAGACCCTGTACACAAGTACCTGTTATTTTATCATATTCTCGTTATAGTCCACGAGGGTATACATAAACCTAGTACCTGGTATTTCAGTTCCAACTGATAATCTTATACTAAAGTGATTTTTTCGCACTGATAACAACATTTAAATTTCTAAATTCTTCTAAAGCTAGGACAGCCATCTTTTTATAGTGGTAACTCTTAGACTGATTTTGATTATATGTATAGATTTATTATTTGGCCTTGTCTGATACCACTTTCTCTTTAGATAAATCTATTTAGAATTTGAGCTCAATTGATGAAGTCTAATTGACAGAAATGATCGTCTTGAGCATTATAACGTTGTTAATTTTTATATGTCAGAGGACAAAAATTATCATTGTGGCAGCTTATATCCTTTAAACCCTACACAATAGACTTGTCTAAACGATAGAAAAGAACATACCATCAAGATACATAGGGTTGGAAGGGTTAAATGCACAAGGTCGTTGCTACTGCTAGTGGACCGTTTGAGTCCCCGAGTGTATACATAAACCTAGTACCTGGTATTTCGGTACCAGCTGATAATCTTATACTAAACTGATTTTTTCGCACTGATAACAACATTTAAATTCTAAATTTTTCTAAAGCAAAGATAGTCATCTTTTCTACAGTCGTTACTATGGTGGCTGATTTGTGCCATTTCGCGTTGTTTCTAACGCGAAAACCCGCCGGTCAGTGGGTTGTCGCCTTTAATTATCTACGCGAAAAGGCAAGGAAATTAACAAGAAAAGGCGCCGTTTTAGACTTTTAAAAATTTCGCCTTTTCGCGTAATTTTTGTCGTCTTTTCGTGTTGTTATGACCAAACAGTAAAATAACGCGAAAACCCACCGAACGTTGCCTTGTTTAAAACGCGAAAACCCGCCATACCTTCGCCTTATAAAATAAACTTGAAAACCCGCCAAACTTCGCCTTGTAAAATAAACGCCAAACTTCGCCTTGCCTTGTTTAAAACGCGACAACCCGCCAAACTTCGCCTGGTAAAATAAACGCGACAACCTGCCAAACTTCGCCTTTTTGCCTTGTTTAAAACGCGACAACCCGCCAAACTTCGACTAGTAAAATAAACGCGCCGAACGTCGCCTTTTTGTCTTCCGGAATGACATGCGTATACAAAACAGAAATCGAAAGTACAGCATGGTGACAAAAGTATTACCTTTTTCCATCATTCCTTCGTTGTTTTATATAAAACCAACATTTTTAAATGTTCATATTATCCACAAATCTAAGTGGAAACTAATTAAAAATATTTCTATCTGTGGGAAATTTAATTCATATTTTGAATATATTCTGAAATATAAATAAATTCTCTGCATATTTTGAATACACATTTATTTTATGAGAGACAAAATTATTTACATGAACAGAGATGAGTAGATGTAAAGAACAAGTAAAGAATTAAAAATTTTCTCTGTGGCTAAAACCTAAATATTCCCATAAAATTTCAAGTAAAATTTAAGATGTATGCATTTTATAATATGAATTTATTTGACTATAATACTGTAAAATTTTGTGAAATTTTGTTCAGATTTTATAATGATAATAATACCGCTAAAATGCATATCACATACATTGTATATGTTTATACATTTTAATATTTTAAATTCATACAAATTCATGAAAATGAGATTTGACACATTTAATTGAAAATACGAATCTGTAAACAAATATAATACAGTTAAAAAAATATACAGTATATCGGCAAATTCAGTGAAATGTAATTCATTTAGTTGTTTAGTCTTTAATTAACTCCAACTTTAGACATAAATGATGTAAAATCATTAAGTGATAAAAAGTAAATCTTATATGTCAACTTCAGGTAACGGCTAAGACACAGGATATTTACTACTATTATAGGCGAAGCTTAAGCATTAATTTACATGCCTGAAGTTGGACATAAGTTTTGTATATATTTTGTGAACAGTTCAGATTCAGACCAGAGTGTGATGTTGTGTATGTGTATATAATTTAATAAAATATTGAAAATTGACACAAGCGAGTTGTGAATTAATTCCCCACATGTAACCAACAAACTTACTTGGTATAATTTTATAAACATTTAAAAATTGTTGGGTTTGTATAAAACAACGAAGAAAATGATGAAAAAGGAAAGACTTTTGTCGCCATGCTGTACTTTCGATTTCTGTTTTGCATAAGCATGTCATTCCGGAATGCGCATAAGCGACGTTCGGTGAGTTTGGCGGGTTTTTTCGCGTTTATTTTACAAGGCGAAAAAACGGCGGAAAGGCGAAAAGACGACAAAAGTTACGCAAAAAGACGAGAAAGTCTAAAACGGCGCCTTTTCGTGTTACGCTTAGACGGATTTCAGCTATACTTTTAGATTTATTATATGACCTTGTATGACACCACCTTCTCTTTAGAAAATACACGTGTATTTTAAATTGGAGCTCTACTGATGAAGTTTAATTGACAGAAACGATCGTCTCGAGCATTAACACTTTGGTATTATGTTTATATATATATATTATATATATATATATATATATATATATATATATATATATATATATATATATATATATATATATATATAAAGAGTTTCTAACCTCTGGACAACATGGATTTGAGTGCAGCTATTTAAACCCTTTTTCTGATTGGCGATAGATAAGAATAAAAGATAAAAAGAGATTCCACAACGAGTGTTACTTGATAATCAAATTACACTAGTTGTTGAATCTGCTTCTATTGTCCGATTCACATAAGTAACCTTTTGATTATTATATGGATCATTCTTCTGATTTTTCGGTTATGACAAGCTGCACTGGAAAAACGTTTTATTTCGCACTCGATACGCTCTAATTGATGGTGAGTCAGTGTAATTGTCATGTTATGCTTTTTTACATGAAATTTAAACTTGTCCAGGTCAAGTAAGGGATCACGAGACTCTACCCCGCCAGATTATATGGATTTTACTATATCATAACTGAAAACTTGCGTAGTATGGAACATTAGCCTACATTACGTCTAAACACCATTGGGCTTGGTCTCTCTCACGATCGCGTCAAACCTGTACCTCTTTTCAATCACAATTTTTTCCAGATTACATTAATATATAGACTTGAAGGAACCTCGACATCTATAAAGACTTCCATAACGGACCCCTTTCCCTCCAATTACTTTCATCGCTAATAACTAACTTGATGCGACTTCATGTACAGTAATTTTCATTACCGTAGAAGTGCGGGTTCAACCAATGAACCCAAGTTCACCAATGAAAATGTTCGGAGTGTGTTAGCCAGTGAATGTATAACCCGGTCTGAAAACTATTGATATATTGTATGACCTTCAATTACTAATGTGACTTTCTTCCATTATCTTAATACATTGTAATCTGTGTAGCCATTTCAATTTTATTTCGAGTTGTCAAAATCATCCTAATTACCACACAAATGGACAATTAACGTGATTTTGATTTAAATACATGTATATCGTAATTCTCGATTCCTTGCCTTGCACCATAAAATATTAAAATTCTTTATTTACTCCACTTTGGCTAATCCTGAATTATGATTTGGCTGAGTAGACCAAATTGAGAATTTTCTCAGACTTGAGTAAATTCTCAAGTTTTATGGTACCAATCTCGAACAACACACTGTCTCGATACAGAAATGAGACATACTATCTTCAGTTTGTCGGGCATTGAATACTGTTCATCATCATCATCATCATCATCATCATCATCATTGATGCATGTATTACATCTAAGTAAATAGATATACACATTTGTATTTAGATAAATACACGGAATTCATTCATACATGTATATAACACCTTCTCCGCTATCATCCATTGCTTCAGTATTTGTAGACGAATATTACTAAAGTAGATTTCATGACTATTGCATTTGACAGGCTGTTTGTCTCTGATGGTGAAATATATGAATTTCTAGAATTCCCAGTACACAGAATTTTGTTCATATAATATGAAAAAAAGTTATTTTAAAAAACCTAACTGTTTCCTGATATAGAGCAATGTTCTTTAAAACATATAGTATCCAGAGCTCCGGTAAAATGAAGAAGGTTTTCCAGTTTCCTAACTTAAGGTCAGTTGTCTTTCCAAGGGTACATTGTAATTTGTTTTTCTAGATCTGTTTTCTCCATTATTACAAACTGGCCACCAGGCTGAAAAATAACTGACAAATTGTAGTATGATGTAGAGACACCATTAACAATCCATCTTACAACTGATAAAGGACCTCTTGCATGTACAGAAAACCCCGCATATAACGAATTTCAAGGGACCTTATTTTTTCAATTCGTTATAAGGACAGTTAGTTATACAGTTATAGCGACGTGGGTTGAAGGATTACAATGCAATTCGTTAAGAACACAAATCACTCTAAATTCTGTCTAAACAGGAACTTTCCTAGGAAGAAAAAAAAAGGAACTTTCGTTTGAAGTCAAAAGAGAACACACTTTTTGTTACTATTTGTTTACAGAACTTAATTAATAAGAGATTAGGCCTATCTATGCTTGGCGAAAAAGTCAACAAATGACCTTTTTTTAAAGATATTGATCACTTCATTATAATACTATAAAAGACGTTGGTTAAGACGTCAAGGGACATGGAAATTGGTTTGTTATAGGCAAATAATTCGTTATAAAAATTCGTTATAAAATTGTTTTTCAACTAAGAATATATAAAAGTGCAGTCGGGGATTATCTATTGATTCGTTATGTGAATGAATTCGTACGAAACGAGTTCTTTATATCAATATTTTACTGTAAGTAGAAATATTATTAACAATACCAAAGTTATAGTTTTACAAAAACAAATGCTCAAGACGATCGTTTCCGTCAATAAGACTTCATCAGTTGAGCTCAAATTTGATAAAAATGTATGCTAGCATAAGAAGTCATGATACGTTTACACCAACTGTATTTACACTTTAACTACAAGTCAGTGGGAAGACAACCGGTGGTGTTAATATTCGCTATATTCATGATGTAGATAAATCCATGAATTAAGAAACAGTGAATAACTTTTAATGGAAAATATAAATACGTAATATATTATACGCTATCAAAAAATTGTGAAAATTACAATTCATGAAATTAAACCGCTGTACATTATTCCTTCTGTTCTATTGTTCTAAACTCAGTTTTTAAGAATAGAAGGATATATTCTGCAGCTTTTTGTGTTGTATATTTATGGTATAGAATTCTAAATGCTGATGAAATTTATTACTACTTGGAAGAAATCTTCATAGATATCCGAAAAATCTTGAGTTCATACTGAAATTTCGAGTACCATACTTCATTTGTTTTGCATTTTGTATAGGTCAAATCGTAAATTTTACTAGGTGTTTTTGAGTGAATGAACAACAAAGTTTTTGTTTTTTTCAGTCACAAATGTTTTACAAATATGTATGATAAAATGGTCAAAATAGTTAATAAAAGTTCAGCTTGAGGACTATGAAAATTTTCTAACCTACAAGTTTGGAATATTTCATTCACACTTAGGATTTGGTTATAACGTAATGCGGTGTTTGAGTAAAATTGCAAAGCCATTAAAATTGCTTGATGGTGTGAGCAAATGTGTATATTTGAATGGTTTAATATATGTGTAGGCATGAAATATCTAAAATTAACTAAAAGTTTAAGTCCATTCTCTTTCAGAATTGTCTGCACATTTAAAGTTTTACTAATTGCGTACCTTTGTTTGAAATAAGAGTACATGTTATTGCAGTCAGCTGTAAACCGGAAATTACAATACATTTATTTTCACAGTGCGAGACTGAAGTAAAACCGGAAGTGAATATACTGCCATTAGTTATCGCAGACGTGCACAGGATACATGGTACATTGTGTGTTGTCAATTTGCAGTTGATAATTCAAAGGTGTCAATTTGAAGTGGTACGAGAATATACTCGATCAACTGCAACTATCAATGAATGTCCTTACATTTTAAGTATTTGCTTATCTATCATTCAAATAAATTGGCTGGTTTTTTTTTACAATTTTATGTTCACTCCGTACCTGCTCATATTGAGTAAACATCCATAACAGTTCTTAAAGTTCATTCAGTACGCAATTACATGTGTAACTCAACAGGCTTTTTTAATACAACAAAGGTTCGCCATTTCGAATCTTACATAACTTCCTGTGATTTGAACGTTTGCGAGTGCCTATGATATATGACACTGCAATGAAGTAGATAAACTGATTTGTGATATATTTGCTTAAAGCCTACATATACATCTAATACGTAAAAAGTACAAGTGAGTTAAGTTTTTTTATTTTATTTTCCATTGTCTTGTTTCCTGTGTTACGAGATTTTCCCGAACAAGAGTACATTAATTGTGTATTAACTGTTTGAATATATCATTGATTGCTTAAAGGGCCATTAGCTGTGATTGTTGTACAATGCACAAAAAAGATATACACAGACATAAAAATTCTTAAATTCACATATATTTATGAAAATCATTTGCGAAACACAGTTTGGCAATTTTTTGTTTGCAAGTGATTAATTTGTAGATGCATACGAAACTGGACCTGGTCTTTTTCATATTGAAGTATAAGGTATACGTCGTTTCCGAGATCCCTCGACATACCACTCTCTGTCATGTGACTTTCATCACCACAACACTTACAGTAGTCTTCGTATCAGCTTATAATTGATAAGTTCAGATTGATACAAAAAATCCTACAATGAATATTCTAACTTATACATATTCTCTTATATCGTAGAGTTGTTGGTTAGGTGTATCCCCTGATTTAACTCAAAGTTTACGTCAGTGTCAGTGACGGCATATTATAGACCTAAATACGCTTCAATTGTGGGGTCATATTTTTATTGGGAAATTCGTTTAAATGAATTGTCGTCCATCCACTTATATTTATCTGGCTTAATTTGTTTCTCGGGAATCCGATTTACAACATGGCACCACATATCAGCACTTGCTTTTTTATTTATATTGATTTCCTCTACCCTCCATGGTTAAACCATATATAGCCCAGGCTGATCAAAGGGGACATTAAGTTGTATTTGCGATTTCTTGTTGATACCAATGTACTTTACTACCTCAACATCAAAACACAATTTTTCGACTAACAAAACTAAAACTTTTGAAATTGAAAGCTAAGATATTAATCTTTTTACATTTTTTTTCTCTTAGACGGATTTTGGCTACACGTTTGGATTTATTAATTGGCCATGTATAACCACGGTAAACTTGTGGTCGTTAAAAGAAAGACACTGACGGTTTCTTAAAAAATAAAGATGTTTTTAATTTCTAACTGATGGTAGGCGGATTCAGGAAATTCCTAAATCCACCCGTGCTTCCATACAAAAGGCCAAAATCTTAACTGACTAAAATACCAATGTACAAAATATATAGTACTAGTGATTATCGCGTGTAATTGTTCTTTAATCTCTTGAGCAATTAAACAAAGTATTCTCACCTGTCCACACAGGAAGTATTAACCTGTGGGTGACAGGTGACACTCATGGTCGCTCTCTATTGAAGATATTAAATGTGATCGTTTCATAGATTACAGTCACAATAGATGCTAATGGAAATTTCTCACTTTTGAAATGTTAAAATGGAAAAAAAACAATAATATTATGTACACTTAATTTGAAATTACTTTAGATAAAAAGTCCAAATATCACAAATTATAATTTTCAGCCTAAAATGTCAATTTAGCACGGTGATAGTTTCCTCCTCGATCGGGTAAGACGCGTCCTCGCGTCTTAGATATTATCAAAAATATCCTGTGTTGTATCTGATCGGCGGTGCTTGTTGAAACCGTCTATTGATGCGTTGTTGTGGTTGTTGATGGTGCTGTTGTAATCTTGAACGTAATGTCCGAAGTTCTGAGGATAAATTTTTAATCGTAAATTGGTTATTAATTAAATCCTGACTTTGCTTTTCCTTTTCGCATTTTAGACTTTAAATTTCATCTGAAAGTTGCTTAAAAAATGTTCTTTCAGGTCTCTGTTGGCAGATTCACACTGTGACAGTTTAGAATTCAGTACTGAATTTTCTGATGTTAATAAATACAGTCCTTTTGATTTTTGTATGTGATTGTTGAGACCCTTTTGCAGTGCAATATAACGTGTCTGTAGATTTTCTGTTTCTCTGAGTAGTCCCTGGTTTGATTTTGATAAGTTTTTGGATTCTCTGTGAAGATGGCTATTTTCAAATTTTAATTTTTCGTTTTCAAGTGTAAGCTTCCGTAGTTGTTTCTGAATAGTAATTGTCTGTTGTTGAGATGAATTCGATTTACACACGTTGATAAGGTCTTTACTGTCTAGTCCATAAAACGGAACATTTTGCATATTTTGTTTCTTTTCAACAAAATTTTGAATTCTTACTTTATCCCGTCTCCTTTTGGCACTGGACTTGGGCTTTTTACGTTGTTCTTTGACCTTTTGCGTCGATTCCGCACCCGCTACAGACTTACACTGACGATGATTATGCGCACGTGGTAAAGCAGAACTAGACACAGAGAAACAACATTTCGCAAAATGTCCAAGTTTTCCACATTTGAAACAATATGACGGTTTGGCACTACACGAGAATACGTGATTTCGTATGAATGGTTTTCCGCACCTGTAACATCCCGAAAAAGTGTTGTCACAGTGTATCCTAAATGCCATCCCCGGTAACATAAGTAAACACGGAGTTTGTCTATACACAGGTTTTCCAGTATATCTGTTGTAGTTATTCTGCATTCTGGTCGTAATTTCCAGTTTTAGATATGCTGTGGGGAATTTCGAACTCGCTTTTCTGTTTGAAGTACCGATAGGAAAGTGTATCCAGCTAAAAAGTGGATACTCCGGATTCTAACACCAATTATAACCACGGTAAATTTGAAAAGAAAACGCTGAAGGTTTCTTAAAAAATAAAGATGATTTAATTTCTAACTTATGGTTGGCAGATTCAGGAAATTCCTAGATCACACATTTGCTTACATACAAAGGCCTAAATCCTAACTGAGTAATATATCAATGTACAAAATATATATAGCACTATGTAATGATCGCGTGTAATTATTTTTTAATCTCTTGAGCAATTAAACTAAGTATTCTCACCTGTCCACGCAGGAAATATTAACATGTGGTAACACTCATGGTCGCTCTCTATTGCAAATATCAAACGTGTTGTTTCATATATTACAGATGTTAATAGATGTTATGGGATTTCTCGCTTTGAAATATAAGATTATGCACGTTTGTAATTATACACTTAATTGAAATTACTTTTAGATAAAATGTCCAAATATCACAAAATATAATTTTAGTCTAAAATGTAAATTTAGCACGGTGACATTAGGAACAAAATTTACTGTCGCGCGTAAATCCAAATGTAGCCGTCAACCAGGGTCCAAACTGGTTGAGAATATATTTATATTTTAATATAACAGTTTTTAATTAATTGTAATTTAATATTTACAGTTTCACTCTTTACTCAATTGTTGATGTAAAAACATTGAAGAACAACTATTTATAAATGCTATTTCAAGAGGGTTCAATACATGAAAAAGACGTAACATCCTATTTCTACACCCACTGACCCAGTCACTGTACCCCAGCAAGGGAAAAACGAAAGAACAGATTGATGGGATAGAAAATGACAGTGCCCGAACTTAAAATATATTGTGTAGGATTGTGTATTTTATGCTGATAAACCTATAGCATACATACCTTTCTGTAGTTATGCATTCTAAATGCCCTCATTTTGATGAAGAGAAAATAGTTTAGATTGATCTATCGTTCGGAATAATTCGTAGTAGTCACCCAATTTTCTCAATACTCAGCCTTATATATTTTCTTTTTAGATACCACAAATTATTTGTGTGTTGCGATTGCATTTTTTAAAAACAAATTCATGAAATTCTAACAATGATAAAATGATTGTTTATTGGAAGAAAACTTCAGCTATATAAAGTAGATTGAGTGCATAGTGAAATATTGAGTTCCAAACACAAGAGACGAGTTAGTATTGATTTCACCCAAAGTAATGAGCTGAATGAAAAAATAAAATAATAATGTGTTTTCAATTCAGTCTGTTAAGTTTTCGCTGGAACAAAAATAATTCTAAATAAACACAAATAATATCATACTTTTCAAATTATACTGTGACCAGTGGAGAGGATGTTCGATGTTCCGAAGAACCTGTGATCAGTCCAACTGTGTAATATACAATAAGAAATGCAGAAGTAAACAAAATGAAGATTAAGTTTTGTTGTTGATTTTGTTTGTTTTGTTCATCTTATTTTCATATGTGACAGCGTTCGTATTGTCGTAATAGGGACTGTGGCCATGCCATTTATATGCACCTACTCTTGACAAACCTACCTGTTATTACCATATCCTGTTTAAGTAAAAACGTCACGTTGTTAATTGTTGTTTATTTCGCACTCGGAGGAAATACACCGCAGTCTAATGTTGAATAAGAGTTATCTCTCTTTTTGTGTATTGACATGCTAACAAAAATGTCGAGCCGGCCTGGCTCAGTCGGTAGCACGCTCGACTCTGGATCGTGAGTTCGAGTCCAGCCGGCGGCAGGTTGGTTTCCTGTCTTTCGGATGAGACGGTAAAACTCGAGGTCCCGTGTCACAGTAGGTGTTGGCACGTTAAAGAAATTTCACTGATTGCCGAGCATTGGCCAAAATTTGAAGCCCTTCAACGGCATTTGGTATTTTTGTCGTTATTGTCAATTTTATATATACTTCAAATTAAAACTTGATACATTAAAAACACTTGTCTATCCTGTCCGTACTTTTTCTAGTTTATAGCAAATATACAATCACATTATCATACAATTTGATGGTCATAAACCGATAACAAGTTAAATCGGGTACCTTTCAGGCGCGATAACTCGTACCAACAAACACTGGAATAAAATGTTGGGCATGATCAGCGTTTGACAGATGAAACAACAAATTATCAATTATGATTTGCTTATCACTAAGTGCTTTCATAGCTTGGTCTTGTTTTACCAAAATTAATTATCCGCGTTATTTCTGGGTCTTTTACTTGTTCTTCTTCTACATTTACGACTTAAGTCAATCTTATCTCCGGTTTAGGTGGAGTGTCAAGTTCATGTCATACTTTACATTTTCTTTAGGTTTTATTGCATTAGACTTCATGTAGTTTATTTGAAATGCATTATCGTTAATTTCCGGTTCATCATCTAGATCCTGGTTAGAGTTTTGAATTTTTTATATACAGTTGAGGGGCATTCTTGATAACAAACCTGCACATATATTTTCCGTTCCCAGGTTATAATCTACCTGAAAATTATACCCAACTATTTCCAAAGCCCATGACTGTATTTTCCTGTTTTTCATCGGCGCTTCTAGTAGATATTTTAATGGACGATGATCAGTCAGATATATAAATCAGGCACTATGTAAATATGCATCTAATTTCTGAAGACCGTAATGCATGTTAAAGCACTCCTTGACTGCTGTGGACCAGCTTAAACTGTAAATATATAGTTCTAGTTTTCGATTCAATTAAATGATTTATATATTTTGATATTTTACCGAAATGTATTTTCATTCAATAAATTTGATCTTCTATATTTTGATATACTACCAAATTTACTTTTATAAAATGCAGAATTGTGGTCTGGTAAATTAGGTTGAGATTTTTTTTCTGTTGTAAACAAGAATATTTTCTCTTGTTAAGTAAACACAGGTGTCTCTTCATTTGTCTTTGTCATAGGGAAGAACAAATAGATTCCTAATCTTAAAGTAGGAATCTTACTAGCAGTAATCTACAGTTCTCTTAATTGATGCAGTAAGCAGTCCTAACGGACATGATACATGTACAGTAAATTATAGATTTGTCAGTTTTTTCTATAACAATGGAAGACGCAGTTAGTCCGAACAAGTATCTTACGTACACGTCAAGCACTTATGACCAAGTAGAAATTAAAATTCCATGGCAACTGTTAAGTTATGACTTTTGATTGGTCATCTGCAGGGAGTCCGAAATCGTAGGGGTACGCTCGCTAGGGAAATTTGTACATTCCTATACGAGCTGTTCACTTAATACAAAGTAAAATTCCTTAAGTGTTTGTATTTTTTACCTGCAAGTATGTTATCATATTTTACATTTCTTTTTATTACCTATTGCAATTAATTCATCAAACGTGAAATTTTAATGTAACATTTTAAATTGGTTACTTTATTATTATTATGTGTTTAGTTATTTTGTTAAAACATTTTCAATGTATTTCTGAAACGGATATTTGAAAATAGAAATGTACATACTAGCTGTAAGTAAATAACGCAAAATTACATTTATTTGTGCATGCTATTTACAGTCAATAATTTTATCGTAGTTTTAAATACGTTGGATTTATATTTAATTCCCGAATGTTTTACTAGTACTTATTTAGTAAGTAATTTAGTGTTTTGATAAGTTTTTTGTAAATATAGATTATTATGACTGTTATTACTTTTAGTATTATTACATTAGCTCAGTTAGATAAAGTTAGTCGACACAGAATTAAATTGGCTTATCTAAGCAAAACTTACTATTTTGAAAACACCTCGTCATTAGAGAACTCTCTTGTACTGGAGTAAAATTGAGGAAATACCAATTAATAAACAAAAACTCAATTCAACACGACGAATGTCCAAATGGTCTCAACATGAAGAACAATTACGAATCCCAAACGGGTAAAGGTCAGGCGTCCGGAAGGAGTCAACGTCTTCTGCCGGAATGCCACACCCATCGAAAATGTTCCATGGAAACCTTTCTAGTTCGATGAACGGGTCAAATTCGGTATAAAGGTCAAGTTTGGTGATGAGGTCAAGTTCGATGAAAAGCATGAATGGTGAAACTGAGTCACTGTCTGTGGCCGTGATCCAGAATACTATCTAATATCTCGGAGAGAGGACTTCATGTTTAACAACCATATCGACCATAAAACTTCTTAAACGACGACTCCAAGCGTTCAACAACGTAACCTTGTGTAAGTAGTTTATTGGCTAGTCGTTTAGCTCTCAGAATAAAACATTCATCAGAAGGGCATGCCCTGGCATAACGTATAAGTTGTGAAATGAAAACGCCATAGGCAGGAGAATATGGAATATTAGTACTTAGAAACGGGAAGTTTGTGATATGGAAATTGAAATCGTATTGTTTGTCATAGAGGGATGTGTAAAGTTGACCGTCTTTTCCAATCGACAGGAGTAAATCTAGGTAAGAAATACATGGAGATAAAGTTAGCATAGGTATATTTCTTCGTCTCCGGATATTTACACTAAGCGGTGAAACAAAGTATAAAAATGTGACAAATATTTGCATCTGTGAGGTAATTAATTGTTTTCTATTATTCAATGCTACTCTATATATGTCAGACAAACGGTTACACTAGTGTCTCTTATTAACAAAGTAGATACCGTTTATATGTGTACATTTTCTAAACCGTTAGCACATGTTGTGTTATTTTAGATTTTAGAATAGACATATTATACAGTAGGGAATTCATCTAATAGCCAAAATATATAGATTTTATGATTATAGCTAGGTGGTATTTAAGTCAAAGTTAGTAAGCGTAAGGAATACAATTCATTTCATGTGATTTATAATTTAGGTTATTGATTTGCTTAAATTTGCAAAAAAATGTACTTGTGCATTTATGTATACATTATGGCATTGTGCATCAAGTTGTTAAATTTGTAAAAAAAGAGAGCCGTTCAATTAATACAAAGTAAAATTATTAAGTATTTGTATTCTTCTTTCCTGCAGTGTATCAAGACCAGTGTCGCAACCGGGCTAATTTCCAATTAAAGACAACAACTGCACTAAGACAAGAAAGGAAAACAAATTTCCTTCTCTAATTTATTCTCATCTTTGAAAAAGATCAGTAGTTGTCATGTTTTAATTTTTGTAATTACCACCCACCTAGTAAATTCAAAAATTAAAACATGACAGAGGAGTAAATTTTTATCATCAATTTCGTCCGATTCTTGCTCCAAACACGCACCAATTTGATGTATCGGAAGCGTCCCTGTATAATATATATTCTTTTTTTTTTTTTGATCGGGAAATGATAACAGTGGAACAACAGTTAAACTTTGTTTTAGGAAATTAAAGGCCCTTTGACAATTGTCATCCCACTGAAAACGAGCATATTTCTTAGTCAACACAACTAAAAGTTCAGCCATCTTTGAGACGTTTGGTACAAATCTACAGTGGTAACTAAATATATCAATAAAACTTCTGACTTCCCTGACTCGGTGATAGCAGCTACCTTGTCAAGTTTTGCTTTAATTACATTTTTATCAATAACGAAACCCAAATATAGTGTTTGATCCTTAACAAAACTACATCTTTTTTATTTCAATTTCAGACCATGATGTCTGTATCTATCAAACAATATTTTGATGTGATTTCCGTGGTCTTGAATTGTTTCCGAAAATATTAGTATGTCATCTAAATACGCCAAAGCGAAAGTATTTAAATCTTGTAAGTTCCGAAAATACCTGTGGCGTATTACATAAACGAAATGACATTACATTAAATTCAAACAAACCCTTGTGACAGACAAAGTCAAATTGAAGAAGTACCAATCAATAATCAAAACGCAAGTCCATTATAACACGACGAATTAAATGTGCAAATGGTCTCAACATGAAGAACAATTACGAATCCCAAACGGGATAAGACCAGGTGTCCGGAAGGAGTCAGCATCTTCCGCTGGCATGCCACACCCATCGCAAATGTTCCATGGAAACCTTTCTAGTTCGATGAACGGGTCAAATTCGGTAAAAAGGTCAAGTTTAGTGATTAGGTCAAGTTCGATGAAAAGTACGATTGGTGAAACGAAGTCACTGTCTGTGGTCGTGATCCAGAATACTATCTAATATATTGGAGAGGGGGACTTCATAATGTTTAACAAGATCCCTGTATCGACCATAAAACTTCTTTAACAACGACTCAAAGCGATTAACAACGTAACCTTGTGTTATTAGTTTATTCGCTAGTCGTGTAGCTCTCAGAATAAAACATTCATAAGAAGAGTATGCCCTGGCATAATGTATAAGTTGTGAAATGAAAACGCCATAGGCAGGAGAAGATGGAATATTACTACTTAGAAACGGAAAGTTTGTGATATGGAAATTGAAATCGTCTCGTTTGTCATAGAGGGATGTGTGAGGTCTTTTTCAATCGACAGGAGTAAATCTAGGTAAGAAGCAGACGTGTTGCTCTATGTCGTCTCATTGATCTACTCAACAGGATGCATCTGGCCGAGGTAATTCTGAAATTCTGAATTATTTATGGACAGAACATCGTCGATATACCTGTAAGTAAAACTGAACCGAGGTGCTAATTGTTTGTTTCCTTTGGAGGGCACAAATTCCGCTTCATATGAATACAAAAATGTGTTAGCCAAGAAAGGTGCATTTGTACCCATTGGAATGCCGACAATCTGTTGGAAACTTTTCCCGCAAAAACAACGAATACGTTGTCTACTAGAAACCCCAGCATCTTGATAATATCGTCTGCAGTGTACTTAGTGTTCCTTGACAAAATAAGGTTCTTCATGACCTAACACCAAATATTTACATATAAAAACCTCAGATACCAAAGTGTAAATCAATAGAATGTCCAGGACATAGATACAAATCCGATAAAAAATGGACAAACACGGACCTCTGGAAACCAAGAGGTGGGATCAGGTGCCATGGAGGAGTAAGCATCCCCTGACGACCGGTCACACCCACCGTGAGTCCACAGTCAAGTCCAGTGAAACACGTGAGGAGTGTATCCTCGTCACAATTGGTACAAACGTTCTCAACAACCGCCAACGAAAAGGCAACTCAAACATTTCACTTAGTGAAACAGAGTAGTCGCAAAGAAGACTATTATACCGACCGTAAAACTTGCGGAACGTTGACATTAAACGCGGTTTTCGATATCCCTGTGTCAATAATTTGTCAGTGAGTAGTTTACCTCTGTATATGAAATATTCATATGTTGTGCACGCCCTGGCATATCGGATCATTTGTGAAATATAAACTCCATATGCAGGTGACTGAGGTATATTACTACTTAAATGTGGAAAATTTACGATGGGAAAGCCGAAATCGTCGCGTTTATCGTATAGCTTCGTAGCTAATTTCCCGTCTGTGTTTATGTTAAGTAAAATGTCTAAGTATGAAACGTGTGTGCTTGATTCTGTTGTATCTTTAATTTCTAGTTCGCTGGGATATATCGCATTGACATATGTATGAAAATTGTCATTATTAATTGACAAAACGTCGTCGATATATCTAAATGTCAAATTAAAAGACACCGCTAGCTTTTTCTTCTTTTGATTCAGGAGTTTCTGAATGAAATCTGCTTCGTATGAATAAAGGAACAGGTCGGCCAATAAAGGAGCACAATTCATGACCTAACACCAAATATTTACATCTGCGATTTCCATTTTTGTATACAAAAAAGTTTTGTATAATAGATGTTAATCTGTTTTTGAGTTTTTGATAAGGGATTGTTGTGTAAAGGGTCGAAACATCAAAAGACTTGATGCTTCAAATATGTTTGAAATTTGGAGATTTTAAATGTTCCAACAATGCCTTTGAATTCTTTAGGATCCACATCTGATTGACTCCGCTTCTTGAGTAGGCCGTTATACAGTACTTCTGAAGACCTTGTTTAATATGTGTTTGGTAAGCAAAATAGATAAAGGCTTGGTAGAACACTAGCTTTCTTTTCCAGGACTATTATCGGAAAATTCTAGGGTGATTTTGACCTACGTATACTGTTAGCATCTAACATTCCCTTCACTGCGTTGTCAACTATTATTATCTCATTCAGCGGTTCTGTATGGTTTCATTTTCTAAGGTGGGTGATTTTCGGTGTCAATTTTCATTTTTATTGTACTTGTTTTTCCTACGTCTGCGTCGGTTTGCGCTAATAATTTATTTTTTCTATAAATATTGTATGTCCGGCAGATACATCTAATTTGGCCAGCTTTTTACTCGTCGTGTCACTATTTCTTACTTTATTGTTTTTCAATTGACTAATTGTCTATAGCCCTTATACGACCAATTACACAACCACGTCTAAGTTATATTAAGGGGAAGAAGGGTACCTTGGGGTATACAAAAAAATAATCATCAATTTTTTCTTACTTTTTGCATACTTAGTCATAATGAATGTATGAATTAATAGAATGAATAATCTGGCACTTTTGTGGGTATATAACGGATATTTACATATGCAAGTGTTATGTCCCTTTCCATAATTTTTATCCTTTTAATCAACTGTCCTATTCATTATTAAAAACACTAATTTATTTACAAAACTCATATTTTTCTAGCTAACTTGGTAAAAGTTGATCAAACGCCATTGTATCAATGTGTTTTTATACTTTTACTAGAGCTGGTGGATAAAGAGGACGAAAGATTGAAAACTGTGACCCCCAAATTACCAATTTTTTTTTTACCAAATACTTTATACCAATTCTCTGTAACCACCAAAATAGTGTGGCCACGCATAGTCTTCAAATATCATGAATATGTGTGTACATGTTGATATGCATGCCAGATGAGAAAATACACCTGCCTTATCTGCTGGAGCCTGTAAGTTTGAATAATTTAAGGATCTACTAATTTATATGTGAATTTGAAGATATTATAACCGGTACGTTCGTCGGTTACATGTAGGGAATTAATTCACAACTCGCTTGGTATCCATTTTCAATGTTTTATTAAATTATATACATCACACTCTGAAGTCTGAATCTGAACTGTTCACCAATTATATATATATATATCCTATACAAAACTTATGTCCAACTTCAGGTACGTAAACAATGCTCAAATTTTCCGAATAATAGTTCATTTATTATAATTCCCATTCTACACAATTGTCATGTAATTTATTTGATGTTCCGAAAGTAAATTCGTTTCATTTCCGTCTTTACACTTAGTATTCCCCAAAATAAATGTCTTACCTGAAGTTGACATATAAGATTGACTTTTTATCACCTAACGATTTTAGGCATTTATGTCTATAGTCGAAGTTAATTATAAACTAAACAACAATAAGAATTACATTTCGCCCGACTTTTCAACCTGTTGTATATCTTCGTACTGTATTTTATTTGTTTACAGAATCGTATTTTTCTATTAGATGTGACAAATCTCATTTGAATTTAAAATAATAAAATACATATATACAGATGTGATATGTATTTTAGCGGTCCTAATATTGTTGGTACTAAGAACAAACCTACACCTACCACCACCACCAGTAGTGCACCATCTAAAGCTGTAAAGTGTGTTGATAGTCATAACCTTCGAAAATTGCTTATCTGTTATCTTTGGGCATCTGCCATTTAGCCCTTAGGTGTACTAAACTTTTTAACCAATTTTTCATCATGTAAATTTAATATTTTCTTCAAATGTTTGATTGAACATGTTATAAGGATTAATGAGTGCTTGTTTACAATTATTTGTACTTATTGAACTTAGTGCATCTGGACCTTTCTGGAAGATCAGTTGTTTCTATGTTTGTTCAAGGACATTCTAACTCTGTCATCATGTTACTATTTTTAGCGATGTGGTTTTTCCCGAATCTTCTAGAAAGACCATTTTCTTGATTATTCCTATCTAGTGATTTCTAGAACTGTTTTAGAGTATATATACAGAGATGGTCAGGTCTTTAGGATATAACAAGTGAAGTTTAGAACAAGTTTATTTTTGAGACCAAGTTATAGGAGAGCGGAACATATTTTTATATTGGGATTTATGTGAAAATTAGTTCACATCACTATCAAATACAAATTGGAATTTATTATGTATTCAAGTGGATCCTTTTAATATTACATTCGGACTGGAATTTATTGTGTATTCGTGTGGATCTCTGTAATTACTGTAAACTGTCATTTAGATTAAGTTTTTAGTTTGGTATTGTTAATAAAATTCATAAATTTACTTTACTGTGTTCTTGAGTTTTGCTGGAATATTGTAAGGTAATTCTGACCTCAAAACAAAGATAATACCAGCCTAAAATGCTTGAGGAATCCACAAAAACAACATGTAAACAAACATGCCTGGTGGACATTCAAGTTATTGTACGCTTCCATTGAATAAACATAGTATTACATAAACTGTAAACATGTTTCAAACACTTTTATACTGTGTGATTATGATTATATATACAAATGTATATATAATTTTTATATTGATGGAATGTATTTAAATACCTAATTTAACTCTAATAAACTAGATAACCAATCAACATGCAACCCTTAATTTCTGTATGACCGAGAAGTTTCAATAGAAATTAACACCCCCGCCCCCGTTTTGCTAATTTCAAGATGTGAAAAATTATCACATTAAAATCATATCACTATTTCACTATTCTAAGATCTTTCAAATAATTATACAAGTTTTATTCCAAATGGGCTAAATGCGTTATACAAATACATTGATATTTTATCTCATTGAAAAATGGTGCCGACTCAAGACTTTCAAAAAATCAAAACTTCTAAATGCAAAGTTAATCATAGCCTCGGGCATACAGAAACTCAAAATTAGATGTGACATCATTAACACGCAAACTGTGACCTAGATCTCACGACCCAGAGTCAACTTTCAGGGGTAGAGCGAGAGAATATTAGTGTCTAGACCTTAATCTGTCTTCTTAATTAATTAATCTGTCTTCTACTAGCAATAAAATAAATAATGTTACCTTAACTAATGCCAAAGTTGTGGTGGTAATAAAATATCGGCTTGCCATATTCCATTCTACAATTTATTCTGCTCGCTATGTTCGCCATTTAAAAAAAATAGAATATAACAGACCTATATAAAGCATTCAACTCATC
The DNA here is from genome assembly GCA_030159075.1 of Atrina japonica. NCBI lineage: Eukaryota > Metazoa > Mollusca > Bivalvia > Pterioida > Pinnidae > Atrina > Atrina japonica. The sequence continues at coordinate 273,848 of BROG01000501.1, read as the reverse complement.
AACGCCTGAAAAGCAATGGACTCTTCTGTAAATCAATGACTTAGACTAATCTAAATGTGTTTTATGGAGTAAATGAGTTATATAAATTCAGTCGCAGATTCAAGAGGGCATAAAGGGCGTACACCCACCCCCTTTTGATGTAAAAATATAGATGTATGTACAATGAAAATAAACTCATCAGCCCAAACGTTCACAAAATATGTCCAAAAACCTCTATACTTTAAAAATAAGGAGCACAAAAACATGAACATGATTTTCTCTATCTAAGCAAAAAAAAAAATGAGAATTTTGAAAATAAATTACTGCTTTTGCATAATATATTTGGCAGTTGATGAACAGAATTGTGAACACGGACCTCTGGAAACCAAGAGGTGGGATCAGGTGCCATGGAGGAGTAAGCATCCCCTGTCGACTGGTCAAACCCGCCATGAGTGTGAAAAAGTAGGGGAAACCCCCATGCACCCTTATTCCTACGCGTATGTAATGTTTTGTCCTATCCATGTGTCAGTCTGTCTGTACATGTGTTAGCACATTTATTTTTTATTTTGACTCTTCATTATTTCTTCTTGAATACATGTTCACTCACCACGGTTTAAAAAAGCAGGTTCCTCTGCTTGCAGACATGTATTTCTTATAGGAAATCTGTCTGGCTTTTTTGTTGCTATATCGAAATAAATATCAAACCACATCGACAAAACCAAGAGTATATACTGTCTTATCAAACCGCACCGTCTTATTCTGTTCTTTTGTCAATCAATTGGTCTTAACTCATTTCATGCTATGAACAAGCTATACTAAATATTATAAACATAACACCAAAGTTATAATGTTCAAGACGATATCGTTTCTGTCAATTAGACTTCATCAGTTGAGCTCCAATTTGAAAAGAATGTGTATTTTCTTAAGATAAAGTGGTATCATACAAGGCCAAATAATATCTCTAAAAGTATAGCCGAAATCCGTCTAAGAGTAACCACTGTAAAAAAAAATTACTATCTTAGGTTTAGAAAATTTTCGAATTTAAATGGTGTTAACAGTGCCAAAAATTACTTTAGTATAAGATGAACAGCTGGTACCGAAATACCAGGTACTAGGTTTATGTATACCCTCGGGGACTCAAACAGTCCACCAGCAGTGGCAACGACCTAGTGGTTATAAATATTATAAACATAATACCAAAGTTATAATGTTCAAGACGATATCGTTTCTGTCAATTAGACTTCATCAGTTGAGCTCCAATTTGAAAAGAATGTGTATTTTCTTAAGATAAAGTGGTATCATACAAGGCCAAATAATATCTCTAAAAGTATAGCCGAAATCCGTCTAAGAGTAACCACTGTAAAAAAAAATTACTATCTTAGGTTTAGAAAATTTTCGAATTTAAATGGCGTTAACAGTGCCAAAAATTACTTTAGTATAAGATGAACAGCTGGTACCGAAATACCAGGTACTAGGTTTATGTATACCCTCGGGGACTCAAACGGTCCACCAGCAGTGGCAACGACCTAGTGGTTATAAATATTATAAACATAATACCAAAGTTATAATGCTCAAGACGATATCGTTTCTGTCAATTAAACTTCATCAGTTGAGCTCCAATTTGAAAAGTATGTGTATTTTCTAAAGATAAAGTGGTATCATACAAGGCCAAATAATATCTCTAAAAGTATAGCCGAAATCCGTCTAAGAGTAACCACTGTAAAAAAATTACTATCTTAGGTTTAGAAAATTTTCGAATTTAATTGGTGTAAACAGTGCCAAATATTACTTTAGTATAAGATTTAAAGATCACACAAATTGTACATCAAACTCAAAATCATGGTTAATAAATAATTGTCTGTCACTGGTATTTACATATTTCACAATATCAACACGAAATAAAACAATATATTACAAAAACAACACTGACTCAAACAGTTCTTTGAAAAAATCGAAATATTTACATTTTCTCATTTTTGTTACCAGGGTAACCAATTTTTACTATGTTAAGCTTACTGTATTCATATTTTGGCATTTCAAAGATCCGTATCAATTTAAAATGAAATATACAAGTGAACAAGCAAAAAATAACTCTCTACACAACAATTATCTTCAATTTTAAACTTATTGTAACGTTTTGCTAAAATAAATGGCTTTTTGAAATTCAAGAAAATAAGAATTTAATCCAACCCGTGTGCAATCTTTATAATGGCCATTTGAAACACAAATTTTCCAATATTGTATGGCATTGGTAAAATATGAAAAATGGAATAAGAAAATGATCTGAAAGATAATAATCGAAAATTCACAAACTTTTTGTTATTTTTTATTACTAAAATATAAAATTGATAAAATGTAATAAAATACAGTAAATAGAAATAGCGGATTTTTATTTGTTGATATTGTGCTTTTGAAAATAGTTTATTTTAATGGATTTTAGGAGCCCTTTTCCTTAAATATAGCAAATGGTGTTACCATGGCAACCAATATAGCAAGGAAGTAAATGACAATTTTTTCTTCATATTTGATGGTACTTATCAAATTGTAGCAATGTGGATTAAATCGGTGACTATGCATGTCATGCCACTTTTTTGAAACTGAGTATTACAGAGAATTGGTATTAAATCTTAAATTCGGTCACTGTAAAAAATTTAGTCACTAAATTCTTTTTATTTGTTTTTTTTTCTTTTTTTTTTGTAAATGATCAATTCAGAATGACTATCAATTATTTATAGTCAATAAAACAAGTTGTGTGTAAATATGGAAGAAATAACATCTTGAAGTATTCCAAAATCGAATAATTTTTATTAGAAAATGAAGAGAAGACTGTATCACCATTTGACCTTGAGTGTGACCTTGAACATGACATTGACCTTGACTGGGCGATACACCTAATCACAATGAATCTTTCATGTAAGTTTCACAAAAGTATCATATACAATAAGAAAGTAATGATAATTTATGTCAAACTGTGACTGTACCCAGAGAAACAGACAGTGGGACAAAAGATGCCAGGCAAAGTAAAGCTGTATTTCATAGCTGACACAAAAACACATGACTGTTATTTTATTTTTCTCGCAAAGAACAACTTAATTTACTTCTTGATGTTAATTTACCAATCAATTTATGGCTTTTTGTGAACCAATGTGTGTCGTCTGTCAACTTTGTTGAGATTGCCAACATCAGTTACAGTTTATATTACTATATGGCATCTGACCAGGTGTCCTTCTACCCCTTAAATTGGAGCTCAGTTGATGAAGTCTAATTGACAGAAACGATATCGTCTTGAGCATTATAACTTTGGTATTATGTTTATAATATTTTGAACGTTTTATTGTATTGTTTCTTGACATCTTAGTTTTAGCTACTGCACTGTATATCGTTAAACCTGGTTCTTTATTTATGAAACCATGATATAGTGCATTAACGTCTTCTGTTTTGTTTAGAAAATTTGCATGGTCTTTATATCTTGCCAGTAGATTGATTGTAGTTGATTGTGGTTTTATTGCTATCTTACGTGACGCGTGTAGTAGGGAGGCTATGTGTATATCTTCTACCATAGGGACATACGTTTTTTTTTTCAATTCGTAAACATCCAAGATCATAATAGAGTCTAACACCATTTTGTAATAGCCAGTCTCTTCCTAAAATGAAAGATCTATTTATATCCCGAACTACATCAAATTTGTGAATCACTGATAAACCACCTACCGTAAATTATATGTCTATACAACCGTCAATTTTCAAATCGGAATTATTTACAGATTTTAGATTTAATTTTGGTTTTGACAATTTAGTTTTCTCGAGGGACCAATAAACTTTTCAACTTACTAAAGAGATAGAAGCACCTGTATGGAGTAACTAAATATTTTATTATTCACTTTAATCATGTATGAATTTAGTTTTCTTCTGATGTTATTGTACTAGGTAGTTTTTATTGTTTTAATTTAATTTTTTTGCCCACTTCAACGGTCCCTACTTGAGTGGAGTTTACTAGTTTAAATCATAACTTGTATCTACAGCGCAAGCAGCAGATACATTTTGTTTCTTACGCGGATACTCAAAACTATAATGTCCTTTCCTATTACATTCCCAGCAAGTAATTTCACTTCTGGGTTTGGGTTCATGTACTGCATGCACTTTTCTGCCTGTCTTGGTCTAGGTCGATATTCATCTTTAGGTCTATTACGTCTATTTCTTAAATGATCTGTTTCAATAGACCCACGTATGTTACTTTGAGGACTAAAGTAATGTCGACCAGTTCGTAACTGAAATCGTTGCTGTAAGTCGTATTCTGCCTTAGCTGAATTTATCGCGGCTTGCATGGTAGGGGATAGCATGCATAACTTTAAGTTTTAGCCTATTGGAATATAGAATACAGAAACCTAATTATTGACTTTCTGTCATTCTAGCGTTATCCGCGCCTTTATAAGCTTGTTCTACTATCGAAGGTAACCTCTCAGCATAAATTTGAACATTTTCATTTTTCTCCTGTTTTACAATTCTTACCACCATAAAAGCATGCTGAGGGTCTGAGATTTCTACAAACCTAATAGTTAATTCATTTGTAATGAATCCTAGTTCAGCTCTCGGTACCCTAAGAATTTAAGAATTTGTATACTTGTGTATATCTTTTTTTTTTTGTTATTGTATATCAATCTAAGTAGTAAAAACGGGAAAACAAAATTTGACAAAAAAACTCAGCTAATGACCCTTTAAAGTTTCGAGAGGTGTTGCATTTCCCTTCGTGACAACCCGTTCGATTTGAAAGATACTGTTGAGATGTGCAGGATACGTCCTGATGAATTGAATAAATAAGAATCAGAACCAATGCAACATTTTATTATGCAGTGGAAAAAATCAAAACAACAAAATAACAAATAGCGAGTCGACTCAACTCATATATATATATGTACAAAATATTGGAAAATAGTATATATGTTCAGTCAACAATAATTTTCAGTTCTTATCACATCACCGGAATAACGAAACAAATACAACTGTAACACAGCATTTGCTCTTAAAGTACGTATAGATATCACAAACATCATCCGCAGTTACTGTTGACTGTATGCCTATGTATGCCGCTGATAAAACGTCCAGGTGAGCTGAATAGGCTCGCGTGCGGGCAGTTTTCCAAACACTTGAAATCACAACACTAATAGTTTTTGGTATTTTAATATCTTGTAGAACAACACTAAAAGTTCTTTGTAATATAAATATCTTGTAGAACAACATAGAATACTACAGGTTTTTGTCTTTTTAAAAAAAAACACTCCAATGAATAAGCATGTATATAGATAGGTTACATGCACTATGTACGGACGTTATGAACAATAATATGGTTCGTTCTGTCTGTCTGTAGACTGTATACATATACAAGGACCCTAAGAATGAATTGAAATAAAAGACCATATTGAATATACAACGGGTGCAAAGTATCAGCGCGGAAATACGACAGAAACACGACAAATTCAACACGAAATACAAAAGTGAAATATAGGGAATTTAAGGGACTACTCATGATTACCTGATGCTTATAATATATTAGCGGTATGCCCCAGGTAAAGCGTCCTGAATTGACGGGTTCCAGCAAACCTAACTAATATTCACAGGTACAACGCCCTCCTCTGTAAAGGTCTACAGCAAGTCTCCTATATATCAAGACAACACGGACTTTTTGTTACCTGTTCTACCTGTAGAAGTAATGAGGTACGAAAAGGGGTAACAAATACAAACACCAATCCACACCAACAATAGAGGCATTGTAAAGGGGTTATGGATACATATAAAATCAAGTTTGTTACATACGTTTCCCCACAAAAACTTAATGCCTTTAAGTTCAACCAAAATAACTAACTTGATTGCAAATTAATGATCATGAGATAAACTGATTATTAAACATGTATGTATCCAACAACCACAAAATAACATAACTAAACATCAGATCTAGAGAGAGTATCAGCAACAGTATTCGACCTTCCTGGTCTATATACCACTGAGAAATTGAATTCCTGCAAAAATATACTCCATCGCATAAGTCTGTGGTTTGTCATTTTGGTCCTTTGAAGCCACTGCAAAGGTACATGATCTGATTCAACCACAAACTCAACGCCCTCTAGATATAAGCACCGCAATGCCTTAATCGACCAGACAATAGCATAACACTCTTTTTCAATTACAGAGTAATTCTTCTCAGCTGAAGTAAACTTTTTACTTAAGTAAAAATACTGGATGTCTGCCATCTTCAAATTCCTGTTCTAACACAGCACCTGCGCCTAGTTCACTGGCGTCCGTTTTTAGATAGAACTTCTTGTTGAAATCTGGGCTTCTCAGTACTGGACTAGATACAATTGCATCCTTTAAAGCATTGAATGTTTCCCTCTAACTGATCATTCCACTTCACCTTGTTCGGTTGTCCCTTCTTGGTTAAATCCGTCAAAGGTGTTGCTAACACAGAAAAATCATGTATAAATTTCCTGTAAAATCCGATGAGACCAACGAAGGATCTCACTTTCTTCTTTGTATCTGGACGCGGAAAACCTTGTATCGCCTCAATTTTGTCAAAAGTTGGTTTGATTTTGCCATTGCCTACAACATGACCCAGAAATGTCAACTCCTGGAATCCAAAATAGCACTTAGCCGGTTTCGCCGCTAAATTTGCATCCCTCAAAGCATTGAAAACCGCTTTCAAATGTTCAAGATGTTCGACCCATGTATCACTATACACTCCTATATCATCAATAAATGTCTCTGTGAATGACTCAAGTCCACTAAGTACCTTGTTCATCAATCGTACGAACGTCGCCGGTGAATTTACCATTCCAAATGGCATAACTGTGAAGCGATATTGGCCAAAAAGGTGTAACAAATGAACTTTTTTGTTTACTCTCCTCATCAAGAGGCACCTGCCAAAAACCTTTGGTCAGATCAATTTTTACTTAAGAACTTGGCTTTTCCAACTTTATTGAGAACATGTTCAACCAATGGCATTGGTCTGGGGTCAAATATCGCAACTTTATTCAGTTCCCTGAAATCTACACACAGTTTATAGATGAATCGCTTTTCTTAACCAAAACTATTGGAGCGGAGTAAGGGCTATCTGAATCCTCAATGATACCTGCGTCCTTCATCTCCTGCAACTCTTTCCTAACAGTTTCCTGTAATGCATATGGGATTGGATACGGCTTCTTATGAATAGGAGTCTCAGATGCAGTTTTTCACTGTATGTTGTATCACATGTGTTTGTTTCGGTGTGTTGCTAAACACATCAGCGTATTCAGTAATCAAATTGACAAGCTGCTGTTGCTGATCTAGTGTCAAATTCTCAGATAACTCAATGTCATTGCTAGAACTCACATTAGCATGTAATGGAAATTCAACTGGCTCAAACTCATCTCCACATTGTGCATCTTGATCTGTAAGACTAGAAATGATATCTAAACACGCTATGATATCATCCTTACTTGATTTCCTTTGTGTGTCACCACGTTCATACCACTGTTTCAACATATTTAGGTGAAACACGGTCTCTCTCCCTTTTGACAACTTGATCTTGTAATCTACAGGACTTACCTTTTTGATTACCTCATAAGGACCTTCCACTGAGCAAGTAATTTTAGAATCACTTGTTGGTAAAAGAACTAAGACCTTTGAACCTACTTCAAATGATCTATTTCTAGCCCTCTGATCATAATATTTCTTCTGCTTTTTCTTGGCTGTACTTTCATTTTCATGCACTAGATCTCTCATTGCTTTCATACGCTCTCTTGTTTCTAAAATGTAACTTACTACTGAAGCTTGTTTCATTTGTTGGTTCCTCCCAGTGTTCTTTTAATATTGCCAAGGGGCCTCTAACATGACGACCGTATAATAGTTCAAATGGCGAGAAACCTGTGGTCTCGTTTGGAACCTCTCTATAGGCAAACAGAACATATGGCAAGTGACAGTCCCATTTTGATGGTTGAGAAATGGCATAGGATTTTAACATTCTCTTCAAGGTCCCATTGAATTTCTCGACCAATCCATTTGCCTGAGGGTGGTATGGGGTTGATGAAAGTTTACTGACGTTTAGTAGTTTACAAAGTTCAGTCATCAATGAGGACATAAAATTAGGTCCTTGGTCAGATAATATCTCTTTAGGCACACCCACCCGAGAAAACAGCTCCATCAAAGCATTCGCTACAGTCTCCGCCTCTTGATTTCTCAAAGCAAAAGCCTCAGGATAACGGGTTGCATAGTCCATACAAACCAAAATATACCTATTTTTTTTTTCAGTAAGAGGAAGTGGGCCAACAAAATCAATAGCTACTCTACTGAATGGCTCTTCCATGGGTGGTATGGGAATAAGTGGGGCTCTAGGCGTTTTTCCTTTAGCAGTACCCTTTTGACATACGGGACAAGACTTACAGTATTCTGAAACATCAGAAGATATCCCCTGGCCAAAAGAACCACTGAAGTATACGTTCTCTGGTTTTCTTATTTCCAAATGACCTGCTAAAGGGGTATCATGTGCTAAAGAGAGAACTGTACTTCTGAAACTCGTTGGGACTACAACTTGGTTAATTATCTCACCAGCTTGAGTAACAAACACCCTGTACAAATACCTGACTTCTCAACAAAATACGATCTACCCTCCTGTATGCCTTTCTTAGATAATGTTCTTATTTTATCTAAAGTTGTATCCTTAGCTTGGGACTCCTTTATACTTTCTTTACTGAATATGTGAGAAAAATTTATCATCAGTAATATGCAAAGTGTCATTACCCTTCTCTTTGCTATCAGCTTTTGTTTGTGAGCGTGTTTGAACTGCCTGAAACATACTTACATCTTCACTATCTTGTATATCAGAGCATACATTGTTTTCTGCTTCTTTTGGAACTAATGTATTGACATAATTCCCTACAATTACATCCGAAAAAGGGCTGTCCAAAACTAGTGCCTGTACCTTACCAGATATGTATGGTGTCTGAACACTAACCAGAACCTCTCGACATGTTCTAGTTGAACCATCTGCCAAAGTGATATCTCTCGACCTACCAGTTTCATTCTGACCTGATACCAACCTACTATTGACAAATACTGTTGAACAGCCTGTATCCCTCAACACTGATACATCAAAGTTACCAACCTTTCCTTGAACTAAGTCTAAGCCTGGTACAGTTTTCGAATTCACGGTACCAGTTTCATTCACACCTGTTAGCTTAACAGTAGCACCACTCACAAAGCTCTCTGCCTGTACCTCTTTTCTTGCCTGAATCTGATCTTCCCTTTTCTCTAAACACACACAGCTAGTTTTATCACCCTTCTGACCTACCTGTTTCCCTCTGGTATCAATATCACCAGAGCTCCATCTATCTCTAGACTTCTTGAGTGGACAATCAGAAACGAAATGACCCTTACGATCACACAAAAAACATTTTTTTTTTTCTCACGATTTCCGATTGATTGGTCATCTGGAATTTTACCTGAGTTTCCTTTGGCTTGAAAGGTAGCCTGACTCGGTTTCCCATTTGGTTTACCTTGACCAGGTTTAAATGATCTATACTGTGCAAAAACTAGAATGATGTGCGGTTTGATATGACTCTGCCAAAGTTACAACCTCGTCAATAGACTTAGGACTATGCTCCCTAACCCAGAGTTGTAAATCTTTTGGACAGTGTTGAAGCACCTGTTCACGTAACATCAAGTCATACAAGTTTTCATAATCTGAATCAATGTCCTCTCTTTCAACACCAATGATTTAGATAACTTTCGGCTCTGACTGTGAAATCTTTAAATGATTCATCAGAACGTTGCTTACAAAGTCTAAACTTCTCCCTGTAGGCCTCTGAAGTAAGCTCATACCTTTTCAGTATGGCGGTTTTAATAACTTCATAGTTGTCACTATTAGTATTACTCACTCTAGAATAGGCCTCAAGCGCCTTACCGGACAACAAAGGAATAAGTCGTACAGCCCATTCTGACTTAGACCACTTATGCAAATTAGAAAGTTTCTCAAAGGAACGGAGGAAAACATCAGGGTCCTGACCCTCAACAAATTTTGGTACCTTTATATGAGACTTGGCATAAGAAAATGGAGTAGGGGAAATTTGACCTAATTCTGCCGCTCGGTTAAGTTCTTGTTCTCTAATAGCTAACTCTCTAAGTTTAACTTCATGATCTAGGGCTTCTTTCTTAGCATTTCTTTCAGCTATGCGTTCATCCCTATCAGCTATTAACTTATCCCTTTCTAACTTACGCTCATGTTCCTCTCTCTCAGTTTCCTTTATTTCTTTCCAAAACCTCATACACTCTTTTACACTAGTGCCCTTATCCATTAAGTCTTTTATCCATTTAGGCATTTCTTCCATGACTATTAATGGTTTGGTAACCTAGCAACCTAGTAATGTTTATTCAGACAGAATGATTCCTATTTAAACAATTCCTGACATATCCCACCGCTGCCACCATAAATGTTGAGATGTGCAGGATACGTCCTGATGAATTGAATAAATAAGAATCAGAACCAATGCAACATTTTATTATGCAGTGGAAAAAATCAAAACAACAAAATAACAAATAGCGAGTCGACTCAACTCATATATATATATGTACAAAAATATTGGAAAATAGTATATATGTTCAGTCAACAATAATTTCAGTTCTTATCACATCACCGGAATAACGAAACAAATACAACTGTAACACAGCATTTGCTCTTAAAGTACGTATAGATATCACAAACATCCGCAGTTACTGTTGACTGTATGCCTATGTATGCCGCTGATAAAACGTCCAGGTGAGCTGAATAGGCTCGCGTGCGGGCAGTTTTCCAAACACTTGAAATCACAACACTAATAGTTCTTGGTATTTTAATATCTTGTAGAACAACACTAAAAGTTCTTTGTAATATAAATATCTTGTAGAACAACATAGAATACTACAGGTTTTTGTCTTTTTAAAAAAAAAACACTCCAATGAATAAGCATGTATATAGATAGGTTACATGCACTATGTACGGACGTTATGAACAATAATATGGTTCGTTCTGTCTGTCTGTAGACTGTATACATATACAAGGACCCTAAGAATAAATTGAAATAAAAGACCATATTGAATATACAACGGGTGCAAAGTATCAGCGCGGAAATACGACAGAACACGACAAATTCAACACGAAATACAAAAGTGAAATATAGGGAATTTAAGGGACTACTCATGATTACCTGATGCTTATAATATATTAACGGTATGCCCCAGGTAAAGCGTCCTGAATTGACGGTGGTTCCAGCAAAACCTAACTAATATTCACAGGTACAACGCCCTCCTCTGTAAAGGTCTACAGCAAGTCTCCTATATATCAAGACAACACGGACTTTTTGTTACCTGTTCTACCTGTAGAAGTAATGAGGTACGAAAAGGGGTAACAAATACAAACACCAACAATAGAGGCATTGTAAAGGGGTTATGGATACATATAAAATCAAGTTTGTTACAGATACTGTTGAAAAATCTAGGTCAAGAGCACCAAAAACGATTACCCTGTAACACAATAAATCAAAATAAAAATGACAAAGAAACTTACAGTTCAATGATGACAATTTAATGATAATAAAATTACAGGTAATCAAATTGAATGTAGTTTAGTTATAAAACCGTAAACACGGGGTCGCATAGTGGTCACTTATTATCTGTTTCCAAATGATAAAGGCCTAGATACACTGAAGCACTTAGCGTTTTGAACAAGTAAATTACGAAATTCAAAAATATTGTTTTATCACTAATGTTGTATCCCAGGTATTGTACTTTAGGTTTCTGTCTCCCATCTCTCTAATTCTCCTCGGTCAACGTGTTTTATACGGCACATCATTTATTCATAAAGAAGGTGGTCTTAAAGACTTTCTGGCCAATCCATAGGTTAGAAACTTTGACTTTTTCAGTAACTGGTTGAGCACGTGAGTAAAATTAATGTTTGTTTATTTGCCGGTATTTATATTTGCAATGGGAGAGTTTCCATTTTGATAGTATCTTTATTGTTTTTCTTATGGTCATGATGACATTTCCCGTGTTAGCCTGTACTTCTCCTATGTCCTCGGAGAAAGTAATTTAAACATACAGATGAGATTATCCGGCGATTGAATTGTTTTAATTAGCTGTGTTAATTATATAAATGATAGCACTAATTGTGTTGCACACTCACAGCTCTATAAAACACATGATATTTACCTAACTTTACTCCAGATTTACATTCTATAATACTGACGGAATAGCTTTGTATTACCCTATAAAACACATATTTACCTAACTTTACCCTAGATTTACATTCTATTACACTGACATATTAGCTCCGTATTATCCTATAAGACACATGATGTTTATATGAACTTTACTCTAGATTTACAGTGTATAACAATGATAGATTAGCTCCATATTACCCTACAAGACACATTATATCTACATGAACTTTACAGTCTTTAACACCGACGGACAGTTCCATATTACCCTATAAGACACATAATATAGATATAAACTTTACTCTAGATTTAAAGTCTATAACACCAACAGCTCCGTATTACTCGTTAAGACACATGATATTTATATAACCTTTAGTCTAGACTTACAGTCTATAACACTGACAGATTAACCTATAAGACGCATTATATATAATGGCTGAAACAGCAGACATTCATTTCTAAGTTCCTGACAACCTTACAGTAAAGGTAGTTCTCAGATATTGTAGTATGCATATACTGAGCTAAATTCTGATGGTTTGTTATTCCGTTTAGATCGTTAGTTGATTAACTTCCTGTAGTTAACTTTGTATATTAAGTGGGTTGAATTGATTCACACAAAATAATACAAATTAAGAAAATTAGTGTCATTTTTGTATAAGTGGTGTTTATCATCAACGGTTGAAAACTACTTTGACAGTACTTTGACATTTTATCACAGATTTAGATACTTCTGAAGGTGTACGAGTAAGTGATTATATGTGCGATATTATGAATCTTTAACGCCTGTCAAAGTTTTATCGGTTAATTTTGACTGAAGTAGTTAGCTGCTGCTTACAACATTTGATAATATAAAACCATTCCGTGACATAGCCACGTACTTTCATTGTACGATATCCTGATGGCTGATTCATGTATTGAGTCTTCTATATCTAAAACATTGCATTTATTTTTATATTGATACCTGGATTTTAAGACGTCAATATGAGCTACTGTAATGTATAATGAATAAGCTATAGTATGTATAATGTATGAGTCATACAAATATTGTGAACCGGGTGTGACGGGTCGACAGGGGATGCTTACTCCTCCATGGCACCTGATCTCATATCTAGATTTCAAGAGGTTCGTGTTTATCCCCATTTTTGTACCAGATTTGAAAAGATATTGAAAATAAAAATATGTGCAGTTATAAATGTTCAGAAACCAATCCATACACCAGTAAGGCCTGTTATAAATCATTCAATTGAATATCTATTGGAACAGTTTGCTACCTCCATAGTTTTAAAACGTATTGACCTCAGATTACCTAAATTTAAATTCATGTGTACCTTTTATTTATCATTGTTTGTTCAGTACATGCGTAAACAATGGTATCTAGAAAAACAATTGACATTTTGACAATTCCAATTCTACATATATCAGATAACGCCTTCCTCTCCACAATCCACCATGCACTGTATGCACACTTAGCTGGTGTTATCTTAAAGCACGTGATACTTTTTTAACAATCATCAATAAACTGACTGCAATAGGTAAAGCATGCAATATACTAGACACTTATTTCTGGTATGAAGTATACTGAGACTACAAAATATAAAATAAGGGAAATATTATATATATATATATATATATAAAAATACAGAATGCCACACCACAAAACAGTTTTAAGACTTACATTGCGACACGTGTTTCGCGTTAACGCTTTCAGGCAATGGTCATCAACAAACATGTATTGAATATACATACATATATATATCATGAATCTCATAGTGGTAAAGTAAATATATATATGTTGATGAAGTAGATAAGATAACACTAATGTAGGAAGCTTAATGCAAAGAATAAACAAATTAATTAATCTGATAAGAAGGCCACTCCTTTGCATAATATTAGTGAAATGTGTGGGTTAACTGTTAAGTAATGGGTTTGAATTTATCAATAAAAATATTGCTCTTTGAGTGTAATATTTGAATAGTCATCTTTTGATATATTGGCATGATTTTGAAATTTACTACACTGAAATATATGTTTAGAAACGTATAAATTACGATTATGTGATAACTTTATGTGATAGCTTTTGTGTAGAGCTACTCTTTGTTTTAGTGACTGAGTACATCCAATATATTTCACATAAAATTACATATATTACGTTTTTAGAATCGCAATTTAATATTCGTTTGATATAAAATAAAGCACAGGAATTTTTAAATTTGAATGTTTGATCTTAAAAGTCACATACTGATACATCTTTTATTTTTGCACTTAATTACACCCCTGATCTTTAAATCCTCATTATTTGTAAAGTGGGCACGAGTTAGTAACTGTTTGAGATTTTTAGGTTGTCGTTTAAAATTGTTGTTTCATTTAAAATCATATTTAGTTTTTATCTACTCGTAAACAATCTAAGCCTTTATATACTTTGGTCCGGATTGCATTTATTAAAAGTTGTTACAAATGCTAATGGTTGGTGTTTAATCTTTGACAGTACTGATAAAGGAATAGATTCAGCTAGGTCTATCCCTTTGTTTATAAAGTAAAGGATATCCTCGTTCTTTTAAGGCGTATCTTAATTCATCTAAGCGTTTTTTCCTGAGGGTTGATGGTATAATATATACATAAGCGTCGTGCTAATGTGTATGGAATGGAATTTCTGCAACTTTTTGGGTGTTGACTTTTGAAATGGAGGTATTGTTGTGTATCTGTAGGCTTTCTGTAAATATCTGTGATTAATTTGTTGCCTTCTTTTATATATATATATATATATGAAAAGTTGATTGAAATGTTAATTAGTGTACTTTCTTTAAATATATATATTTTGATATTATGTCACAAACGTTGTGCGGAAATTAAACTAATTTAATGAAAAAAATATAATTTATATTTCATAGTCACGGAATATGTCTGCCTCCATTAAAGAGGTCTCGTTGACCAACGACGGCAGCAACTTACAGATCGAGTGGACAAATGGAAAAGTATCGAAGTAAGTAAAAGAAACCTAACAATTTACTAGCGATTATTTTTTCTGTTCAGGATCGACATATTTAGCTTTATTTTCTATGCCTGATTTATTATTTTATAATATATACTCTTATATTATTTCATAAAGTGTTGTTTTTTAGATATAGCTGTAATGTATTTAAGAGGAGGAATTATCTAGTATGAGCTTCCACCTTAAATTCATATAATGTCTATCACAGTGAGCTTCGCAATGTTGTTAATATTTTCATATACAATCATACTCGGTTGAATGAATGGATGAATTTCCCTCCAACGTTTATCTGATATTTGTAAAATGTTTGACATAGTTTAGTTCTTCATTTAATTGACTTTCTCCGGACAGAGATATTATTTTTATGACACGAGTTTATGTTTCATATGATTTTAATCAGGATGCTTGGTTTTTCCGTGCCAGCCATTATTTCCCTCCAATCCTTTCACCAACCACGCTGCGCATGTAACTGTCCAATTATTTTCTATCAAATAGTACCTTAATTCATCGTAAGACAGTAAATAAGGAATGGGTTTGGTAATATTTAATTTGAAATGCAACTATATCTCCTTCATATTGCTCTGTCATGTCATACAGTTGCACAAACACTACGGAAAGGACGTTAACGGTTACATAAGCCTGATCTCCTTGAATATTTACAAGTTAATTTCTTGTTTCTTTTTAATTATTTCAGTAGGCTGTACAGGGTTATAAGATATGATATTAATACACTGTATATATAACCATATATTTCAGTAACCTTAGATACAGTTATGAATAAAACTAAACTTTGATGTTTCCAGGCGAGCAGAACACCAAATATTGTGTTTTTCTTTAACATTAAATACTCATTTCTACGGTATCCAATTTTTCGCTTAAAAGAAATAAATAACATTTTTGTGAGCTCAAGTTTTTTTTTAATTTTATTTATATCCAATATTGTTACTTTACACAAATGAGGAAGAATTTTATTTTTCAATTTTAGATACAATGTACGTAAGGAGTATTTTTCATTGCTCTTAGTTTTATGATTTTCCTATGCTAGAAATGTAAGGTACTATTTTGTGGGTAGCAAAATGATATATTACCATAGGGAAAATTAATAATTGTGACTTTTTCATTATCTTCGACTTTATAGTTATTACAGCATGTGGCTTCGCTTTAATTGTCGATGTGACGAATGCCATGAGCATGACAGTAACATGTGCCGATACAGGTTAGACGAAATCCCCATGGAAATGAAAATTTCAAAGGTGACAACAACAGGTGTGTCATTTAAAGATAACTTCTAAAGATATTTACGATATACAAAATGGAAAATTGCGATAGATAACAATTATGATCAATAACAATTTTATCGTATGTTGCATGGTCTCATTTACAGTTTTATCTGTTGAAAATGTAGGTTAAAGTGATATGAGTTGTCGTAGATGAAAAATTTAACATGCCCATTTTATGGAAGATTTTATCTCGTATATATCCCAAAGAGACCTTCTGGTGGTTAGAGTAACAAAGCATGCGTATAATTGCCCCAAATTTGCCAAACGTAAACCTTAATATTAGTTTGATATCATTCAGGCCATTTCACATCACTTTCGGTAACTCTTACGAAGATTACCGAGTGTTTAATAACTACGTGCTATTTAATGTTAATATATGTTCTATTCTTACTACCCATTGCGTTTTTTCACGTACATCATCATTTCATACCTGAATCAGGCGAAGTTGGTATTTTCCGTCGTTTCAAAACATTCGTTTTGGAAATTGTCCACATGTCGGATATATTTTAATATATCCAATCGCATAATGTTTCTTGAAAAATATGAACTGCCCAACTCATGTCGCTACAACTGAAAAACATGAGGTACGCATAATTTTCACAGTAAATTGTTTAGATTTTGCAATGTCAGCATTCATTTCAGGGTAACATGTGACCTGATATTTTTATTCATATATTGATCCGATATGTTCATGTATACACAATGACGTTCAGAAGCAGATAATATATATATATATATATATATATATATATATATATATATATATATATATATATATATATATATATATATATATATACGGAGAATGCGTTACACAGAAAAACAATGAAACATTCAGCTTATTAAATAAAAAAAATAATAATAATACGCCGATTATACCCCACGCAACCCCCACACACAATCGGAATACAAATGAATCACTGCGTGTTATATGGTAATTAAGATCGAAACCAAACAAATATTAGTTAAAACTGAACTGCCAACGATATATTGAAATACGAATGGTAATCGAATAAACAAAACTGTGACATTAACACGAAACAAAACAAAAATCTGGTTACTCAAAGCACGCTGAATTAACATGGCATCAAACGTGAAACTGAACAAAACCTAACAAGAACAATATCAAATTATATTTGGTGTGGGTTACAAACATAATAAGTTCGTACCAAAAAAAGGATCCAAAATAAAAAACGAATGAACAATGGCGGTTTCGAGTATACCTGAATTCGAAATTTTGGATGCACAGATTTCAGTCTTTCGGACCAAAAGGTATCAACATGTTAATTGACCTTACCAGAATGAATTCAGTCTGATACCTTTCGAGATGATTCGAGATCGAATTGATTAATACTTATAATGTGTGTTTTTAGTATATACTATAGAACACTATACTTATGCTTTTTTAGCCTATACTTTAGCATATTATACTTGTGTTTTTTTAGTAAGTACTATAGTATACTATACTTGTGGTGTTTTAGGATGTACTATAGTACACTATAGTTGTGGTTTTTAGTATATACTATAGTACACTATACTTGTGGTAATTTAGTATGTACTATAGTACACTATACTTGTGGTTTTTTTTTTTCAAATCACCCTAAGCTGCTGACGTGTTCTAAGTAAAAAATTGTTGAAAGTTGCGGAAGACGTGATTCTATATATGTATAACTTTCGTATTATGTTTATAATATGTATACAATAATATATGAAATCATAAGTCATTATTATTATTGGTTTCTTTACTATATACATTGTCGTATTTAATAGATAAAGGTATGGTCTGTGTAGAGTGGGATATGGAAAATCATGTTGCTCAATTTGATCCGGATTATTTGGAAAAGAATTGTTACTCAAAAGAAACATTGGCGAGAAAACGAAACGATGCCAAACCAGTTATAACTCCTCAAGTATGATTTTTAGTGTATCACTGTTATCTCATGTTTAATGCATCCCTATAATGTACAGGGGAAAATAACTTTCGGTGCTAATATTCGCTATATTCATGTAAATACTAAAAAATTAAACAATGATTAATTCATTGATATAACAATATATACATGTAATATATCAGTAGGGCCTAATATTCTATTTTAAGTTTCTCCCCAATCCGCGATCGTGGTAGGAGAGACAAAACGTGAAGAATACAACCCATGAATTAAACCTTAATACATCACTTGTCAGTGTTGTGTTTTAGTTTTGTTTTTGATCACTTCACACCGATTTTAATTATTCCCCAAAACATTTCGACAGAATTGTATTACACTAAGTGTATTATTCTATTTCTTATGAGTCACCGGAAGTTATATATCCCCTTCATATAAATTTCAGAGTTAAAAGAACTTTTATTGTAACATCGGTAATCTCTCATATCTGAATATACAAACTTTGTACACCATTATGACATATTCTATAATACGAATATACAAGGACCTTCGTGGCTAATGTCTGAGCATGGCGATTTAGGTCATGGAGTCTGTCACCTATTTTCGAGCTTTGCTGGTCATAAGCTGGTTTTGTTGGAAAGTTTGTCAGTTTATTTCGGAAGGCCGGCGGTTTCTTCCCGGGTGTTTTGTAAACGGGTTCCCTCAACATAACTGATAAAATGATGAGTGTGACATTCAACACCAAAAACACGAACAAACAAATAAATTCGTTCAAGTCATTTAGATATGGACATCCTTTATTGCAGTGAACATCTGTTTTGGTGCCAATCCTCTTCTTAAATGAGTCATTAATTTTTTTCTAAATTTGTAAGCCGTCTTTAATTCGAGTATATTAATTATGACGTCACAATTTTGTACAATTTTGATCCGTCTTAATTGATTCATTGGGAAGTGGTCGGGGTAAGTTCAATTAGACTGTTGAACACCTCCGGATTTTTATCAGAAGTTTTTTTATCATCTGTGTTTGTCATTTTTTTATGTCCTTATGCTTGTGTCATCACTGACAAATTATTGACACAGGGATATCGAAAACCGCGTTTAATATCAAAGTTTTGCAGATTTTGAGGTCGCTATAATAGTCTTATTTCCGACTGCGCTGTTTCACTGGGATAAATGTTGGGCTGCCTTTTCGTTGGCGGTTGTTGAGACGTCTGTGCCAATTGTGGCGAGGATACGCTCCTCATGTGTTTCATTGGACTTGAATGTGGACTCACGGCGGGTGTGACCGGTCGACAGGCTTACTCCTCCGTGGCACCTGATCCCACCTCTTGGTTTCCAGAGGTCCGTGTTTGTCCATTTTTACCGGATTTGTATCTATGTCCTGGATATTCTATTAATATAAAAAAATTCAGATACCAAAGTATAAATTAATAGGTATAAATCAACCACAATTGCAAAATTCATGACCATGAAGGCATGTGTTCTGCTCCTAGGGCAGGGCTAAATTTACTATATAGTAAAAATTGCCAAATCTTCAAAAATCTTCTTCTCAACTCCTGCATATCCTACAGGAAAACTGAATACATGGTTAGAAGGACCATGAAGCCCTCTATCACAATTGCAAAATTCATGACCCTGAGGGTATGGATTCTGCCCCGAGGGCGGGACTAAATTTACTACATAGTAAAAATAGCCAAATCTTAAAAAATCTTCTTCTCAACTCCTGCACATCTTACAGGAAAACTGAATAATTGGTTAAAAAAAAATGAAGCCTTGTGCCAAAACTGCAAAATGCATGACCCTGAGGGCATGGGTTTTGCCCCGAGGACAAGGCTAAATTTACTTTGTAGTATTGTAGGCCCATATCCCTAGTTGTGCAAGAAGTTTTCAGTTTGGGGATAAAGTATATTTTTAGAGGCTAAGGTGGGGTTTACTATAGAAACATATAAGTGAATAAAACATTACATATTTACTTGCATTTTAACTGATAAAAATCATTACAATGTACTTCAAACCAAATATGTTTTAGGATGGCATGATGTAAGGGGCTCATTGCCATATAAGGCTTTATTCCCAGGGTCATTCCCCACCCATGTCATTTCAAAAATTTTCCATTATCTCAAAAGTAGTTGAAATCCCCATCCCTAAACCATATATTTTTGGTTTTTCCATGGCAAGACTAATTGTATTGGAGAATTACTGAGGTTCGAGGAGTTTTTCTTCATCCCCCTAAACCATATATTTACTTATTCCTCGTGACAAGATAAGTTTCATGGTGATATTTTGGGAATCCCCATACCCCATCCCGTTATTTCAGAAATCTTTAAATATCTCAAAAATCGTTGAGGTACCCACCCCTAAATCATATATTTTCTTATTCCTCATGACAAGACACATTTTCTGGTGATATTTTGGGATATCTATGACCTTATCACTTTTACTCTCCCACAAAAAATTGTAAAGTTCAGTGTTAATTTTATATATATATATATATATATATATATATATATATATATATATATATATATATATATATATATATATATATATTGGAGTTAACTTTCTTGTTTTCCGAGATTTAATAACTGATTTTAGTTTAACTATTTTTATAATAGTTCATTAATAGCCTCTGTAAAGGATTTTTTTGTTCGATCTAAAATAAGAGTTTTGTCATATGCATATTGAACGAGTAGAATTGGGGTATTACAAATATGTACACATTAATTTTTGGGTTGTTTCTAATCTTAATAAATAGAATTTCCGCACATAAGATAAAGATATATGGGGCAATGGGGTCGCCCTGACGACATCCTCTTTTAATCTAAAAATAAATTTGACAGATTTCCACCTTGGTTTACAGAAGAACAAGTATTTGTATGGAACATTTTCTTATATCAGTACCAAATTTAAAATATTTAATACTTTGTCCATAAATTTCCATCAATGCTCCCTTGAAAATGCAGTTCCTTTATATGGATGCATTTACAGAAAAGGTGCATAATGTTTTCTTTTGCACTATTACAGAATTCACAAATCTCAGTATATTTTAGAACACACTGCATTAATTTTCTGTTTGTATAACGTATTGGATTATTTAGCTTGAATTGAAAATTGATGAACTTTGTATCGTCTGTAAATATTATAAACATAATACCAAAGTTATAATGCTCAAGACGATATCGTTTCTGTCAATTAGAATTCATCAGTTGAGCTCCAATTTGATTTTGGAACAGATTTTGGAATTACGTAATATATTTTCCATTTTTCTGATTGTATATCTATCTGTACTTTGTTCTGCCACTTTTCTGCGCTATGAGTAGAAATAAATCTAGTCTAGGCGGGTTTACTTCTCCAGTTGAATGGTTTTTATCAGGATTTTGTACCTTGATTATTTCTATTATATTTAATACTTATACCGTTTCAAAGACCTTTTCCCTAGCTTTTGGGTTATTAATGTTTTTATAATTGCAATAATCTAAATTTGGATCTAAAACTAAATTATCATTTCCACAAACAATGATATGTATGTATGTACATGAATGTGTGTGTGTGTGTATGTACATGTATGTATATATATATGTGTGTATGTTTACTATATGAAGTAATGTGTATTTATATAATGTTGTGCTTACATGTGTAACTAACGGTAAATTTTTCTGCTTTATTTACAAATGTTAAATACTGTATATATTTAGTATAAATTAAGGATGAACCTGAAAATATTGATGAAATTGTCTATTTTTTATCAAATAATCACATGAACTATGTCCAACAAAATTAGTATTATTTCAGTAAATTGCCAAGGTTTAGGAACCCCTAGTAAAAGAAAAGATGTTCTTAATTTCTATAAAAGTAAAGGTTACAGTATTGTTTGCTTACAAGACACACATTTTGCAGAGAAAGAACAACAATATATTGAAGCCCAGTGGGGTTATACATGTCTTTTTAATTCTTATACTTCTAACTCTAGGGGGGTTGCCTTATGTTTTAATAACAATTTTGAACTAAAAATTCATCAAAAAAGAACTGAACCAGGAGGTAACCTCATAGCAGTGGATATCAATATTGATAATACCAGATTAACATTGATAAATTTATACGGTCCTAATAATGATAAACCCGAATTTTATGAAAAAATTAGACAAATTCTTTCAGATTTTGATAACACTTTCTGTGTAATTTGTGGTGACTTCAATATTGCTATTAATCAAAACCTAGATACATACAACTACATTAATGTCAATAATCCTAAAGCTAGAGAAACTTTATTAGATATTATGGGGGATTACAATCTTGTTGATTACTTTAGAATACTAAACCCTAATAAAAAAGTATATACATGGAGAAAAGTTAACCCTTTAAAACAAGCTAGGCTGGACTATTTTCTGTTATCTGATAATCTCACAAATTTTGTTGAAAATATTAAGATCAATTTTGGATACAGATCAGACCACTCATCAGTTCTATTAGAATTAAAATTGAATCATTTTAAAAGGGGGTAAAGGATTATGGAAATTCAATAATAATTTGCTTAAGGATGAGAATTATATTAAAAAAGTAAAAGAAATTATTGCATTAACAGTACAGCAATATTCAATAATGATATATAACAAAGACAATTTAACAAGTATCCCATATCAAAATATACAATTTACTATTTCTAATCATCTTTTCCTTGAAACTCTTTTAATGGAAATAAGAGGAATGACTATTTCATACTCAAGCTTTAAAAATAAAGAAAGAACAAAAAATGAAAAAGATCTCACTGAAAAAATTAATAAAATAGAGGCAAACTTAAGGTCTTTGAATGATGTTCAAAATTTAGGGGAATTTAAAACTCAATTAGAAAACATAAGAAAAGAAAAACTGAAGGGGTCAATGATAAGAGCAAAAGCCAAGTGGATTGATGAAGGCGAAAAACCAAGTAAATATATTTTCTGAGTTTAGAATCTAGAAATTTTACCAATAAAACAATTCAAAGAGTAGAACTTGAAAATGGGAACATAGTATTAGAACAAGATGAAATATTAAAAGAGATAAAAAACTTCTATGAATATTTATACTCTAGTAAAGAGGAAAACATAAATAATATAGATCTAAAAACTTTTCTGGGAAATTATGAATGCAAAAAACTAAATGAGGAGCAAAGAGACAGTTTAGGGGGACCTATTACTGAGCAGGAAGTTGCAAAAGTTTTAAAAAATATGAAAAATGATAAGTCACCAGGTTCAGATGGATTTTCTGCAGAATTTTTTAAATATTTTTGGTGTGATATTAAATGCTTTATTATAAGAGCTATAAATAGCATCTATGAAAACAAAAAATTACCAGTAAGCCAAAGGCTAGGGATAATTACCTGCTTGCCAAAGGGAGATAAACCACGTCAATTTCTAAAAAACTGGCGTCCAATTACTTTGTTGAATGTTTTAACTTTTATATAAAATAATATCTGGATGTGTAAGCTTGAGAATTAAAAGTGTACTTCAATTTCTTATTTCTTATACTCAAACTGGTTTTCTAAGTGGAAGATACATAGCGAAAATACACGACTTCTGTTTGATATAATGAATTACACTGAAATGCATAACATACCTGGACAATTAATTTTAGTAGATTTTGAAAAAGCCTTTGATTCTGTTGCCTGGTCCTTTATTTTTAAAGTCTTAGAATTTTTTGGTTTTAATAGAAATATTATTGATTGGATAAAAATTCTTAATACTGAAATAAAAGCCGCAGTACTCCAAAATGGAATTTTATCAGAGCAACTTGATATTTGTCGCGGTTGTCGTCAGGGGGACCCAGTGGCACCATATATTTTCCTACTATGTGCGGAAGTCCTTGCAATTTGCATGAAAAATAATGATAACATTAAAGGTATACAAATAAATAATAAAGAATTTGTTATTTTCCCAATATGCAGATGATACAGTACTTTCCTGGATGGTTCTGAAACATCTCTATTTGAAGCCTTGAATTGCTTGGAGAATTTTGCAAAAATGTCAGGTCTCTACATAAATAGTTCCAAAACAAAAATCATATGGATTGGTTCCAAAAAATTCAGTAAAGAAATTTTTCATCATGACAAATGGAAATTAGAATGGGGTGATACCAAATTCAATTCTCTAGGGATAGAATTTTCAGTAAACCTATCTGAAATAGCAAAATTAAATTTTGATAAACAAGTATTAAAGATCAAACAGCAAATCAAACACTGGGGTCGTAGAATTCTGACACCAATAGGTAAAATAACAGTATTAAAATCCTTATTCATACCTAAACTGAACCATTTATTTATTGCTCTACCTAACCCAACAGAAAATGTTTTAAAAGCTCTGCACACAGAATTCTTCAATTTTATATGGAGCTCTAAGGTGGATAAAATTAAGAGGGGGGTAATCCTGCAAAATAAAGAAGACGGAGGTTTAGAAATGATAAATCTAAATAAATTCATACCTGCTTTAAAATGTACATGGATAAGGAGATTAATTACTTGTAGCCAAGACAACCCATGGAACAATATTTTAATGCTACATATAACAAAAATGTATCTAAATATATTGCTGAATATGGAGATGATATGATAGAAACTCTTATAAAATCCAATAAAAATGCTTTTTGGAATGATGTATTCTATGCCTGGAAAACCATTCTAAATAAACAAAACAATAAAGTGTCATCTGTTTCAGAATTTTGTAAAATGCCCTTATTTTATAATAACTTACTAAAAATAGATAAAAAGAGTATTTTTATTCAAACTTGGTACAGCAAAGGTGTTAGGTTTGTTAATGATATGTTTGCGAAAGATGGCTCACTACTAACAAAGTCTGGTTTTGAAATAAAATTTAATATACAATTAATATGTTTCCTAAAATATCATGCTATCTTAAGAAGTATTAGAGCATTTATAAAACTGAATAACCTTGAACATGATACTCCAATCTCTAATATACCATTCATACCATATCATCTGCAATTTATACTAAAGAACTGTAAAGGATGTAAAGATATGTATAAAATACTAAGGGACAAAACACTATCTCCAACAGCTATTCAAAAATGGAATAATATACTTTTAAATAACATTGACCACAATAACTGGCAAAACATTTACAAACTTCCCTACAAAATCACAAATGACACATCCCTTCATTGGCTACAGTATCAAATCCTACACAGAATACTACCTACAAAACAATATTTGAAGAAAATTAAGAAAATTGAAAATGAAAATTGTGAGTTCTGTGGCGAGGAATCTGAGGATTTAATACATGTGTTTTTTTATTGTAATTTTTTGTCACAGTCCTTTGGAAAAAAATTATCAGACATAATAAAAATTAAAACAAATATTTCAATAGAATTTACATTATATGATATAATTTTTGGAATTACAAATAAAGAAAATATTCCATTAAATTACATAATTTTAGCAAGTAAACAATATATTTACTACTCCTCAAAGAGAAAAAATATGATCCATATAAAAAGTCTTCAAAATTTTTTAAATCATCACTTTCAAGCTGAACAATTCAGTGCCAAAAAAAATTCAAATTTTTGCAAATTCCAAAGAAGTTGGATAGACTGGAAAGGTATATTCAGTACAGAGTAACTTTTTTTTTTTTCCCACAGATTTAAGCATTATGGTGTGTTAAAAAAATATGAGACATAATGCATCTATATATATATAAATGAACCTCTGTAAATGTCTAGATGATATATGAGGCTGTACAAATGTATGTAATGTATATGTAAATATTACTAAACATATATATGTATGTGTATGTGAATATCCTAAAATATTTGAAGTCTCCCTTTTTCTATCTTCTTTCCTTCCACCTATGAACAAAAGTGTGAATGTATGTGATCTAGAGTAAATGTGGAGTGAAAGCCAGCCAAGCTCTATACTCCCTAGCCAGGTGGAGATGTATAGGAGCATGTAAAATCCTGGCTTTATACTCAGAATAAATGTAATATTAAAAAAAAAAAAAAAAAAAAAAAAAAAAAAAATTTCCACAAACAATAAATGATTAACTCAAATTTCCTTAAACATCTATTATCTTATCATATGATAATGGGGAGTCTATATTAGAACCATAGATTGCAATTAAAGTTAAACTATTATCATCGATTATCAAGTCCAAAGCTAAAATTTAACCATCATTATCCATTTTTCTTCTCTCATAACCTCATAATCAAAATTATTATTTAACATTATTGCTACCCCCTAGAATTTGAATTTAGAGAACTAAGATATCAATCAAAACCCCACTCTGCTCTTATTTTATTTTGGAGTAAAGTGAGTATCTTGAAAAACACCACATCTGACTTGGGGTATAGGTGACCTTGACCTCCGATTTTATAATTCTTAATTTCTTCATTGTTACATTGGATAAATGCAGCTGAGAAATTTTCATTTCTTGAAATACACAGGTCAAATAATAGAGATCTAAATTTATTTTATTCATAGGCTATTAGCTGTGTTTACCTCAAAACAAAATATTTCGATATTTCTACTTGTACTACTTGCACTTGACGACAATAACAAATACGAGCTGTATAAACAAGAATAAACATCACATATTCCTATAAAATTTATGCAAATAAGGTCAGCTCCAATCTGGTATTCATATAGAAATAGTAAGGTTGAACTAATTATTTGCCGAACTGGGTTCCTAAAGCAATTTTCACAAAATAAACAGAAAATTAAGTTCATGCTTGTGTATATCTTTTTGTAGTAAAAAGGAAAGAAAAAACACAGGTTACTTCGCATTTAATATTCAAACATAATAGGGGGCTTCAGGTTGAGACTTCGAACCGTCGTGATTCGTGACACGTTAAATTTTCCTCACTGCATTAACATTGCTACAACAACAACAACAACAACAAAATATTAAAACAAGAAAATACTAATTAACATTTTATTATTGTTGTTATAATTAGTTGAATTTTATATGAATGTTCGTGTAAGCAATGTTACTTTATAGAATACAAATTGGGTGACAGTTAAATAGATAAATAGAGATGAAGTCAAAACTCGAAAGTCAGAAGTTAAAAAGGTCACCTCACGTCTTCTGTAGAAATGAACAACCAATCCTTACATATGGAATATATATATATATATATATATATATATATATATATATATATATATATATATATATATATATATATATATCCCAGATGGCCCTATATGTCAAACTGATAAGTTGCCGTCACAAGGATATCTGTAATCGCGTTTATGTCAATATTTCGCAAATTGTACGGTCCGTTAATGACCTTGTTTTGTGTACTAGAGATGTTAATG
Organism: Atrina japonica; assembly: GCA_030159075.1. Lineage (NCBI taxonomy): Eukaryota > Metazoa > Mollusca > Bivalvia > Pterioida > Pinnidae > Atrina > Atrina japonica. The sequence continues at coordinate 246,198 of BROG01000501.1, read as the reverse complement.
TATTTTGATAAAAGTTATATCGATATCAGTCTGTCAAGCAACTCCTGGTATTTCCTGATTTTCACTTGTTTTGAAGAATTCCTGATTTTTCCTTGAATTTCTAAGACACACTCATGATAAGTCCTCGTTTTGAACCTTTCCCCTACCCCCCAAAAAAAAATATGTGTAAAAATGATACAATCAAGCCAAATAAAAGTTTATAAAATGATAAATATTTTTTCAATAGGTTGCTGTTTTTACATTCATATTGTAACTTTCTCCAATGATTGTCACACAATCAGACACCTAAAGTAGGGCCATATGGTTTTTTAAAACTTGAGTTTGTCCATTAGATTTTAAGTGTATCATTCCATTGAAGTTATTATATCCAGAAGGTTAGGTTAGATTGGTCTTCATTTTCATTTTTTTTTTGTGAAAGTTTGGCAGCAAAAATCAGTTATCAATTCTTCACTTACTACAAGATTCTCTTTAGATCTCCATATTTTATCTTAACTAAGTCACGTAAGACTTCTGAGTGTAAAATGCAGTGTTTGATATTTATTGAATGTCATATAAATATTGTTTCATATATAATATCTTATATAATATATAATCCAGTGATATGATAAAACACACACACACACACATACACACACAGAGACATATATATATATATATATATATATATATATATATATATATATATATATATATATATATATATATATAATATATATATATATATATATATATATCGATACATGGAAAAGACCAAACAATTTGCTGTAATGCCCATTCTCTAGGATATCATTCTGCCTGAGTCACTTTTGTTTGGGAAATAATTATGCCTTTGACAATTTATAAATTACCATTTTATCATTACACTCACTTGTTGATCAAATTGTTAAAATGATCAGAAAGTTTTTGCTTAGAGGGGTAGAAGACGGCCATTTTCTAAGGATTTTTGTGAAATTTTTACTTTTTCGGTAAAACAAAATTCCTGATAACCTGATTTTTCAGAAATATTTCCTGATTTCCTGATTTTTGGAGCTTAAATGTGCTTGACAGACTGCGATATATGCAGTCACCTTTTTCTGTTAGAAAGCAAAACTGTTGGCAAACTCGACCTTCTAGCTAAAACGGTATATCCAACAACCTCAATAATTCTTAATATTGATTGTTCAAATTGATGTGCTAGAGAAGTGTTGTGTAAACATTTTGGTATTTGTTTTGTTTAAATCAACTGCATGTAAATATCTATTGTTGAGATATTCCATAATGTAATTAATTTCTCTGACTTTATATCAGAAGTTTAACTTCAGTTTACTTTAATTACTTATCTGCTACAGGTGAAAATACCTGAGATATCTTACCCAGATGTGCTTGCTTCTGATCATGAATTATACAAGTACGTTACTTCGTTTGTTTTTGTCTGAATATTTGATTTCACGTTTAGAAACCTCTAAATCTTTTTAAGATACTCTAATAATTAAATAACTATTTCTATTTGGGATTTAAGAAAAAAGATACAGAAATCAATTTTTGAAAATTAACTTCAATATATGGTTGAGAAGATTTCTGGGATATGTATGGAGAAAGAAGTTTTAATACGTCCATGTCAATCACAAAGTATACATTATGTAGAGAAACACGTGAAGTAGTCTATGTCCATCACAAAGTAACCACTGTAAAGAGAAATACGTAAAGCAGTCTACAAAATGAAAGTAGAATCTTGAGGTGAGATCAGGTGGTCTTTTATTCCGCGTTGGATAAGTCTTATAAGTCCATAGAGTGTATAATTGTCTTTTATAGTTACAGAAGTCGAATATTCCACTTCTGTAGCTCTTTCTCTCATTTGCTGCAATTTAATAAGTTATAGAATGTGACCGTGATTCGCATGCATTTGAATTTTCTGCATTTTGCAAATGTCTGCAGAAAAGATAAAACAATATTATAATTAAAATACCACAGGGATGAAATTCTTGTTTATTTTAAAAAAGGACAAAATTCCCCAAGCAATTCAGTATTATGAATGTATGTATGAATTTGATGTGTAACCACAACTGACAAAACATTTCCATATATAGGCACTTGTTTACCAAATTTATATAGCAATTAATCGCACACAACGGGAAACCTTAGGAGAGTAATGACCCCTGGTTTAGTGTGAAACGTTCCCATCCACTGGGATAAGACAACAAACAAGAACGGCATGGTTGTGAAAAAGGCAAATAATGATTTTCGGCTTTCCCATCGTAAATTTTCCACATTTAAGTAGTAATATCCCTCAGTCACCCGCATATGGAGTTTATATTTCACAAATGATCCGATATGCCAGGGCGTGCACAACATATTAAGATTTCATATACAGAGGTAAACTACTCACTGACAAATTATTGACACAGGGATATCGAAAACCGCATTTAATGTCAACGTTCCGCAAATTTTATGGTCGGTATAATAGTCTTGTTTGCGACTACTCTGTTTCACTAAGTGAAATGTTGAGTTACCTTTTCGTTGGCGGTTGTTGAGACGTCTGTACCAATTGTGACGAGGATACACTCCTCACGTGTTTCATTGGACTTGAATGTGGTCTCACGGCGGGTGTGACCGGTCGACAGGGGATGCTTACTCCTCCATGGCACATGATCCCACCTCTTGGTCTGGACATCCTATTGATTTATAATTTGGTATCTGATATTTTTATATTTAAAGAATAAAGTAAAATAAATATATGAACATTTACGTCTGGCATCTCTTTACAGATGGCTTAGGGCGATCAATGAAGATGGGTTGTGCTTGTTACGAGATGTGCCCACAAAGGATGAATGTATCAAAGAGGTACATACATTTTTACATAACTACAACAACAAAGTAACAGCAATAATAAGAAATATAACGTCCATTTATTTTTATAATTATTATTATTATTATTATTATTATTATTATTATTATTATTGTGAAAGTGAAAGGTTAAAAGTTGTATTTTAGGGTGCTGTTCATACCAACAACTTTTAAAATGTAAGTGGCTACTCCTTCGTCAAGAGACAGATTGAAAATCACAGTGACACATAAAAGAATCCACAATACATCAGTGTCAGTTCGTAGAACAGATAAATATTTGTGACACGCTGTCTAAAGCTTGTGGCATCTCCATGAAATGTTTAAATACTTGGAAGGGTGTGAAACAACAAGTAAGAAAAAACAATTCTATTATGTTTACATCACTTAAAAGCAAACGAAAATCAAAATCATTCTAGAGATATCTTGATTCAGTTTCAATTTTGTTTAAGGTCATGGAGTTGGTTGGACCAATACAAAAAACTATTTACGGTGAGGTAAGCATACATTATTGTTTTCAAAGAGATTGTGTTAATTTTTTTTCGTAAAACAGTTTTTCGAAAAAAGAGACATTCAATGAAATTTTAAAATGTGTCTAAATAAAAATATTATTTATCATAGACGTATGATGTGCGTCCAGAAGAAGTCCCAATAAATGTCGGCTACACTAAGGAGGCGTTAGCGTTTCATATGGACCAACAGCAATATGAATCCGCACCAGGCATTCAATTTCTGCATTGTCTACAGTAAGTTATTTACAATTCATTAAATCAGTTTAACTGTTGCATAAACAATTTGCCGGTAATTTAACAATAAAAGCTGTAATTTTCTGTCCTGTTAAGTAAAAATAAAGAAGTATCAGTTAATAATAGAAACTCAAGTCCTTTAGGACACGACGAATTAGATATGGAAATGGTCTCAACATGAAGAACAATCGCGATCCCCAAACAATAGGTATCCGAAAGGATTCAGCGTCCTTTTCTGGCATGCCACACCCGTTGCAAATGTTCCATGGACACCTTTCTAGTTCCATGAACAGCCCAAAAGGTCTAGTTCGGTGAAAAGGTCAACTTCGATGAAAAGCACGATTGGCGAAAGGAAGTCACTGCCTGTTTGGCCGTGCTCCAGAGTATTATTTAATATTACTGAGAGGGGGCTTCAAAAAATCAAACAAGATCCCCGTATTGGCCATAAAACTTCTTAAACGACGATTTCAAGCGTTCAACAACGTAACCTTGTGTAAGTAGTTTATTGGCTAGTTGCTTCGCTCTCAGAATAAAACATCCATAAGAAGAGCATGTTCTGGCAAAACATATAAGTTGTTAAATGAAAACGCAATAAGCAGGAAAAGATAGAATATTACTATTAAGAAATGGGAAGTTCTTGATATCGAAATTGAATTCGCCGAGTTTGTCATAAAGGGAGGTGTGAAGTTGACCGTCCTTTCCAAATCGACAGGAGTAAATCTAAGTAAGAAGCAGATGTGTTGCTCTTTGTCGTCTCATTGATCTTTAGCTCAACAGGATATATCTGTCCGGGGTAATTCTGAAATTCTGAATTATTTATGGACAGGACGTCGTCGATATACCTGTTGGTAAAATTGAACTGAGATGCTAACTGTTTGTCTCCTTTGGAGAGCAGAGACTGTATAAATTCCGCTTTATTTTATTAAAAGCGATTTCGTAGTTTATGTAGAAATCCATTTGGTTATCTTACCAGACATATTGATTCCTTTTATTAAATCATTATCGTTTTGTATAATGTGATATTTATATTTGTCAATATATTTACTATTGTATTACACTGTTAGTGCATAAACAGACAATTTAAAAAGGCGTTCGTTATCAGAATTGTTTTTATTGTACAATGTTTCAGTTTACTAAACATGACACTCATAACATAATTTTAAAAATTATATACCTAATTAAGACACGGTAGGGAGAGCAATATCGTCTAAGCCACTTTAAAAGTTTAATAAATATACGCACAAAACATTCTGACCCTGCAGAGAATAACAGAATATATTATTAAATTCACATAAATTACTCTTCAGTTATTTAAGCCTTATTTCATTTCAGATTTGATCGCTCAATAAAAGGTGGGGAGACATCTTTTGTTGATATGTTCTCTGTGGCGGAATCCTTCCGGCAGAAATACACGGATCATTTCAGAACTCTGTGTACAGTACCAACAACCTTTCAAAGAATACACAGAAAACGGTAAAGGAACATATTCGTGTCTATCTTATGTATGGTAAATTTTGTCAAACATATTTATTTTTAATTATACTATATTTATCAAATGTTCATACGAGGCGGACTTCATTCAGAAACTGCTGAATCAGGGGAGGAAAAAGTTAGCGGTGTCCTTTAATTTGACATTTAGATATATCGACGACGTTTTGTCAAGTAATAAGGACAATTTTCATATATATATATATATATATATATATATATATATATATATATATATATATATATATATATATATATATATATATATATATATATCAATGCGATATATCCCAGCGAACTGGAAATTAAAGATACAACAGATTCGGGCACACACGCTTCATGCTTTGACATTTTGTTTGATGTAAACACGGACGGGAAGTTGGCGACTGGGCTATACGACAAGCACGACGATTTCGGCTTTCCCATCGCGGGTTTTCCACATTTCGGTAGTAATATCCCTCAGTCACCCGCATATGGAGTTTATATTTCACAAATGATCCGATATGCCAGGGCGTGTACAACGTATGAAGATTTCATATCGGAGGTAAACTACTCACTGACAAATTATTGATACAGGGATATCGAAAACCGCGTTTTATGTCAACATTCGGTATAATGGTATTATTTGCGACTACTCTGTTTCACTAAGTGAAATGCTGAGTTGCCTTTTCGTTGGCGGTTGTTGAGACGTCTGTACCAATTGTGACGAGGATACACTCCTCACGTGTTTCATTGGACTTGACTGTGGACTCACGGCGGGTGTGACCGGTCGACAGGGGATGCCTGCTCCTCCATGGCACCCGATCCCGCCTCTTGGTTTCCAGAGGTCCATGTTTGTCCATTTTTACCGGATTTGTATCTATGTCCTGGACATTCTATTGATTTATACTTTGGTATCTGAATTTTATGTTTTACTTTCTGTTGTAATTTGCATTCCGTTTACGCCTTCTTGACAGTTGACCCTTCCAGGAGTTTCATGTGTGTCTAATTTACACAAAATTTATATAATGTTTCGCCTGGTATTTTGGTAGCTGTGGTTTTTATATCCCACTGTTAATTAATTTTTACTGATTTTTTTTCATAGAGACAATTACGTGACAATGATTGTTCGGAAACCTCATATACGACTGAATGATCAGGAGGAGGTAATATTCACACACACACACACACACACACACACACACACACACACACACACACACACACACACACACACACACACACACGAAACACGTGCACAGACACACATTTAAACACAATCACACATACTTAAACACATACACTCTTCAACACACACACTCTTACACACGCATTTAGACACGCACTTTAACACCCCACACACTTTTAAACACGCATATTTAAACACATACACTTAACACACCCACTTAAATAAACACTTAAACACACGCACATACACACACTTGAACAGAAATTTTTATCTGAGATATTTATACTGTTAAATATTACGTCTTCGGATCAAATGAAGTGAAATATTCACACTCATTTCATAAACGCCTCAATCATTAGGTAATGTACTGTCTTTGTGTATGGAGAATAATATACTGGGGAACTTTTTCTCCCCACGAGGGGAAAGTCTAACCCGGGTCCATCTTCCAGGGGTGGAGGTGGGTGGAGATTGTACGCTGGACTTTCTATTCTACCGGGATTTCTTTAGTGTATTATGTTTACGCGCTATAACGATATTTACGCCCTCAATCTTGGGACGGAAAAGCCTTATTCCTCATTAGTATTTTCCAGAGACCCGTGTCCAATGTACATTATATTTGTTTATTGTCGCCTGGACGTGGTTCTATTTCTGAATTCACAAAATCAAGTAGGCCTAGTATGTTTAATGCGACTTATGTGTATATCGAAATTCCTGAATAGAATTTCAAAGTTCAGTGGTTGACATAGTTTCACTAACATTAATGTTTTTTTTTTGTAGTACTGATATTGCAATGATTTAATGCAACATTGTATTTCTTTGTAGATAATTGGTATTAGCTGGCATCCTATATTGATTGGTCCATTAGCTGTGGAGGAGGTAAAATATACGATATTATTATCTAAATCGTAAAGGAAGTAAAGGAGTAATACACACAAACACTCTCTCTATATATATCTCTCTCACTCTCTCTCTCTGTAAAAATAAAGGATAACAAGAACTTTGTCGTAAGAAAATATATGTACATTTAAATGATAACATTTTTCAGTTGGTGTGAAGAATGAACGGCTATTCATGAGTGTGTTTAATTATGTAGAGGGTAATATATACAAACGTCTGTGTCGATGTTGTCACAATGTATATTTCCATTTAGATCTGTCTTAATGTGCATGAAAGACAGGGGATACTCTTTCAGGGCAAATGATCAATATTTGAAAATCTCGGATACAAAAGTATAAATCTTCAGGATATCCAGGATACAAATTTGGTGAACATTGAACACGAACTTCTGGAAATCCAGAGGTAGAGTAAGCATTCAATGTCGACCGGTCACATCAGCCGTTATTCCATAGTTAATTTCAAATGAAATAAGTGTGGAAAAATCCTCGTCACAACTGGTACAAACAACTCAACAACGCCTATCGAACAGGTAACTCAACATTTCGTTTAGTGAAACAGAGTAATCACAAACAAGGTTATAATACCGAGTGTAAAAACTGCGGAACGTTAACATGAAACGAGATTTTCAATATCCCTGTGTCAATAACTTGTCAGTAAGTAGGTTACCTCTATATATGAAATGTTCATATGTTGAACACGCCCTGGCATATCAGATCATATGTGAAATATAAACATCATAAGCAGAAGGTATTACTACTTCAATGTGGTAATTGAACGATGGGAAAGCCGAAAATCGTCGCGTTTGTCCTATAGCGTGGGTGTTAATTTCCTGTCTGTGTCTATAGTAAGTAAAACCAAATATAGTAACCCAGCAGGAAGCGTATAGATTCTATTGTGTAATTTGTTTGTATATATCGCATTGACATATGTATGAAAATTGTCATTATTAATTGACAGAAGTCAAATTAAAGGCCACAGCTAGCATTTTCTTTTTTCGATCAAGATTTTCCAGAAGCCAATATTTTGCAACTGTCCCTTTATGAAATTACATTTATTGTCTTGTACAGCATTTTCTGTTAATTTAACACTTAACTATTTTAAGGCACTGTATTATATCTACTCTTTACAAATATAACACCACAGATACCAAATTATAAACCTTGACGACGTAGAGGATATATATATATATATATATATATATATATATATATATATATATATATATATATATATATATATATATATATATATGGTGTTATTGAACAAACACGGACCTTTGGAAATCCAGAGGTGGGATCACATGCCATGAAGGAGTAAGCATATAATACAAATATTTCCTATATAATCATTACTCTTTACATATTATCCTATAAATGTGTACTCTTTAAACGTGGTCCTAAATTATATCTACTCTTTACATGTGGTTCTATAATATATCTACTCTTTACATGTTTTCCTATATTTTACCTACTCTTTACATATTTTCCTAGATTATATCTACTCTTTACATGTTGTCCTGTCTTATATCTACTCTGTTTTCCTTTTGACTAAAATGTGCAATTTGTTTTAGGAATATGTGGAATCATATTACAAGGCCTATCAACTTTTTGCAAAAGAAATCAGTGCCGTCAACTACTCAGTGAGTTTTCTTTAGACATAATTATGTGATCATAACAATCAGTTTTGCTTCCCGAATTTAAACGGATTTCGTTTTCTGGTTCTGGTATGCATATTCAAACTGAAGAGGAAATGGGTATTTTACAGTTTTTAAGAAGAAAATGCCAAAATAAATGCGCAAGACGATCATTTTTGTAAATAACACTTCATCACTTGAGCTTGACTTAAATAAAATGAGACGCAGAAAAGAAATGGGTATCATACAAGGCCACAAATATCCTAAATATATTCCCAAAATACGCCTAAGATTAACCACTGTAAAACGAGAATTTTAGCTTTTGGGGAGTTTTGAATTTAAGCGGTCCTATACATTATAAATTCATATTTTACTTCAGTTAGTACCGGAATACCAGCTACTGGGCTTATTATATAAACAGTAGGAACAAATCAGTGGTTATAAATATTTTAAATTTAATACCGGTTCGATTTTTACAAACCAGGACATAGCAAATGTTTAAAACAATCGTTTCTATCAATAACCCTTCTCCTGAGCTGGTATTTAAAAAGATTGACCTGATTCTGATCTAATTTGTGAAACACAAAAATAAATACCCTCACTATCAGTGTCACCCATTACCGTATTATGCATAACTAAACAGTCCTCATAGGTGCTCTCTCATCAAAAGTCATAAGTTCTCAGTGGCTGTTGAACTAAGCGTTGACAAAACGCAAGTGTTACATATAGTTTTGTAATTAATTCAAAATATGAACAACATAATTAAAAGAAGCTTCAGTACAGTATATATATATATATATATATATATATATATATATATATATATATATATGTGTGTGTGTGCGTGTGTGTGTGTGTGTGTGTGTGTGTGTGTGTGTGTGTGTGTGTGTGTGTGTGTTAGAATAAATCGGTGATCAAGTTACTTGATAATTCTTTGTTACAGAAAGCAATTCGATTGGAACCAGGAGATTTGATTTGTTATAATAATCGCAGGATGGCCCATGGTCGGAACGCTTTTGACGGGAATGGTATACGTCACTTGAAGGTAATCATTGTCAATTATAATCATCGAACTAAACAAAACAATCATATTTCTTCTATTTGGACAATTCACTTACATGTTATATGAGACAAGACTAAAGACTAAATCTAAATGTAAAGTCAAATCCGTTTCACCGTTCCAACTGTAAAAATACTATTTTAGTTTTGGGAGACTTAAGAATAGTGCTATCTGTACGAATTATTCTTTCAATATATAATAATCAACTTGTTCAGAAATTGTAAATAAAAGTGTTTATATCGTCACCTATGGGTGTCTCCGTTACCGAGAGTGTATAGATCATCACCTGCGGGTGTCTCCGTTACCAAGTGGTTGGAGGATTGCGTTTTAAACCATGAATTATCTCACCCTTGGCCCCCTTGAGTCCCACTGGAACCTAAGCCAAGAGGGTTCTCTCCTCCAGCATTAACAACTGTACGCCACAATATGATTGTTTTTTTGTGTGGCTTTAAACACCAATAAAACAAAAATAATTCTATGATATTGGTAGTGGGTGTTATTTTGACATATGCTAACAGCATGAACCATTGTTTTTGTTATGGCAAGCTTGGTAAGACAAAGACCCCTAAAAAAGGTAAAATATGTGCAACTTATAGTCGCTGGCTGTATCGAATTCACTTTTAAACATACTGTCAAAGTAAATATGATTTTCATACATATTAAGACATTTATTTTTTCAAATCCATTTTTTCCTTGCTGGTATCGACGGAAGCGTAGTTTTGCCACATGCAAATAACTTACCTCAAGATTTGGACCCCTTGAGTCCCACTGGAACCTAAGCCAAGAGGGTTCTCTCCTCCAGCATTAACAACTGTACGCCACAATATGATTGTTTTTTTGTGTGACCAATAAAACAAAAATAATTCTATGATATTGGTAGTGGGTGTTATTTTGACATATGCTAACAATGAACCATTGTTTTTGTTATTTGGTAAGACAAAGACCCCTAAAAAAGGTAAAATATTTTCAACTTATAGTCGCTGGCTGTATATCACGACTGTCAAAGTAAATATGATTTTCATACATATTAAGACATTTATTTTTTCAAATCCATTTTTTCCTTGCTGGTATCGACGGAAGCGTAGTTTTGCCACATGCAAATAACTTACCTCAAGATTTGGAGTTATTATGTCGTGATTTCTAATTATTATCTTAAATTAAATTTCTGATGGAAGGTTTTAACGATTTATTGTTTAGTGTTAACGTTCCGCAAATTTTACGGGTCAGTTTCGAGGTTTTCCATTCCGTTATGTTTTGTCAGAATAGTTTGTAGTCGGATTACGTGACTTTAACTAATTGTCGGCCAAGGCTTTATCCAGTCATGTTTTTGTTTACATTGTCAACAGACCTGTTTCAGTTCATCTACGAGGAAATAAGTTTAGATATACGTCCTTGTAAAGATGACAAGACTTTCATTTAGGTTGTTTTTCAAATCTGGCACCGATCATTGCATGATATCCGTATTACAGATCATATATACGATAATCTGCTGAATTGGAAATTATGATGCCCTACCATTTCCTCTTAAACTGCATACTATTATGATGAATTGTGACGGAACAGGGCAATTCGGAAAAAGGTTATTATCTTGTTTGCAATTACTAATATTTACATACCGACTGTAATTTCCCTCATTACAGTTATACAGAATGACTGTATTGTTATATCAATAAAATCAGTGTTCTAAGTGTTAACCGCAAGCTGGTGTAGGAATACCTGAATAACTACGAATCCCTTTCCGCGACCGTGTTACGGCAGCGATTTGTCGGACAAGTATTCTCTGAACATATGAATGAATCAATAAAGAATAAAATAACACATATTCATTCCATATTTTTATTTATCACAACCTGTAATGTTAATGCCGAGCATAAGTAGTGTTCATAGGTTTCTCAGTAAATTGGCGGGATACTCTATATGATCAGCTGGTAAAAACTGAAATCTGAATTGACATGGATCTATTATACTTTATAGGCCTACACGGATTTTCCATAACGAACGTGTCGATAATTATCTTTTAAACAGAACAATAAGAGTTTGTTATTTCACAACATAATCTGTATTTATCTTGTTTAAATTGATTTGAAGGATTTGCTAGTGGGCTAGCCTATATACTGAAATAGGTCTGCTTACGAAATCGTCACCCCTTCACAGTTCACGGCATTTCCCAGCTGATTCAGCGATTGGTAAAATATCAAATAGAATGGCTATTTCCAGTCAATATTAACAGTCACACTCAAACTTTCTGTGGTATTCCACTGATAAAATATCAGAATCCAAACGAAAATTTGTTGTAAACAACGATCATCTGTTGCTATCCAAATAGCACATGGTAGGCCTATCAGCCATTTGCACACGGCCCATTCGGGCAATTCTCTCCTGACACATTTAACCCGCCACTTTAAATGGTCGAATGTTAAAAATAGCAAACTAAATCTGAGAATAAGTATTCAAAATTGTCCATATCACCAGTTTCTTTCAAAATGATATATAAAAAATTAAACCTTAATTTCATTAGTATTTGCGATCAGAAAAGAGAACTACTTCTCATGTCAAAACAGCTGTTGAGCCATTACGTCATATGAAAACACCCACCGCAAAGTCAGTGTTCCGGAATGAATTTAGTATCCAGTGGACTACAGTTTCACTGAAAAATGGTAATGTATATAAATATAAGGATTGTTTTTCATGTTTTGAACATCATCGGGGTATAAAAGCAATTGCTCATGGAACAAAATCATTGGCACGTCGTGCTGCACAGATTTTTTTTCCATGAGCAATTGCTTTTATACCCCAATGATGTTCAAAAAATGAAAAACAATCCTTAATTGATTTATACTTTGGTATCTGATTTTTTTTTATGTCCTCGCTTACTTTATTTGGATTTACCATGGACTCGCGGCAAGTGTGACAGTCAACAGAGGATGCTTACTCCTCCATGGCACCTGATCAATGGTCCGTTTTCGTATATTATTCGTTTTCTGTTTTGTATGCCAAACATATGAAGTTTAATACTTTGGTATCTATCAATTTTATATCATTTCACATTTTACAGGGAGGATATGTCAGTATTGATGACTACAGAAGTAAGCTGCTGTCTTTAGCTGAATTACTGGAAGACAATCGACCAATCAAACGATTATTTAATAATGACTGGTTCTGAAAACATATTTTATGCAAATATAGTTTTCAGTTAATAATTATCTATAGATGATAATCTATATTACCTAATTTTAGTTTTATAAATATAAGACAAGCTTTATGATCAGATATTTGTTTAAACTGGTATTTAAAAACGGTTGGTGGAGAAAAAACCGTTTTCATCCTACACACTTTTAATTCAATAATAATGCACTAACAATAAAATATACATCGCAAACTTGAATTTACTTATTTGTTATGTTGTTACTTCATATCGTTTTATCATTATATGTGGCGAAGTGTGAACGTATGCGTCATGTTTGTATAACCCTGAACTGCATGAGTACGACTACCCCCTGACAGAGGGTATTGATGCGTAACGTCCAACTCAAGAATCTTTGAACATAAAAGATAAGTTATATTCTTGAAAAAAAAAACTATTTTCAAGCAGAGATATCGAGAAAGTGGTAGAATTTATGAAGTTTAGTCTCGGACATGGAAATGGCGAACCGTTGTTTTTACTATTGAAAAATCCGTTTACAAGGGTCTGTATTAGTGAAACGGATATATATATATATTTTCGTTTTCATTTTTTTTTACAGTGGTTACTCTTAGACGGATTTCGGCTATACTTTTAGATATATTATTTGGCACTGTATGACACCACTTTATCTTTAGAAAAAACACATACTTTTCAAATTGGAGCTCAACTGATGAAGTCTAATTGACAGAAACGGTATCGTCTTGAGCATTATAACTTTGGTATTATGTTTATAAACTATATATATATAGAAACGGTATATATATATTATATATATATATATATATATATATATATATATATATATATGTATATATATATATATATATATATATATATATATATATATATATATATATATATATATATATATATATATTATAAGTGCCTCGTTATTTTTGTATTTGTGCTGTTTTCACAGAATAGAATCTATTCTGATTCAAAGTCCATAGTTAATGTTCAATGTTGTAGTGATATTTGTGCTTTATATGTACTTGTATTTCTCTACACTACATGCATCGTCAATCGATCCATTGTCATTAACATTAGAATTAAATACCTTTCACCTCTTTCTCTACGACCGAGTTCTCATGTTCGGAATCCTACTCACGGTCATCGAAACATTATTTTTTTGTGAATGCATAGATGGCAAAGTGGTTAGGACGTCGTGCATGAGGGCCAGGCGATTGGGAGGTAATTTCGATAGTTCGAACCCCATCCGGGACATGGTGAATGTATAGGCGCCTTGTTATTTCTGTATTTGTGCTGTTTGTATGATTTATTTTCACAGAATAGTATCATTTCTGATCCAAGGTCCATAGTTAATGTTCCGTATTGTAGTGATATTTGTGATATAAATATATATACAATATATATATAATTTTATTATAATATTGTATATAATTTTAGCGAGAAGTAATTTTAGCGATTTTTTTATTTAAAACAGACAATTCTTGTCTATGATGTGGAATGAATATTAGCGATATTAAATTTTACGATCTCAACAACCTCACTAATAATGCCAAATTTGAACTTTCGCTAAAAGTTCTGGTTATGCAGTACATATAGAATGAAATCGGGAACATTTCTAGGTTTATCTTTGAAGTAATAATTCAATCGAGATGACTGAATTTATACATGGGATACCATATGATAACAATCTATCGAACTTAATTGGGCGATATTGAAATATGCGACGGGACCTGAATTCATTGTGCGCCAGGTAAATGAAACTGGAGCGAAAATAGACGGAATTCGCCTATGATTTCCGTTTCACATGCTAGCTTAATAAAACTTAATTAATTCAAGTTGAAGTCGACAGGAATGACACATACTTGGAATTTTTTGAATTTGAATTTTGAAAAGTGTTTTACGTCATACTCAACATTTTTCAGTTATATGGTGACGAGCAGATTTTATTGTTGGAGGAGAGAATCCCGTTATATTGTACACGAGAAGAGATCACCGGCCTTCCACAAGTAAACTGGCATCGTTTTTAACGAAAATCAGTTTAATTTCCAGTGATAACAGCCAACAGGACACATCATTGTTCTCTTGTATACCCTCGGGTTACTACATAATCGGGAACAAACCAAAACTCAATAAACCCTGTTAGGAAAAGAGTAGGATTGTATAAATTTGTCAGACAATTATTATTATCCTCAGGGAAGCAAAGCAGATATATATGGTATAAACGAAACATCCCATCTCATTTTGACATAAAACAATAATTGCATATTTCCTAAAATAATAACAAAAATTACACAAACCTCCTCCTAAAATATTATTACTGAGGTCGACAAATTTAGCGTTTTGTCATTAAATAATTATGGGATTATGTTGTTTTAGCAAGAAGTAATTTCAGTGAGTTTATTATTCCAGACAAAATTTTAAACATTTAAATACATATTTACACAACATAGATTATAGCATGGTACTATAATAATACAAGTCAATCATAACATTATTTGCACAATCAGATTGGCTATCACTGATTACTACTAAAGAATAGCATATATTCTCATTTTTATTATATCTGGCTTGTTGCGTAAATAATTGTACAGTTCCAAGAGCCAATTAGCAACAATGCGTCTTAATTTCCATTAGTGGAACTCTTCATATTAAGCGCTTTTTATAGTGTCTCAGGGACCACAAGTAAACGAATTCAACTTCCTTGTAATCTCCTGAGATATGGTGAGTTTTAAGGTGTTTTTGTTTTCGTGTCAAAAGATCGATCAAAGGGCGATAACTCTCACACGGTGGTAATAAGACGTATACCTTATTTCGACTCAGGCTTAAGTAGATGCGACAATCCTACGTTTGGTGCGCATGCGTCGATAAATACATCCATCGAAATTTGAAGCTCGATTTTATTGTGCAAAAGCATGGGATTTATAGAACTTTAAGTATTGGTGGCTGTCACTCAGTAAAAAGTGAAACATAAACGCAGATAGTAATACTCTACTTTTTATTAGTTTTGTCATACTTTTGTCCTTGTGATATATGTAAAAACAAGAAATATTGTCGTCAGTGGCGACCCCGATGAGTAATCAGACACTAGAAATTTCGAAAGACAAAATAATTCAATAGATTAAAAATGTTAGAAAATATATAAAGTTTTAAAATGTCATATCCAGAAAAGAAACTGACAACGTTAATAATAATATATATTTGAAAATGAATTATTACTAACAATTTATAAATTTATATGACTCACGGCGAACTTCTTATATTTTCCTTTAGAGCTTTATTTTTCCGTAAGTCCATCATCTTTGTATTTTTTTTTTATTTACGCCCACTTAAAATATTGCAATGAAACTTTTTTGTTATCAAACTGCAACGGTAAACTCCATACGGTATAAAAATTTTTAGATTATGATGCTCCTGCTTCCATGGTTTTATAACAATGATGATAAATCCCGTTGTCAGAAGAGCCTACTTCCCGTCGAAAATTTTCTGTCGTACATTATTCTCGAACTGGTTTCGTCTGGTCAGAACTGGTCATAAAATTGACGTTTACTATAGAGTACTCTATTTGTATCATCAGTTTGTCGAAGGTTGGATGTATTAAATATGCAACATTAATAATATCATGTGTAAACGGAAGAGAACTAACAATATCACATAGTTAGTGATTTAAGCTGTATCGATATCTCAAGGACGGTATTAAAATGATGAAAGGTTGAAAGATGTAACGTGTAAATTTCTGAACGAAATTTACCGTAGATCGCTCTCACGATATCCACAAAGATGATGCTAATCATAACAGAGAAATATAAACGCAGACAGAAACACTATGTACTTTTTATAAGTTTTTTTCATAATTTTCTCTTTATGATCTGTGAAAACAGGAAATACTGTCGTTAGTGGTAGCCATTGTGGGCAATCAAATCTCGAAAGACAGAAATAAATAGTTTAAAAAATTAATGTTTAAAAAGGTATTAAGTTTTGAACTGTTTTATCCAGAAGACGGACCGACAATTATAATAAAATAAACCAAAACGAATAATTACTAACAGATTATAAATGTATAAGACTCACAGCAAACTTCTTATATTTTCATGTTTTAGATTTTTGTTTTTCCCTTAGTCCGTCGTTTTTGTAGTTATTGGATTGATGCTCAATTTCAATATTGCGATGAATTTTGTTTGTCATTAAAATTCGAAAAATGAAATATTAATATATTCTCCATACGACACAGTCATGATGCTTCTACTACACTGATAATATTCCCATCGTCAGATACTTCCCTTCCAAAACGTAATATGTTTTCTGTGTTTAAAATGCATTGATTGTCCATTATTCTCGAACTGGACTAGTCTTGTCATAACTGACGAAAAGAAGATATATGTATTTACTATAGAGTAATCTATTTCTATTTTCAGTTTATCTGCAGATAAAAATCAAGTCTTTAATGTGTTAAATATGCAACTTGGATACTTTCATGTTTAAGCATACTAAGCGACAGAAAACAAGCAACATTATTCATGTATCAAAGTTACCAAGCAAGTGATTTAAGCTTAATCGATATCTCAAGGACGGTTTTAAAGTGATGTAAATTTAAAAGATGAATCATGTTAGTTTCGTAAAAAAAAAAAATACTGTCGAGCGCAAACCTACATGTAGACGTCAACAGGGTTCATGCAGGTTGAAAATGTATTTATTTGTAAATATATATAATTAAATAGCTTCACCTTTTACTCAGTTGTTGATGTTAAATCTGAAGAAATACTGTTCATTAATGCTATTTCTAGAGAGTTACTTAACCCCGTAATCGAGACGTAATTTTTCAATATAGTAAAAACAAATTCGAAAGATTCAAACATTCAGCTTTTGTGAATATTTCAGTAATGAATTTAGTATAATTAGAATTGTTAGAAATTATTATTAAAACATGAAGAACAGCTGTTCAATCCAATTTTGTAATATTCAATAAGAAATACTCAAGTATACAAAACGAAGATAGAGTTATGTTATTGGTTTGTGTTTGTTTTGTATATGTTATTTTTATGTCTGACGGCCCTCGTATTGTCTCAGTTCGCACTGTAACCTATAATTGTTTATACCGTATTCGGGTGGGGGTGGGGGTTTACACCGCAGTCCAATGTTCTACAAGAGTTATCGCTCTTTTGGTGTATTGAACTGTTTACAAAAATGTCGGTCGATGCTGTAGACCTGCACGCTATTCCGAAACTAGGTATGGATGATGTAACTGACACATTATAAGCAAAAATAAATCATTCATCATGCCCGACAGGTATAGACTATATATATATATATATATAAACATAAAAAATCTTAGTTTAAAATTTTTCGTTTCGTTTCCCACGCTGACGTGCCATATACTTATGGAAATGTGTCATATCTTTTAACATATTTTAGAAAAACTAATATTTCAATAGTTTTGTTTTTACAGTGCACATATTTTTATGGTATAAGGTCATGGAATGATGGGTCACGTTGATTACACCGTCGCATATCTTATACAAAGTAATTAATATGTATACACACACTTTACAAGCACAAAAACATGTAAGTAATGTAACATGTAATTTTGTGTAGATTTCTATAGCATTTTAAGACAACTTAAAGGCTTCAGAATATACGCATCTATTTAGCAGTCGAAATATGAAAAACAATTAAAAATTAATTCCATCTTGAAGCAAGAGACCCAATGGGCCTTAACGATCACCTGGTAAAAAGTTCGGCTTAAAATTAGTCCACTCGTTCTTGAGAAGAAGTCGAAAATGTCTAAAATTTTTACAAAAAAATTATACTTTCTGCCAAAACCATGGAAATTTCACTAAAAGTAGAAATAACTCCCAAAAGGGTTGACCTGACAATATCAATAAATTAATAAAAAGATTTATACAGCTAAAATTTTGGAAAATAAACCGATAGCTTTTAGATATTCTAAAATGATGTCGCCAGCGACGTTATTAAAAACACTACTAAGATCTGACTTGGAATAATATTTTTCACGAGTAAGTTTAAAATCAGTACAATCAGTTAAAATATGTTTAATTGTTAGTCTTGTCCCACACGGTATACATTCCGGTGGTTCTTCCTTAAATAATAAATATTTATGTGTACGGTTACTATGACCAATACGAAGTCTGGTCAAAGTAACCTCATCTTTTCTATTACTAGTGAAGACTGGTGGATTGTGGACAAATTTCGTATTTATTTCATGTAATTTTATTTTCAGTTTGCAGATACCCAATGTTGTTGAAAACGTTGTGGTTATGTAATCTGTAATAGATGGTTTAAGATCTGTGAAAGGGAATTTTATTTTCAGACGGTATATTTCTCATTACTAATTTCGCAACCTCATCAGCTTTGGTATTTCCTTTTTATGCCGATGTGGCTAGGAATCCAACAGAAGACTATCTCTGTACTTACAGTTGTCAAATAATGTACTGTCTCCATTATTTCAAAAATTATGTTATTAGAAACGTTTCCGCTTTTTTTTTAAACAAGACAAAGAATCTGAGTAAATAACACATTTTCTTATTGCTTTTGCCTTTATATGATTTAATGCCAGTAAAATCGCTGTGGCCTCAGTGGTGAAAATAGAGGCATCACGCGGCATGTTTTTTTTGAGAATTTCAAAGTTAATAACAGCTGCAGCTGAAACGTTGGTTGAGGATTTTGACCCATCAGTGAAAATAGGTAAAAAGTTGTTGTTGCCATAAGTCTCGTTTAATTCTAAATATTGTTCACGCCGTACAAAAAAGCGATCACAATAGGTGACCATGAGCTTTCAGCTCAGGGGATCTAAAAATAGAAAGAGGACGCTGATTTAGACGTTATCGAGAGGGAAACTAAACTTACTTAAGAAAGGGAGATGAGTGAATAGTTAGTATAGTCCGTTTGCTCTCCATTAAAATTGAGGTTTAGTCATATTTTGCAAAAACTAAATGATTTATATATTTTATATGCACATCATTGTTATTTTAAAGGTTATACATAACTAAAAAAATGAATTTTAATTGCATCAAGCAATTGAAGGGGAAAAATTTCCCTTTACTAATAGTGTAAGATTTCTTTCAAATTTCAAGAAAAATTACTAGTACGTGGGTGTAAATCCAATACATTGAACAGCCATAATACTGTAAATATAAAAAGTTTTTAAACCACATGGTTACCTAAAAATAGTCAATGTGCTTGCTATTGTCCATTCACTGAAAATGAATAGGCCTAACTTGTCACTCACTTAATTAATGCTGACTGGTCAATAAGGGATCATCTCACAATTGCAAGTCAACATAAGTTTCAAGTTAACATTTTTGTTTGTTCTTATGTTGTTTTACATCCAGAGCGCCATGAATACTACTAATAAGATAAATTATTTCAGTAACATAGTTTTGTGCAATATTTTAAAAATGATGCATACTTATAATTCCGATTTTTGTCCCCAGTCCATAAAAAATAATTATGAATTTATGATACAATCCAATGCCAATGTACATTCTGATTTGCATATGACCTACTTATGCATGAATCAGAAAGAATTATGGCTGCTGTTTTATCAACTCTGTATTTACCCATACAAACTTTTACAAAATTTTGTATTGCAGTAAATGGGTAAAACTTTTGTTAGCAAACCAAAAAATTGCATATTCACGATTCAGTTATGTATGGTAAAATTAAAAACATTGCTGTAAAATTCAAACTTGATGATTAAGTGAAATTAAAGAAATTTAACAAAACCCCAGTCCAATGGGGAGCAAACGGACTATACTTGTACTAATGATGGAACTAAATATGCATCAATAGCAGAATATTCACAATGTTATTGAAAGAAAACAGGATGTATAAAAGAAATTTATTCTGGCCTGTCATACTTATATACTTTTTGTTAATGATTTGGTAACAAATTCAGTGTTTAGAGCATTAAATTTTAACCCTTTAAAGCGAGCCTGTCGTAGATGAAAAAGAGTTTATCTGAAAGGTCATTGCATATGGAAATACAGTTTCGAGTTTGAATTGTGCGCCAAAACTTTCGCAAACTTTTTTTATCGGAACTCTCGCCTTTTACCGTAACCACAATAACATTCGGAAGACCGGAGAGAGTTATCGTTTGTCGCATAGATGTCGCTTTTAGGTCACTTCCGTAGCTTCTATTTGAACGTTTCAAAATGTCTGAGAAAAACCTCAATCGCGAGTGATAAATGATGAATTATAGGACTATTTACGATTCGACGGGATTATTTATTTGAGTTTGAGGATTATTAGTCTAGAGGTGAGAAACAGCGGTGACATGAAAGGTAAATTGTTTGTATTTAAAAATTCGTTCCAAATGTCTAAGGCGGTACCTCAGTGTAAAAGAACTGTGAGTTGGTTACCTTCTTCATTTATTTATATAAACAGTTTCCAGTAAGCCACCATGACCAAGGAAAACCAGCAGTAACTTTATATTTATATCATATTCGAAACAAAAATCAACCAGAAGACGTGAGATACACTTAAAAATTTTTCTTCGAAAACAATTCACGAAAAAAAAAATTCAAGCTGAGGAGGGGTCTAATGTTACAGCGATTAGACCCTGTACACAAGTACCTGTCATTTTATCATATTCTAGTTATAGTCCACGAGGGTATACATAAACCTAGTACCTGGTATTTCAGTTCCAGCTGATAATCTTAAGCTAAAGTATTTGACACTGATAGCACATTTATATTTCTAAATTCTTCTAAAGCTAGGACAGCCATCTTTTTACAGTGGTAACTCTTAGACGGATTTTGGTTATATGTATAGATTTATTGTTTGGCCTTGTCTGATACCACTTTCTCTTTAGAAAAATCTATTTAGAATTTGAGCTCAACTGATAAAGTCTAATTGACAGAAACGATCATCTTGAGAATTATAACTTTGTTATCATGTTTATAATATTTATATGTCAGAGGACAAAAATGATCATTGTGGCAACTTGTATCACCCTATATAAACGATAGAAAAGAACATACCATCGGGATACTTAGGATTGAAAGGGTTAAATACACTAGGTCGTTGCTACTGCTGGTGGACCGTTTGAGTCTCCGAGTGTATACATAAACCTAGTACCTGGTATTTCCGTACCAGCTGATAATCTTATACTAAAGTGATTTTTCGCACTGATAACAACATTTAAATTCTAAATTTTACTAAAGCAAAGATAGTCATTTTTTCCACAGTCGTTACTATTGTGGCTGATTTGTTCAATTCCGCGTTGTTTCTAACGCCTTTAATTATCTACGCGAAAAAGGCAAGACAATTAACATGAAAAGGCGCAGTTTAGACTTTTAAAAATCTCGCCTTTTCGCGTAACTTTTGTCGTCTTTTCGTGTTGTTATGACCAAACAGTAAAATAACGCGAAACCCACCGAACGTTGCCTTGTTTAAAACGCAAAAACCCGCCAAACTTCGCCTTATAAAATAAACTTGAAAACCCGCCAAACTTCGCCTTGTAATATAAACGCCAAAAACCGCAAAACTTCGCCTTGCCTTGTTTAAAACGCGACAACCCGCCAAACTTTGCCTTTTCGTCTGGTAAAATAAACGGTACAACCTGCCAAACTTCGCCTTTTCGCCTTGTTTAAAACGCGACAACCCGTCAAACTTCGACTAGTAAAATAAACGCGCCGAACGTCGCCCTTTTGTCTTCCGGAATGACATGCGTATACAAAACAGAAATCGAAAGTACAGCATGGTGACAAAAGTCTTTCCTTTTTCCATCATTCCTTCGTTGTTTTATATAAAACCAACATTTTTAAATGTTCCTATTATCCACAAATTTAAGTGGAAACTAATTAAAAATATTTCTATCTGTGGGAAATTTAATTCATATTTTGAATATATTCTGAAATATAAATAACTTCTCTGCATATTTTGAATAAACATTTATTTTATGAAAGACAAAATTATTTACATGAACAGAGATGAGTAGATGCAAAGAACAAGTAAAGAAATTAAAAATTTTCTCTGTGGCTAAAACCTAAATATTCCCATAAAATTTCAAATAAAATTTAAATGTATGCATTTTATAATATGAATTTATTTGACTATAATACTGTAAAATTTTGTGAAATTTTGTTCAGATTTTATAATGATAATAATACCGCTAAAATGCATATCACATCCATTGTATATGTTTATACATTTTAAAATTTTAAATTCATACAAATTCATGAAAATGAGCTTTGACACATTCAATTGAAAATACGAATCTGTAAACAAATATAATACAGTTAAAAAATATACAGTATATCGGCAAATTCAGTGAAATGTAATTCATTTAGTTGTTTAGTCTTTAATTAACTCTGACTTTAGACATAAATAATGTAAAATCATTGGGTGATAAAAAGTAAATCTTATATGTCAACTTCAGGTAACGGCTAAAAAACAGGGTATTTACTACTATTATAGGCAAAGCTTAAGCATTAATTTACATGCCTGAAGTTGGACATAAGTCATGTATATATTTTGTGAAATGTTCAGATTCAGACTTCAGAGTGTGATGCTGTGTATGTGTATATAATTTAATAAAATATTGAAAATGGGCACAAGGGAGTTGTGAATTAATTCCCCACATGTAACCAACAAACTTACTTGGTATAATTTTATAAACATTTAAAAATTGTTGGGTTTGTATAAAACAACGAAGAAAATGATGAAAAAGGAAAGACTTTTGTCGCCATGCTGTACTTTCGATTTCTGTTCTGTATACGCATGTCATTTCGGAAGGCGAGAAGGCGACGTTCGGCGAGTTTTCGCGTTTTAAACAAGGCGAAGTTTGGCGGGTTGTCACGTTTTAAATAGGGCGAAGTTTGGCGGGTTGTCGCGTTTTAAATAAGGCGAAGTTTGGCGGGATTTCGCGTTTATTTTACAAGGCGAAGTTTGGTGGGATGTCCGTTTTAAACAAAGTGAAAAGGCGACGTTCGGCGATAAAGTCAACAAATGACTTTTGTTTTAAAGATATTGATCACTTCATTATAATACTATAAAAGACGTTGGTTAAGACGTCAAGGGACATGGAAATTGGTTTGTTATAGGCAAATAATTCGTTATAAAAATTCGTTATAAAATTGTTTTTCAACTAAGAATATATAAAAGTGCAGTCGGGGATTATCTATTGATTCGTTATGTGAATGAATTCGTACGAAACGAGTTCTTTATATCAATATTTTACTGTAAGTAGAAATAATTATTAACAATACCAAAGTTATAGTTTTACAAAAACAAATGCTCAAGACGATCGTTTCCGTCAATAAGACTTCATCAGTTGAGCTCAAATTTGATAAAAATGTATGCTAGCATAAGAAGTCATGATACGTTTACACCAACTGTATTTACACTTTAACTACAAGTCAGTGGGAAGACAACCGGTGGTGTAATATTCGCTATATTCATGATGTAGATAAATCCATGAATTTAAGAAACAGTGAATAACTTTTAATGGAAAATATAAATACGTAATATATTATACGCTATCAACGCTTCGCGAATTAAACAAACTGCGATCATACCGGGAGAGAGAAAATTGTGAAAATTACAATTCATGAAATTAAACCCCTGTACATTATTCCTTCTGTTCTATTGTTCTAAACTCAGTTTTTAAAAATAGAAGGATATATTCTGCAGCTTTTTGTGTTGTTTATTTATGGTATAGAATTCTAAATGCTGATGAAATTTATTACTACTTGGAAGAAATCTTCATAGATATCCGAAAAATCTTGAGTTCATACTGAAATTTCGAGTACCATACTTCATTTGTTTTGCATTTTGTATGGGTCAAATCGTAAATTTTACTAGGTGTTTTTGAGTGAATGAAAAACAAAGTTTTTGTTTTTTTCAGTCACAAATGTTTTACAAATATGTATGATAAAATGGTCAAAATAGTTAATAAAAGTTCAGCTTGAGGACTATGAAAATTTTCTAAACTACAAGTTTGGAATATTTCATTCACACTTAGGATTTGGTTATAACGTAATGCGGTGTTTGAGTAAAATTGCTTGATGGGGTGCGCAAATGTGTATATTTGAATGGTTTGATATATGTGTAGGCATGAAATATCTAAAATTAACTAAAAGTATAAGTCCATTCTCTTTCAGAATTGTCTGCACATTTAAAGTTTTAATAATTGCGTACCTTTGTTTGAAATAAGAGTACATGTTATCGCAGTCAGCTGTAAACCGGAAATTACAATACATTTATTTTCAGAGTGCGAGACTGAAGTAAAACCGGAAGTCAATATACTGCCATTACTTATCGCAGATGTGCACAGGATACATGATACATTGTGTGTTGTCAATTTGCAGTTGATAATTCAAAGGTGTCAATTTGAAGTGGTACGAGAATAAACTCGATCAATTGCAACTATCAATGAATTCACTTACATTTTAAGTAATTGCTTATCTATCATTCAAATAAATTGTCTGTTTTTTTTTTTTTTTTACAATTTTATGTTCACTCCGTACCTGCTCATATTGAGTAAACACCCATAACAGTTCTTAAAGTTCATTCAGTACGCAATTACATATATAAATCAACAGGCTTTTTTAATACAACAAAGGTTCGCCATTTCGAATCTTACATAACTTCCTGTGATTTTAACGTTTGCGAGTGCCTATGATATATGACACTGCAATGAAGTAGATAAACTGATTTGTGATATATTTGCTTAAAGCCTACATATACATCTAATACGTAAAATGTACAAGTGAGTTAAGGTTTTTAATTTGTAGATGCATACGAAACTGGACCTGGTCTTTTTCATATTGAAGTATAAGGTATACGTCGTTTCCGAGATCCCTCGACATACCACTCTCTGTCATGTGACTTTCATCACCACGTGGACAAAATGGTGGGCACCTTACAGTAGTCTTCATATCAGCTTATAATTGATAAGTTCAGATTGATACAAAAAATCCTACAATGAATATTTTAACTTATAAATATTCTCCTATATCGTAGAGTTGTTGGTTAGGTGTATACTCCTGATTTAACTCAATGTTTACGTCAGTGTCAGTGACGGCATATTATAGACCTAAATACGCTTCAATTGTGGGGTCATATTTTTCTTGGGAAATTCGTTTAAATGAATTGTCGTCCATCCACTGATATTTATCTGGCTTAATTTGTTTCTCGGGAATCCGATTTACAACATGGCACCACATATCAGCATTTTATTTATATTGATTTCCTCTACCCTCCATGGTTAAACCATAGATAGCCCAGGCTGATCACAGGGGACATTAAGTTGTATTTGCGATTTCTTGTTGATACCAATGTACTTTACTACCTCAACATCAAAACACAATTTTTCGACTAACAAAACTAAAACTTTTGAAATTGAAAGATAAGATATTAATCTTTTTACATTTTTTTTCTCTTAGACGGATTTTGGCTACACGTTTGGATTTATTAATTGGTCATGTATGATACCACTTCTCTTTCGAAAATTTACATCTATTTCAAATTGGGAGCTCAACCGATTAATTATATATAAACACTTTCTTCGCTATCCTTTGATATCGTGTTTATGATATTGTATGATGTTAAGTTATTTATAAAGTCATTAAGAAAAATTACTGAAAAGGGAATGTGGGTTATCATTTCGTTTTGGCCAAGTCAAATATTGCAAGGACATAGTTTAACTTGATTCTTGATTACATATTAACAAGTATAGTGTATAATTGACACTATTTCTGCATTTAAATGGTTCAAGTACAGGTTTACCGATTTTCCATAGTTAACGGAACTGTGTGCTAAGTTGCAACTGGCAATCGTATATAAGAAGGTATCAAAGGCTTCTGGCTGAAATCATGGATATAAAATATGTAATTTGACAAATTATACAATTGGTTGACGCCGAATGTTTGTTTCAAGTTTGACTCCAAAATTATTACTTAAATTTCTGTTTGAGTTCGTAAGAGGTAAAACATACTCTTTATATTTGTATTAAAAAAGATCGAAATGTATTTGACTATATGATTTTTACATTATTTAAAACAGAATTTTAGACTGACATTTATTATCCAATACATCGATTCCGAGATCCGGAAAGGTTCAGAAATTACAATGCACTGATCATGTGACTGAGAAAATTTAGGACACTTTGGTCGCGTTGAATACGATATAACCATGGAGGCTAGAGGAAATCAATATCAATAAAAAGCTGATATGCGGTGCCATGTTGTCAATCGGATTACTGAGAAACAAACTAAGCCAGATAAATATCCATTAAATTCATTTAAACAAATTTCCCAATATCAAAAGTCTTGTTGTGTTTTGATGTTGACGGACGGTAGTGTAGTACATTGGTATAAACAAGAACTAGCAAAAACAACTTAATGTCCCCTGTGGTCAGTCTGGACTATCTATGGTTTAACAGAATAGTAAATCAATCTAAATAAAACAGCAAGTGCTGATATGTGGTGCCATGTTGTAAATCGGATTCCCGAGAAACTAGCTAAACCAGTTAAATATCCGTTTACGGACGACAATTAATTTAAACGAATTTCCCAATAATATTATGACCCTACAACTGACGATATCACCAGCTTTAAATAAAGTACCACAGATGTTGACCCGTGCTATGGACTGACGCCAATGCAATGGGATTCTTAAACTTGTCACGCCTACCTGAACAAGGAAGTCTTGTTTCAAGTCTCTTTCGAAAGGCCCGTGATTTTCAATTTGTATAGATATATCCATTTTTAAAGATCAGACTCCGAGAATAAACACTAGACACGCGACACTGACCTATCGTCAAGTGCCTGACTCTTGGCTGTCCGTGTGCTTTTTGACGTCATTCGATTGTGATGTCATAATCACACAAGGGCCACTTGATTATGACGTCATAATTGAGAAGTTTGCCAAAAGGTGCCGTGTCGGGTATTTGGCGATAGGTCAGTTCAGGGAAAAAGTAAATGAGAGTGTATTTCAGGAGGCCTAGCTTCTGATTTTCATTTGTTTTGTCCAGGTTGGGGTTCAAGGAACTAGAGTGTCGAAACAGAAGCAAAGTTTATTTAGAAAGCGTCAATAACAGGTTTACTCTGGGCCCGAAATCACCAAATTTACTCAGTACTCAAGCTCAACTTTAATTTCATCACTTTGACTATATAATCCTTGGTAAAACCTTTTGGTTTGAGTGATTAGGAAACATATTATTGTTTTTCATCATTCACATATAAATTTTTGCGTCACATTTCTGACTTTTCTGTAAAAATGAATAAATGTGTTGAGTACAGTACTCTAAATTTGAGTACAATTTTCGAATATTTCTTAAGTTTTCTTCTGCAACAATTTTATCGTTTACAATTGTATGCCGTCAATATACACACATGTCCAGTTACAGAATATCTATTGTCTGAATATACCTGAAACTCATGAAAAGTTAGTTGAGCTTGAGTATTGATTAAATCTGGTGACTTCGGGCCCAGAACTACTAATGTTTAACTCGTTTAATTTGGATATAATCCAAGATATAATAATAACAGAATAAAATAAATTTAATATACAGCTGAGCAATTTTGGCATAATGTGTAAAGGTTACATAATGAACCTCTTTGTTTTATTTTCTTTCCGTATGACCTTCTATAAATTTTTCCAAATTCTAGCTGTCAATGTGAACATAATAGTTTCTTAGTATTGAACACTCAACAACCTGTCATAAATTAGAGAGGATTAAACCGAAAGGATCAAATATTGGTACTTTCTCTATTATCAGGTTTGCACAGTTTTCGTCCAACACTCTCAAAGAAGATAAACAGTATAACACATAGACTGCAAAATAGTGAAAGCCACGCTGCTAAATAAAATACCATCTCATAACTCCCTGTAATGTCCTTTACTGAACCTGTCAACAGATATAACCGAACATATAACAGTATGTATGTATGTATATATATATATATCAAAATGATTCAGACAAGTACTTACATAAATAAAAAAAATCACAACGCCAAAATATATACTCAACCGGTTTCATTATTATCATCAAGGAGTAAATTTTTAAATATATATAAACACGAAATATTTTGTCCGTACGACCGGACTTCATCATCGTGTTTGTAATAGCAACTAAGTAAAACCAATATACAATGACGTCACGATTCAACAACACATGGAAATTTACATTATAATTAGAGGAATTATCGCGAAAAAAAATAAGTTAGATGGAGAGAGAGGGGAGTAAACTCAAATCATCACTAGGCATATACTACACGTATACGAGAGAGAGAGAGAGAGAGAGAGAGAGAGAGAGAGAGAGAGAGAGAGAGAGAGAGAGAGAGGTGAAAATGCACAAATCATTATCAGTTCTGTAATATTTAAATATTCAGATCTTTATTTTTACCCACCAGCAACAACTCCACCGATGGAAGAAAATAAACCATAAACAGTACTGTGTACTCCCTGTGCTAAGGGGAAACCTTCAGGTCCAACTGCCTCGCGTATGATAGGCGAACATTGAGAAAATATTATCCCAAACAGTACTCCATATATAACACAGGCTGCAAATAAGGTTGCATATACCGGAAACAGGGGAAAAAGAACATGAGATGCAGCTAGCAATAGAAATAGGTAAACCCAATGGTAAATTATATGTGTATTTGTGTATCTGAAAATAGAAATACAAGAAAACATTTATGTCAGCAAGCAAAACTTTAGAAAAATGAAGAATTTTGTATATCTTAATTAACATTAGAGACT
The DNA here is from genome assembly GCA_030159075.1 of Atrina japonica. Taxonomy (NCBI): domain Eukaryota; kingdom Metazoa; phylum Mollusca; class Bivalvia; order Pterioida; family Pinnidae; genus Atrina; species Atrina japonica. The sequence goes on along the minus strand of BROG01000501.1, from coordinate 216,510 downwards.
ATTTGTGGAAAAAAAGGAAAATACTGTTTCAAACAGATTTTGCAATACAGTGAAACTTGTATTTACTGACAAAACAAATCCAGTTTTTATATTAAGGTGGTCTTTATACAGAGGTTGATTTGTACACAAATTTCCTATTTGGGACAACAACAAATCCAGTCTTTATGACCAGGTGGTCTTTATACACAAGTGGTCGCTAAAGCAAGTTTTGCTATATCAACCATAGCTGTTTGTAATGTGATTTAAAAAATAACTAAACCGAACAATGGGGACTTGTGATGTCACCATTGTTAATAATGAAAACGGGAAAGTTTACAGCAGTCCAAAATTTCGAATATAATCTTTCACATATTGTCTCTAATTTTGAATAAACGGTTCCAATTATTTATCTTTCGTCATCTATATACTGTATAGGTGTTAATTTTCGCGGTTTTTTTTTTTCGCGCTTTGATGAGAGGGCGAATTTAAAATGGAAGCGAAATGCTCAAGCTTAACAATTAAATCACGGACATACATGCCATCTGTAAGACTAGAGTTATATAGGACCAATTTAGGATGGGGTGAATCTGCCGGAAAAGGACGAAAATAACCGGGAACAAAAATGACTATAGTACAGAGAATGTAAAATGTATTTGGTATGCAATTTCACTTTTGATTCATACATCAAGTCACTGCAAATACCTGATAAGGGAATACTCACTGAACCATTATGAGCGGATGATCGTGTATCACATACAGCTTTCAAACATAATATGCACTGATGTTTTCTTGGAAACTTTCGCTGGCGTTTAATTTTCGACCTGAGATGGCGATTTTAAAATGAAGGTGAAGATTTCTTGCTAAATAATTAAAGCGAGGATATACATGCCTCCAATGATACTGTTGTGATTTAGGGCGAATCTATCGTAAAATGGCGAATATAACTAGTGGATAATTTTTTCAGGTAAACAATATATCTTTTTTCAATTAATTCAAACATATATGCCAGAAGAATAGCTTTCTAAAATTACACAAATCTTAAATAATATCTCATTTTAAAACAGTTACCAAAGTATCAACATTACATATACTTGCATGCATATCGGGTGAACGAATCCGGCCAATAATCTCCCGAAGGCACTGGAAGCACCTATTACGGTCAATAGAATGGATCCTTGTTCTCTTGTGTAACCAATAGATACCATAAAATCAGGGACATACCAAGACTCCACAAACCCTTTAGGTGGATAGAATATAAAACATCTCATATACCGAAGTATAAATCTTTAGGATGTCCAGGACACAGATACAAATCCGCAAAAATGGACAAACGCGAACATCAGGAAACCAAGAGGTGGGATCAGGTGCCATGGAGGAATAAGCATCCCCTGTCGACCGGTCACACCCGCCGTGAGTCCGAGGTCAAGTCCAAATGAAATACGCGAGGAACGAATCTTCGTCACAATTGGTACAGACGTCTCAACAACTGCCAACGAAAAGGCAACTCAACAGTTCACCCAGTGCAACACAGTAATCACAAACAAGACTATTATACCGACCGTAAAATTTGCCGCACGTTGACATCAAATGCGGTTTTCGATATCCCTGTGTCAATATTTGTCAGTGAGTAGTTTACATCTGTATATGAAATGTTCATATGTTGAACACGCCCTGGCATATCGGATCATTTGTAAAATATAAACTCCGTATGTGGGTGACTGTGGGGTGTTATTACTTACATGTGGAAAATTTATGATGGGACAGCCGAAATCGTCGAGTTTGTCGTATAGCTTAGTTGCTAATTTCCCGTCTGTGTCTATAGACATTTCGCATCACGATGATGATGATGATGATGATGATGTATTATAATTATATTACTATTGGATCTAAATTAGCCAACTACAACACACAAGATAATGTTATCATGATTATAGCAATATATTATTATAGATTATGTCTATATATTTGTGTCATTGATTTCTATCATAACCAAAATGTAGAAAATATATTGTAGAATCGGAAAAAATTGTGGGGAAAAAAGTTCGTTGTTATAGGAAAAAACAAATTCATTGACATTAAACTTCCTTGAAAAAAAAAAGAATTCGTAATGAAACCTATTACTAATCGTAATAGTTATAATTTGTGTAAAATTCTGTCTTGGTTTAAATTTCGTTAAATGAAAACAAACATGTAAACGACAATAAATCCGCAACGAAATTTTCTGATTCTACAGCATATCTAGTGTTTACCTACCAGTCAAGCCATATGGTATGATTATGGTGATATATGTGATAAACATGGGTTTTGTAAGAATTCTCAAATTACAAGCGTCATTCTTGATCTTCGCCGGAGTCAAGTCTTTGTGCTTAGGTAAATTGAAATGCATCCCAATGGTAAATACAGTGAGATTTAAAAAGAAACCACTCATGAAAATACACATTCCACGCCATCCGTATTTATCAAGAGTAGTTTCAGCCATGTAGGGAAGAACTATCGCTCCCACTCCTCCGCCGGCAACCGTGTACGCCATAAATTTAGGAAATGATAAATGATCGAATGATCGACCAACACCAATGTATGTTGACAACAACGGCATCATCAGACCGGACCCTATATATAAATATGTATATGCATTAATATCATATATATAATCGGAGAAGTTGACGCTAAAATTAAATTTAGTTTCGTGACGTCATAACAGCACAATATGATATTTTATATTATCCGGTGCGATTTCATTTTAAATGGTAGAACACATGATCGTCTCTGGACAAAAACAAAAATGTAACTAGTTGTAATACTGACGTGAAATTCTATATTGACTGGGGCGATATGTAAATTTTGTTCTTTGTCTGTCAATATTGCACCATATTTTTCCTTCTAAAAGTTTATAGTGTTATTGATTATATAAATTAAAAATACACGGTCTCTGTTTGGATAAGCCGGTATTTAACCCTTCAAAATATATCTGCATATTCTATGGAAAAACAGTGGATATCAGTTCTAAAAATAGAATATGGAAATTCCCTTTTACCCTATTGGAATTACTCTGACTGTTGCTCATATTGTAAGATTAATATATACATATATCTAGATATTTATATAATAAAACAGTTATGGACTTTTGAGTGGATGAATATTGTGTAATATTGAAAAGAAAACCATCGCATCGGTCAATATTGGATTTCAGGTCAATATTACACCATATTCATCCACTCACATGAACTCCATAATTGAATAATATATAATCTTCGGCCTCGGTCGATATTGTTTTTTGTAGTCCATAAACTCTCATATCAAACCAGAAATAGTGCAATTATTGAATAATATTCATCCACTCAAAACGTTTTTTATCATATAAACGTGTATAATAAATGTAACATCTATATCAAATGATCTGAAAATCACGTTTTTTAACAATCTTCTGCTGTTACTGTCGTGAACTAACTTGACTATGCTTTCATTAGTCTATTCTCGGACCAGACTAATATTAAGTAAGTTACGGTTCACTGTACCTCCAAAAGTGTAAACAGTAATTTCTATATTCTATTTTTAGACATGATATTTGGCGGTTTTCCATAGAATATATAGATATATTTCGAGAGATAAAAGCCGGCTTATCCAATAAAAGATATTGTATTTTCTATTTATATAATAAATAGATTGATCAATATAATTTTATGTATAACGTGTATGTTTAAATAATGATTTGTGATGCTACAAAGTGTTCAATATGACAAAGAGAATATGATAAAAATAGCAGTTGTATTTTAGATTTATCAAGGAAACCATTGCTAATAATAAATTGATTGATGTTACAGGTAAATGTAATGTCCTTCATAATGAAATTGAACATTGTTCCGTGGATCATACCTACAACAGATATGTCACGATAAAAATGATAAGTAAAAGTAATCTATTGCTTGCCTTTCTACTTAATTTTAAATATAATAGTAAATACCAGCTCCGACCCCTAATAGTATAACGACAGTGGTTATATCAGAGGCAAAAGCAGCCGCCATCAGACATGCAGACACTAGTACACATCCGGTGAAAACACATCGCGTAAATCCTAACTTCCGGATCAATATTTCTCCTACTGCACCTAAAAAGGATCGACATGTTTGCTTTAGTAATTCAAAATAAAACAAATCACGAATCTGAAAGAATGAAAGTATATATTTTAAAGCGATATGAGCTGTCGTAGGTGAAAAACTTTACATGCCCATTTTATGTGATATTTTATCTCATATATATTCCAAAGAGACCGTCTGGTGATTAGAATGACAAATCCATGTGTAAAATTGCAACAATCTTGCCAAACGTAACCCGTAATATCATTTATTTTTTGTCCGCAATACTTTGAGCATTGCAAATTAACTGTCGGCATTTTTTTACGAAGATTACCGAGTGACCAATAAATAAGTGCTGTTTGCACTTTATACAATTCTATTCCTATTACTCTTATTTTCGTAAAACATCATTTCATACCTAAATCAGGCAAAATTGTCTTTTTCGTCGTTGCAAAACATTCGTTTCTGAAATTGTCAACGTGCCGGGTATATCAGGTGAACTCGACCCTTTATCATTCTTGACACATGTGATAATGAACTTCACCGGACATGGCGTCACGATTGTAAAACATGAGGTATGCATACTGTTATATTGTTTTGATTTTGTCAACGTCAGCATTCAGGGTAATATTAAAGATAGGAAAATTTTCTTTTAGTGACCTGATATATTTATTTATATATTCATCCGATTTTCTTCAGGTTTTTAAAATAGCGTTGAAAAGCATATATTTTACATAATACATGCACTTTCCAATAGAAATCACGTCCTGTATTTTAAAAATAAATATAAAACACATAAAAATCGGCCGACTTTAACATAGTCCCAGCGCGTAAAGGACCGAGATCCCCTGACCGAATTAAGAAGTACATTTGATATGGCGAAAGAGTTTATCTGAAAGGCCATTGTATAAGGAAAAACAGCTTGAGTTATTAAAGTACGAGAAAAATTAAATTCTAATAAAACAAATAACTTTTACAACGTTTTACGTGTTTGATAATGTATTTGAATACACATATTATCATATTCTCGACTATATGTCAAGGGACAAAAATAATCATTGTGACAGCTTATATCGCTTTAAATGAAGAAAATTAAATTTAAAAATAAAATGAAAAAGGACCGATGTTAAAATGAATTCTATATGAAATATACACAGTATATTTAATAACATTATATGGATGTGAATATGACATGGATTTGTGAATACAGTTCCACCGCGCGGGCCTTAACAACACCTAGTGTATACGACCAATTTACATTTTAGGCCGTAAATATTCAATCTCTTAAAAATTCTTGATAAACATTTCACATGAATAAGTACATTCTATCACTTTATAGACCACCTCGTTCAGTTTAAGTCCCTCAGTTGTGTGGTATAACAAGGAGTTTCCACTGTATCCAAATGACTTGCATAACGCGAAAGCTGAACAGAATAACGCTTTCTCATTTGGAAACGTTAAAGCATAGAACACACACACGAACGCACGGAAACACACACAGATATATGAATATATATGTATATACATGTACAAAAATTTGACTTCAAGCACATTTCAATTGATTAGATTTACTCACCTCCACCAAACATAAATCCCCTTGATAGAGACTGCATTAAAGAAGCTTCAGAACGATTTGCTTGAAAATCTCGAACAATATCAACAAACATAATGCTGATCATCGCGTTGTAACCACCAATGAAGAAGTGATGCATGAAGGCGCATATAAAAACCACGTACTTTCTGTTTAAGCTGTCGTATTTTGCACTTACCCTGCGATTGAAATATCATAAAAGTGGTCAGAAAATAATTTATTACCTGGCCTTGTATGACACAATTTTTTTTTATCGGGAATAAACATTTTATATCAAATTCCAGCTCAACTGATGAAGTCTTATTGACAGAAACGATCGTCTTTAGCATTTGTTTTGACTTCTTTTGTAAAACTATAACTTTGGTAGTGTTGATAATATATGAACAATCATAACCATGTCTTTGAGTGATCGCTTTATTCAAATCTTTCATTTATACGTGGGGACCACTGTGGCCAAGTGGTAAGAGCATCGAGCTTTGATACATGAAGTCTCTCACTTCTGGTCGGCGTAGGTTCGAGTCCTGCTGGAACTAAACTGATTTTCGTGAGAAAGTTTGACAGTTTACACTTGCGGAAGGTGGTGATCTCTTCCAGGGTAACCGGACTATCCTCTCCACCAGTAAAAACTGGCCGCCACCATATAACTGAAAAACTGTTGAGTGTGGCGTAAAACACTATCTGAAATCAAATCAAACGTGAAAGTTCTCATTTCTCGTCGTCAGCGCAGGTTTGAGCCGCGCTGTAACATAAGCTGATTTTGTGAGAAAGTTTGATAGTCTATCTACCTGCGAAAGGCCGGTGGTCCCTTCCCGGGAACATTGTAACCGGGCTCTCTCCTCCACCATTTAAAACTGACCGCCACCAAATGACTGACAAATTGTGTGTGTGTGTGTGTGTGTGTGTGTGTGTGTGTGTGTGTGTGTGTGTGTGTGTGTGTGGCGTAACCACACACAAACCTAAACAAACATCTTTTGGTTGAATGACATCACATAAACATATACATATATATTTAATGGTTCACCACGAAAGAATATATTTGACTTGTAAATTATTTGACACACACACCTGTATACATAATCAAAGATGATTACGGACAAATAAACCAGTAAAGGGTACGTATCAAAGCTGCCGAATAATGGTCGTTTCAAAATTTTGGAATTAAAAAATACGGTGAAGACATACGCGTAAGTCAAGTAGTTGTTTAAAGGCAAACATGGTGTAAAAATGGATTTTTTTTCTGTTTGTATAAAAAGTTTCAAATACTTGATGTTTTATACAAATAAAATGTGCTTAAAACCCGGCGTTATAAAAAACTTGGTATAATATCGTAATTTGTGAAAAGAAATCGAAATGTGAACAATGGCAGAGTAAACATTTGATATTTTTTCATGGATGCAAGGAATATCAATAGTCGAATTATTTGTATTAATTCTAGGCAATAAATGCATGGTATGTTAACAATTTCTACGGTAATATAAATATTTTTATTTCTAATCAAGGTTTAGGTCTAATCGCGGGAAATATTATTTAATCAAAATGACAGCCTGTATGCCTTTAAAGCAGACCATTGATATATAAATATATATATATATATATATATATTATATATATATATATATATATATATATATAATATATATATATATATATATAATATTTTAGTGGACATCAATTATGTTTCACTAGACAGGTAGTCGCTAAATAATATATTCCCAAAAGGCCGACTGAATTTTTATTAACATGAATTAGGTGAAACAATTAAGAGGTCCACTGACATGAACTTACCTATGGGTTTAACGTATCCAATACATTTTAACCTATGAAAAGTGTACAAGTTTGTCAAGCTTATAAAATAAATATACAAACGACTCTCTGTTGAAATTGTTAAACATTCTGTTAAACATAGGTCCACCAGCATAGAATCTGGTAGCTCTGAACATTGGATTTCAAATTATTAAAGCAGTGATCGTTACCGAGTTATAAATTTGGAATAGAAGATGTATGATGGAAGTCATGAAAAACAGCTTTTAATTTTGTTTTTCTGTCTCGTCAGTTCATTGCTTCCATGACATAAGATTGACGTTTTCTATTGTGTTCCGTTGCTTGACTGTTATTAACAAGGAAGTATCTTTTTTAAATAATCAAAACCACTGGGTCGTCCTGGCTCATTGTTTCATACTACTTAATATTTCGAATGAATAGCATCGCTTAAATTCTAAACTCCTCAAAAGATAAGATCTTTTTATCTTTTTCCCAGTGTTTACTCTTAGATGGATTTGGGAATACATTTAGATATTCTTTTGGCCTTGTATGACACCACGTACTGTTTCGGAACTCGTTATCTATTTTAAATTTGAGCTCAACTGATAAAGTCTTATCGAAAATAACGATGGTCTTGAGCATTTTGGGGACCTCTTTGCTAAACTATAAATTTGGTATTATGTATAATTCTTATTGGAATGTTTGAACAAATCGTTGAAGTGTTATTAATTCTTACATAATTCCTGGTTGTGTGGCTGTTGATCTCAACATATGTTTTCCAAGATTTGCCGACACAAAATGTGAAATGACCCAGATACGTGATTGGAGTGACTTTCTGGTGCAACAGGTCTTTTACAGCATTCCATCGATTTAATTCACCTCAAATATGTACACTAAACTTGTGATAATTGACCTGGACATGCAGAATCACGTTTTTATCATGTGTTGACCTTCCTCCAATTGACATGTTTTCATTTGTAAACAAATTACAATTGCGCAGTGAATTCTGTCGACATAGGGTTAGCATAGGCAATTTGAATATGGGCGGAGTTCTGTCTGTAGTCAAAATCACATAACTTGACGGAGTGCGGCATTGTGAACCTTGACCTGAACAAGTTTAAATTTTAGACAATGCAGCATAACAAGATTGAAATAACGTGGTAATAGTAATCGTTCCTGCTTGTCGTTATACCTCCGTGTACCTAGTGCAGAACTTGCAATTCCCATGTAGCTCGTCTTTATCGAAATGTAAATAGAATTATCCGTACAATAATGAAAAAAGTTACTCGTCCCAGCCAAGTTATGTAGATCTGACAATACTACACAGCAATTCAGTAAAACCTTTAAAATATCCAAGGAAAATCAATAGAATGACAATCAGTATTTTAAATAAAATCTTATTTTTAAGTATTTGTCTCGAATAAAATGATATTTTTTCAACTTTCTATTTTTAAACATCTCCTAATGCAAGTAAATCTTACTGCTCAAGCAATTTGTTTTACACGCAAAATTTCTAAGCTTTCGTATTGTTTCATTATGTTTCACTTTTAGAACCATCACATATGTAATTTAATGAAAAAATATTTATTTCTTCAAAAAATCATCTGATGGATAAGGCAGAAATTGAAACATGAATTACTGTAGAAACAGAAATTTATTTTGAGTTAAAATTTTCGTTGACTTAAAAAAAAATAAGAAAACAAATTCGACAACATTAAATTTCTTTGAAATAAAAAAAACTGTTTATCAAGGATACTATTACTATTACTAGATAAAATTTTGTCGTGGTTTCAATTTCGTTGATAAATGAAATATAAAAAAATTCAGATACCAAAGTATAAATCAATAGAATGTCCAGGACATAGATACAAAACCGGTAAAAATGGACAAACACGGACCTCTGGAAACCAAGAGGTGGGATCAGGTGCCATGGAGGAGTAAGCACCCCCTGTCGACCGGTCATACCCGCCGTGAGTCCACAGTCAAGTCCAATGAAACACGTGAGGAGTGTATCCTCGTCACAGTTGGTACAGACGTCTAAAAAACCCCCAACGAAAAGGCAACTCAACATTTCACTTAGTGAAACAGAGTAGTCGCAAACAAGACTATTATACCGACCGTAAAATTTGCGGAACGTTGACATTAAACGCGGTTTTCGATATCCCTGTGTCAATAATTTGTCAGTGAGTAGTTTACCTCTGTATATGAAATCTTCATATGTTGTACACGAAATTAAAAAAAACCAGCGAAATTTAAATGGTTCTACACTATGCGACTAAAGAGATCTTATAAGTGCTGTTTTCCAAAGTGTGATTATATGATAGCTGTAATAATATGTCGCCACTGCTAACGTGTTTATTCAATTCCTTTAAGCATTTCTTTCAAAAAATTTTGACTGATATATTATTGATTTTTAATTGCTGTTCTGAACTGTGCGGTATCTAGATTCTTTCAAGATTTTTTCGAGAATTTCGTGTGACCAATCATTTTTCATTTGTATATCTTACTCAAACTGATAATTGATTTCACAAACGTACAAATATATGTGTGCCCACAATAAAAGGCGGTCAATATTTATGCGTGTTCAGACTTGCCATTTATTGAATGTATATTAAACTTTTGATTAAAAGAAAATGAGGTTTTTTAAAAAAAAAAATCTTAGAAGTTGTGTGGTATATATTTATAACTTTTTATATCTTACTCAAATTAAATGATGGTTTTGGATTCCTTTGTAAAACTTTAATTTTGGTATTGTTAATAACATTTGTAACACAACACAAACCGATAAATATATTACTTATTCCCATATTCTTTGAATTTATACATTAGTTTTGACCAAGGGAAAATGAGTAACAAAACTACAAAAGTTGACTAAAGGTAATATAACCACATTATAACTCACGATGCAATATCAGTTTTCTGCTTAGCTATGTGATCCTGTTCCGCAGATCTAGATTCCATATTTACTTGTTTATCCATCCTTTTCAAATTATACCCTGCTCTGGTCTGTTGGATTTGGAATTGAAGTAAATAAAGATACTTTAGACAAATATTGAAACACTCAATCGTCGAATGATCCCCGAAACAAATAAAATACATATCTATACTCATTACTTTTTTTTCAAAGTACCATCACGTTTCTTTCTCCTTGTTAATAAGAAAAGTATATGAACTGTCATGACTAAGACAAATTATATGGAAAATAGAACTTCTTTTCTTCAACTTGGAGGTGGGATCAGATGTTACAGAGAAGTAAATATTGACAGAAGACTGGTTACAATTGAAATGAGTCCGTAATTTAACAAAGACATTAGGCAGTTTAACAAAAGTTCAAATGGGTCAGGGCCTGTCACCATAAAATTTAATGTTCTCAACTTGGCCTGCTCAGCCAATCAGATTTCAATATTAGCAAAAGTTGAGTTAAAATTTTAGACTTAAGTAATTCTTAAGTTTGATGGTGCCAGGCCCCGGATATTGGAAATATGCTTATCATTTCTTAATATGATATTTATCTTAATTTCGACACCGATTAAATTGGGAACTTATAGGTCTACGTATTCTTTTGGCACTTGCAAGTGACTCCATTTCACCAATCATGCTTTTCACCGAACTTGACCTCATCACCAGACTTGACCTTTTTACTGAATTTGAATTTAAATTCATCGAACTAGAAAGGTTTACATGGAACATTTGCGACGGGTGTGGCATGCAAGCAGAAGACGCTGACTTTTTCCGGACACCTGGTCTTATCCTGTTTGGGATTCGTAATTGTTCTTCATGTTGAGACCATTTGCACATCTAATTCGTCGTGTTATAATGAATTTGAGTTTTGATTATTGATTGGTATTTCTCCAATTTTACTCTGTAACAAAGAAACTCTATATTTTATACGATCAAAACAACAAAATTTTATCTAAATGTGGTCACTTTATCATTTGATTGGATCTTAATGTATCGTTAAATTTCAAAATACTATCTTGCATTTTCAAGCAATCATGTTGAATTTTCAAGTTGTGATTTCAAGATGGTTTCTTACATTTTCACGATTGATACAACATATCATAAAAAAATTGATTGAAGTGACATGTTCTTACTAGAGATAAACAAAATCCAGTACCCACAGTACAGTATCTAAAGCAGAAAGAGAATTGATATGTTTTCCATGAGTAAAACATTCTTATTTTCATCAAATATTATGCACAATTACCATGTACAATTGCAAAATCCTACACTTATTTTGTATTTAGCAAATGATTAAACAATTAATGACAACAAGTACACTGAAGCCATGATGACTTATTCACAGCTGAAATGTTTAAAATAATTCTACAACCGCTATCAATACTTTGGAAAATAAGTAAAAATAGTAAAATGTTCTTTCTTGTTAGCGATAAGTTTTTCTCACCTAATCGTCTTTAGCATTTGTTTTCACATCTTTTGTAAAATTATAATAACTTTGGTGTTGTTAATAATCTTTATTACACACTTATAACTATAAGTATGATATTTTGCAGAGTATACTTCAGTTAAAAAACACAATTGTATAAAACGTTAAAGCTACATACATCTACACTGGTTAAAACATCAATAACTAACTTGTGTAATATTTGACCTTTCGTTACTTATGTTTTCAATAGAGTCTATATTATCAGCACAGACATTCTACTTTAAAATCTGAAGACGCAACAAAACGAATACGCGTTTGGGAAGTCCATGTAGGAACCTCTCGACTTTGTTTTGACATCGATAAAACAGATACAGTAGATAACACAATTTGACCCTGCTTTCAGGAACACTTTCCCGTTCAATGGAATATGTTACAAGCTACATATCATTCATATTAAAGAGTATTTCATCACAATTTTTGTTGTATATAACTTTTAATGCATACACATTAAATATTATATAAGTGAGCCACATTCTAAAATATTTACATTTTGGAATTTTACCAGTTACACGTCATTTTTTGTCGAAGATTATGCCAGACGATGGGCCAAACATGAAGACGTAGAACCAGACACTTTGTCTGAATGGCTGAAAGCCATACGATGGTTGATAAAATCTCGTATTCGAAAACTTAAAGGGACTATGAAAACACGTTATCCCTCTGTATTTAATGATCCAGAAGTAGTTACTGAACTGGATAGGTTGCATGACCAATATGTACTGGTACCAGCAGACAAAGCCTCTCAAATAATATAGTTTTTATTTGTAAGGCACATTACTATAATTGTTTATTAGAAGAACTTGGGTTTAATATGAATTCTGGTAATCCTACATATACACGTAGCTCACTTTCAAAGGACGAGATCCTTCAAAATCACGTATCCGTATTACGCTCATTTGATATACCTACAAATGATACCGATTTCGAGCTGCCATATTTATATTGGATACCTAAACTTCATAAAACCCCATATAAGCAAAGATACATAGCAGGATCCAGCAAATGTTCTACCAAACCTTTATCTTTACTCCTTACCAAGATATTGACATCCCTTAAGGAGAAACTTCAACAATACTGTACAGTTGCTTATTCCAGAAGCGGTGTAAATCAGATGTGGATACTTAAAAATTCTAAACATCTTTTTAAAAAATTTGAAGGCACACAAATTTTTCTCGAATTCACAGCATCAAAACTTATGACTTCTCTACTCTTTACACTACTATTCCACATGAAAAATTAAAAGAAAGACTTTTCAGCATCATAGACAACTGCTTTTTCACTAAAGGTGGTACCCGAAAATTTAAATATCTAGTGATTGGCTATCAGGATACTTATTTTGTCAAACACCACTCTGATTCTACACATAAATATACTGAAGTTGATATAAAAAGCATGCTGGAATTTCTAATAGACAATATATATGTAATGTTCGGAGACGTGGTCTTTCAACAAACTGTCGGCATTCCCATGGGAACCAATTTTGCTCCTTTATTGGCCGACCTGTTCCTTTATTCATACGAAGCAGACTTCATTCAGAAACTGCTGAATCAAAAGAAGAAAAAGCTAGCGGTATCTTTTAATTTGACATTTAGATTTATCGACGACGTTTTGTCAATTAATAATGACAATTTTCATACATATGTAAATGCGATATATCCCAGCGAACTAGACATTAAAGATACAACAGAATCAAGCACACACGCTTCATACTTAGACATTTTACTTAATATAAACACAGACGGGAAATTAGCAACGAAGCTATACGATAAACGCGACGATTTCGGCTTTCCCATCGTAAATTTTCCACATTTAAGTAGTAATATACCTCAGTCACCTGCATATGGAGTTTATATTTCACAAATGATCCGATATGCAAGGGCGTGCACAACATATGAAGATTTCATATACAGAGGTAAACTACTCACTGACAAATTATTGACACAGGGATATCGAAAACCGCGTTTAATGTCAACGTTCCGCAAGTTTTACGGTCGGTATAATAGTCTCGTTTGCGACTACTCTGTTTCACTAAGTGAAATGTTGAGTTGCCTTTTCGTTGGCGGTTGTTGAGACGTCTGTACCAATTGTGACGAGGATACACTCCTCGTGTGTTTCACTGGACTTGACTGTGGACTCACGGCGGGTGTGACCGGTCGACAGGGGATGCTTACTCCTCCATGGCACCTGATCCCACCTCTTGGTTTCCAGAGGTCCGTGTTTGTCCATTTTTTATCGGATTTGTATCTATGTCCTGGACATTCTATTGATTTACACTTTGGTATCTGAGGTTTTTATATTTTATTACATATTCAAAATGTCAACCCGTTTTCTCTCTACCATTAACTGTAACCTGTCAAGAAAAAATTTTCTGGTTACATTTTCACGTGCATTCGATGAAATCTTTCATATTTGATCCCTATTGCCTGTTTTGATTCATTACGATCATTTGGGCATTTTGGTTATACCCAAAATATTTTTTTTTTTTACAATATCGAAATGAAGGATCTTTAAGTTTCTACCATCCATTTTGGTAGTAAAACCAAATAATGCTAATTTATGTTGATGTCATCAATGACGTCATAAATACGTTTTGACGTCATATGCTTTGGACTTATTAAATCATAAATTTTCAATTAATTACTCTTTCTAATGAACTTTCAATTTTTTTAATTTTCATGTGTATAAGCAAAGTTATAGGCTAGATATTTGATGAGGGGACATTTTTTTAAACACCTTGTATGTTAAAATATTGACAGTTCAAATTTGTAGTGTACCTTCGTAATTCCATTTGGGACAAGAAATAATTATTTGGAACGGATATACCTTAGCTTATATTGAAAAAAAAATACATATTGTAAAAAGTACATGACTGGTCCAAGAGACAGCAATGTAATAAGAAATTTAGCTTAAGTTTCAAGACGTGTATAAAAGTGTTAAGCAGTATTTTGAAAGTTTTGTCACAGTAACGGTTGTGTTCCAGTTTGTGTGCATGTGTCTCATAATTTCTGACGGTGAGGATTCTCGGATACTTTGAACATCAAAGTTGACAAAATTTCGTCAACGCAATATACATGTACACGTATGCCATTAAAACTTCTCAAGTTCTCGTCTCAACATTCCTTTATTCGTCGCCCATCTCTAATCTTGATACTGTTGAACATTTTGTCTATATATATATATATATATATATATATATATATATATATATATATATATATATATATATATATATATATATATATATATATATATATTTGCATATACACTAGGCACAGCAATACTCTTTTAATCTTCGTTTCCGAGGTTTCTGCCCTAAAATAATATGACTCGTATTTAGGAGTTTCTATCACAACCGTTACAATTAGAGTTAAAACCGAGGTCCTTTGGCATGTCAGGCAGTACATCACTACATTATCGTCAGTCCATAGCACAGGTCAAAATTTGTGGCATTTCACAAAAAGCAGATGACATCTTCAAATATGTAAAACGACAATAAAGCTAACAATCAACTGGGGAGATGGACAAGTTGGTTTGTTTTACCTCGGACTGAAATGTCGTCATTTCATTGGGTACAAAGAGTCACGTGACTGCATTCCATGGTTCTATGGACGGTCAGTAGCATACAATAGACGGCAATGGCGGATGATACGATTCACAATTCTGTGTATTGTGACAAATGAAGATAAAACAGTTGTTAGGTTCGCATCGCCTTCCATGAACGAGATCAATCCGACATATTCCCGTGGATGGTCAGTAACAAACCTGATAACTAATAATGATATAATATATATATATATATATATATATATATATATATATATATATATATATATATATATATATATATATATATATATATATATATATATATATTTAGCACCGTGAAATCATTATGATGGAATGTGACGCACTGCCTCATACTGATACACCTATATACTAAAGGGTAAAAGAGCCTAGGTCAAATACAATACTGTGATGCACTGAACTAGATTTGCTGACCTCGAAGACAAAGGTCAAGGACATATGAAGGTCATGATGGTATGGCACATATTGTGTCACATGGTGAAAACCTATATACAAAACAGTGTAAGCCTATGTCAAACGTCAAAAAACCCGAACAAGGGAATACTACAATTTTGATCATAATTTGAGTTAGAGGTCAAAGACCAAGATCAAATGCAAAACATGATGGTGAGCAACACATAGCCTCATGGTGATACACCTATATATGAAAGTGTATAAGCTTAGGTCAAAAGACAAAATTGGTTTCGAGTTGGACAAGGAATTACTATAATTTAAGTCATCATTTGACCTTGAGGTCATAAGTCAAGGTAAAATGGACTTAATTATGGTACGCGACACATCGTTTGATGGTCATATACCTACTTGCTATACGATATATACCTAGGTCAAAAGACAAAAATGTTGTGGCCAGGATAGGACATACTAAAATTTTTGTAATAATTTGACCTTGAAGTCAAAAGCCCAGGTCATACTGAGGCCATGATGTTATGCGAGACATCACCCACATGTCAAAAGGTCAAAGGAAACGCTTCGCTTAGAAGAAGAAGATACTAAACATACTATACCGATATATCTTATATGTATAAATGGGTTTATCAATGTTGCACTGAAGGAATAGGCAAATATAATGGCGGTTAGCTCAATTATGATGGTTGGTATATGCACGAGAAGCTCACAGAGATAGAAAGTGCCACGCTCTAGATCTAGTACTTTCCACAGAAAATAACATTTTCAACAGACTTACATCATTCTTCTGTATTTTCAGACCATTAGAAGAACGAATTTATTCATTTGATCTAACAGCATATTTTATTCCATGTACATTGGTTTATTTTTTATGAATGAATATTCATGCTACGTGCGTGGCAAAAGGTGACTCCCAAATGGTGTTGTGTTTAGTTGATAAATATTTTTTGTCGTTTCAGCAGAGTGAATTACATAATAAGGATACAAGGACAGATCATGAATAGTAATGACAAAATAAAATAATAGGCCCAAGCGGGCCTCAATCGCTCACCTGAGAACCATCTCCAAATATGGAAAGAAAACCAAGAAGAATATATATATGGTATGGCCAAACAATATAAATATTACAGTTATTTATAACAACTAGGTCGTTGCCACTGCTGGTGGACCGTTTGAGTCCCCGAGGGTATACATAAACCTAGTACCTGGTATTTCGGTACCAGCTGTTCATCTTATACTAAAGTAATATTTAGCACTGTTAACACCATTTAAATTCGAACATTTTCTAAAGCTAAGATAGTCATTTTTTTACAGAGGTTACTCTTACACGGATTTCGGCTATACTTTTAGAGATATTATTTGGCCTTGTATGATACTACTTTATCTTTAGAAAATACACATGCTTTTCAAATTGGAGCTCAACTGATGAAGTCTCATTGACAGAAACGGTATCGTCTTGAGCATTATAACTTTGGTATTATGTTTATATTATTTATAAGAAATTCATAAAAATATCTAAAAAGTACATTTCAGCAAACTTCTCGCACAAAAACATTTCTTCAAGTATAATTAAAACACATGGAATGAATGCATCCTAGTGAATGCAAGGGAGATAATTGAGGAAATCATGCAACAAATAAATGGTAATGTCAAAGACTTCAAAAACACGTCAAAAAATATTATTCCGATTTCTATAAAAAATACAAAATTGAATCATACATTAATTTAGAAACAATCTTTTTTTTTTCAATTCATGTAGTAGCGGTTCTAAAGAAGAAGTTTTTTAAAGAGGGATACCTTATGGGACCTATTTTGCCCCACCCTGGATTCACCCCTTGGGCGATCTGGCTGAAAACTACAACACTGTAGTAAACCTTAGGTACTTGCTTCCTGTAAAGTTTCAACAAAATCCCTTCTGTGGTTTTGAAGCAAAAGCGGATAGTGTGAAAATTGCACACACGCATATTTTTGCAGGTTTAAAAATATATAAAAACATTTCTTCACCTAATTACGAGCAGACACATTAAATGAGTGCACCAAAGTAAAAACAAGGGGAGAGAATTGAGGAAATCATGCAAAATGAATGAAAATGAGAAACGTCTGAATAGACTTCAAATTGCATCAGAAATTAATATTTAGATTTCTATGAAAAATACAAACTAATAAATGAACTAATAAAACTGGATAAAATTATACAAGGTCAATCAAGCACGTGAAGCAAGGATATATCTAATCAATGATTCCCATTTATCTAAATGCATCACAAATCATGTACATGTATCATTACTTTCCACAACTATACATCTATTCACTCTCTTACCTCAGAGCGGCCAATGACAGTTTCTGCAACGGATATGCAAATGTTGAAATATGGTATTACATAAGCAAAGTACCGTTTCCAATGATAACTGTACTCAAGACAAAATGTATAAAACGTTAATACGTATGGTAGATTACGATTAATGCACAAGGTTGCATCAGTGCTGGCTACTTCTACTTTTTCATTAAACTACCAGATTTTCAGCAACTCTTCGTCAGTAACAGTTCGGTACAAACAAATTATGTAACAGGTGAAATGCGAAACAATTACAAGAATACCAATCCTTAAAGTTAAGCGAAGATTGACACTGAGACTGTATCAGAGATTTTTCTCTCGCACACACAATCGGAGAGTGTATATGTGTACGTTTTTTCATGTTATCTTAATCGTTTTGTCCTGATGAAGGGACAGGTCGTCCCGAAAATTTGACATTCATTTTGTCCATGTCGTTAGTCATTTTAATGCTTTATATATTCTTTTCCTGACTTGTATCTATGCTTAGATCCGACACCCTAGGATATATAGTGTTGTTGGTTTTAGTGCTTTATATATATATATATATATATATACATATATATATATATATATATATATATATGCTTATAACTAACACTACTCACGCATACAAACACAAACAATATATACATATACATATATACATATATATATATATATATATATATATATGCTTATAACTAACACTACTCACGCATACAAACACAAACAATCACGTGCATACAAACACAAACAATCACGTGAATACGTTGACCAATAGGTATAACGTTTTGTTTTTTTTACACCTGAGCACAGATCATAGGGCATTTCAAATTTGTCTCCTGCTGAAAAGATAACGTTGCGAAAAGATACAGATCGAAGTAAAGATCGAAGATGAAGATTATTGCGTAAGTTTTTTAAAAAATTCTTATCAGAATTTGACTGCATTAATTGTTAGTGTGTGACCACCTGTATCAGTCGGCTGCATGTATCAGTTATAGAATTGCAATTACACTATAATTAAAGTATCATTTACACTGACCAGATACTAACTTCGAATGAGTATATGAATTTTCTGTATTTAAATGTAAAACGATTGATACTTATAAATATTTTTTTTCTTATTAAAACAATAAATAAAAACCGGTATTTATTATGATTTTTGGCGTTTTTATCTAAATCTAAAAATACCCACAAACATATAGGTAATAGGGAACTTTCGAGTTAGCCCGGATTACCGTTATAATTCTGCTTTTATTATCGCCAGTCACGTGATTCTAGAAAAATGTTCCTCAACGTTATTTCCGTTTTCGGTAATATAAATATAGCCCCGTTAGCGCAATAGGTAAAAGCGCCCTGCTACTGTTCGGTTATGAATTCGATTCCTGTTCTGTCCGCACATTTTCCCCTGTTACATTTCAGTAATTTAACGTTCAAGTAAATAACCCACTGTGGTGTGTTTTAAGTATCTTGGATTTCTTTACACAAAACAAAGTTAATGCGCTCAAACGTAAGGACATTTCTATATACATATAATTCGTAGGTAAATATGAAAACAGGAAGAACATATGAGGAGCAAAATCGAAAAGGCGCAAATAAATGCAGGCTCATAACGGTAATCCGGGCTAATTCGAAAGTTCACTATTATCACTGTTAAAACGTAGATGTATATTAATTAACAGAACAGATATTTGCCATCACGTATTTTTTCCGTATAAAAAGTGAACAATATTTTATTAAGTATATTCATTTCGTATTTCTGTTGAAATTTCATCTTTTTACTTATTTCATATTCCTGTTGAAAATTTAATTTCTCACAATTTCTTTCACGTCAAATTCAAGGTGAAATTTCTATTTCTCTCTCTGAATCTGATTTCAATATTTGTTATTTGTTCATTTCTCTCTCTCTCTCTCTCTCTCTCTCTCTCTCTCTCTCTCTCTCTCTCTCTCTCTCTCTCTCTCTCTCTCTCTCTCTCTCTCTCTCTCTCTCTCTCTCTCTCTCTCTCTCTCTCTCTAACATGTTTTTTTTCTTCCTGAGTAAATGCATACGTAATTTATAGGCTTGGCATATTCTTTGCTAATAGCCTCATTTTTTTCTCAATCAACAAATATCAAAATTTTAAGTTTGTTAAAGATGTAAGGACTTCATTATTTTATCTACCTGATCACCGTAAAACAAAAGGTATGAAATTTTCTGGTCTCAAATCTTTGAAATGATTCTATGGCTTTATCCATGGTACAGGTGTCATGGACTTAATTATATATGCATTCTATCTAAATAAAGTTTTCACTGTTTTTATCTAATCTATATCATTTATAAATATTCTAGTCAATGAAAGTTTTATTTATCAATATGAATCCATGTTCATGTCCCGGACTAATTATCATAAACATAATACATGTATATAAGTTACAGACCTAAAATAAGTGAATAATAGAATACACCATAATACATTGTATATGACGTCAAAGGCATAGCTTGTCTTTACTAAAATAAATCAACCATCACCGTGTACATTCACCGTGAAAACGTTTTACTGAGTGACAGAAAATTGGTATTATGTCCTTAAGAGGCGCCCTATATCTTCATATTGTTTTCTTTGATCTTTTATTTAATTTTGACTACTCTACTTGTCTATTTTAGGAAATGTTACCTTGTTGCTACCGCTGCACGAACGAAACGAACATCTAACATAAGAAAGATGCGTCCAGGGTCCGGGTCTACAACAGCAACATTGTTTTAAATGTAATAGCCTTAACAAATACATACTTTGCCATGTAAGAGCCGGCCTGGCTCAGTCGGTAGCGCGCTCGCCTCTGGATTTGTGAGGTCGTGAGTTCGTGTCTCGCTGGCGACAGGTTGGTTTCCTGTCTTTCGGATGAGACAGTAAAAACTGGAAGTCCCGTGTCACAGTAGGTGTCGGCACGTTAAAGAACCCTCACTGCTCAATGGCCGTAAGTGCCGAGCATAGGCCAAATTTTGAAGCCCTTCACCAGCATTTGGTGACGTCTCCAAATGAGTGAAATATTCTTGAGTGGGACGTTAAACAACAATAAAACAAACAAACTTTGCCATGTAAATTATGTAACATAATGATATTAAAAACTGAAGACGATATTTTCATATCGCTTTTTAGTGAATATTTTTGTGTCGAATAGAGTAAATACTAAATGAGTGTTTAGCACTCTGTGGAGATATCAATTGTATTTGTCATAAAATTTATATCAAGGCACCCACACATCTGTAGTGGAGAAATTTCGAGATTTTCAAAATAGGCGTTGATTTGAAACTAATATTTATCAAAACTGTTAGCATAAGGTAGTGAACCCTCTGTTAATTTCAAAAGTAGGCATAAAGACTATTTCTGACGGAAATATCTCCATTACTCTGGACACATATAACGCTGTATGTAAAGAAAGTACTCAATTATATATATGTACAGGTGTCTTGGTATCAAGCCAAATGCAATGTCAGACAAACGACCTCGACTCTTATCATTAGAACTGAGGTACAGAGCTACTGTAACATTACCGATGAAAATACTATTCCAGTCAATTGCCAATATATATTATTCTTTTGTCGAAGTTAATTATTACACCAGATCTATTCCTTTTTCTATGCAGAAACTGTTAGCGATCGCTTTCTTTCACTACTGAATTTGATACTCTCCGACATCTTTGGTTTTGTTTACCAGGTTTAGCTTGCACGAAAAGCTTTCCGATTAAGTTCAAATTGGAAGTAACATGAGTTGCCCTCGGGACAAACCGAATTTTTGTCTCTACAAGGCGACTCTACGATATTGTATTCTGTATAACGTTTTAAAATGACGACTCCACCGTATATATATTATAACGTTTTAACAAGACAACTCCACTGTATAACTACAGTATTATAAATTGTATAACGTTCTAGCCAGATGTCTCTACTGTATTATACACTGTATAACGCTCTAACAAGATGTCTCTACTGTATTATATATTGTATAACGCTCTAACAAGATGTCTACTGTATTATATACTGTATAACGCTCTAACAAGATGTCTACTGTATTATACACTGTATAACGCTCTAACAAGATGTCTCTACTGTATTATACACTGTATAACGCTCTAACAAGATGTCTCTACTGTATTATACACTGTATAACGCTCTAACAAGATGTCTCTACTGTATTATACACTGTATAACGCTCTAACAAGATGTCTCTACTGTATTATACACTGTATAACGCTCTAACAAGATGTCTCTACTGTATTATATATTGTATATAAACGCTCTAACAAGAGGTCTCTACTGTATTATACACTGTATAACGCTCTAACAAGAGGTCTCTACTGTATTATACACTGTATAACGCTCTAACAAGAGGTCTCTACTGTATTATACACTGTATAACGCTCTAACAAGATGTCTCTACTGTATTATACACTGTATAACGCTCTAACAAGATGTCTCTACTGTATTATACACTGTATAACGCTCTAACAAGATGTCTCTACTGTATTATACACTGTATAACGCTCTAACAAGATGTCTCTACTGTATTATATATTGTATAACGCTCTAACAAGATGTCTCTACTGTATTATACACTGTATAACGCTCTAACAAGATGTCTCTACTGTATTATACACTGTATAACGCTCTAACAAGATGTCTCTACTGTATTATAACACTGTATAACGCTCTAACAAGATGTCTCTACTGTATTATACACTGTATAACGCTCTAACAAGATGTCTCTACTGTATTATACACTGTATAACGCTCTAACAAGATGTCTCTACTGTATTATACACTGTATAACGCTCTAACAAGATGTCTCTACTGTATTATACACTGTATAACGCTCTAACAAAGATGTCTCTACTGTATTATACACTGTATAACGCTCTAACAAGATGTCTCTACTGTATTATATATTGTATAACGCTCTAACAAGATGTCTCTACTGTATTATACACTGTATAACGCTCTAACAAGATGTCTCTACTGTATTATACACTGTATAACGCTCTAACAAGATGTCTCTACTGTATATATACACTGTATAACGCTCTAACAAGATGTCTCTACTGTATCATACACTGTATAACGCTCTAACAAGATGTCTCTACTGTATTATACACTGTATAACGCTCTAACAAGATGTCTCTACTGTATTATATACTGTATAACGCTCTAACAAGATGTCTCTACTGTATTATACACTGTATAACGCTCTAACAAGATGTCTCTACTGTATTATACACTGTATAACGCTCTAACAAGATGTCTCTACGGTATTATACACTGTATAACGCTCTAACAAGATGTCTCTACGGTATTATACAGTTTATAACGCTCTAACAAGATGTCTCTACGGTATTATACACTGTATAACGCTCTTACAAGATGTCTCTACTGTATTATACACTGTATAACGCTCTAACAAGATGTCTCTACTGTATTATATACTGTATAACGCTCTAACAAGATGTCTCTACTGTATTATACACTGTATAACGCTCTAACAAGATGTCTCTACTGTATTATACACTGTATAACGCTCTAACAATATGTCTCTACTGTATTATACACTCTATAACGCTCTAACAATATGTCTCTACTGTATTATACACTGTATAACGCTCTAACAATATGTCTCTACTCTATTATACACTGTATAACGCTCTAACAATATGTCTCTACTGTATCATACACTGTATAACGCTCTAACAAGATGTCTCTACTGTATTATACACTGTATAACGCTCTAACAAGATGTCTCTACGGTATTATACACTGTATAACGCTCTAACAAGATGTCTCTACTGTATTATATACTGTATAACGCCCTAACAAGATGTCTCTACTGTATTATACACTGTATAACGCTCTAACAAGATGTCTCTACGGTATTATATACTGTATAACGCTCTAACAAGATGCCTCTACTGTATTATACACTGTATAACGCTCTAACAAGATGTCTCAACGTATTATGAACTGTGTAACGCTTTAACAAGATGTCTCTACTGTATTATACACTGTATAACGCTCTAACAATATGTCTCTACTGTATTATACACTGTATAACGCTCTAACAATATGTCTCTACTGTATTATACACTGTATAACGCTCTAACAAGATGTCTCTACTGTATTATACACTGTATAACGCTCTAACAATATGTCTCTACTGTATTATACACTGTATAACGCTCTAACAAGATCTCTACTGTATTATACACTGTATAACGCTCTAACAAGATCTCTACTGTATTATACACTGTATAACGCTCTAACAAGATGTCTCTACTGTATTATACACTGTATAACGCTCTAACAAGATGTCTCTACTGTATTATACACTGTATAAAACGCTCTAACAATATGTCTCTACTGTATTATACATTGTATAACGCCCTAACAAGATGTCTACTGTATTATACACTGTATAACGCTCTAACAAGAGGTCTACTGTATTATACACTGTATAACGCTCTAACAAGATCTCTACTGTATTATACACTGTATAACGCTCTAACAAGATGTCTCTACTGTATTATACACTGTATAACGCTCTAACAAGATCTCTACTGTATTATACACTGTATATAACGCTCTAACAAGATGTCTCTACTGTATTATACACTGTATAACGCTCTAACAAGATGTCTCTACTGTATTATACACTGTATAACGCTCTAACAAGATGTCTCTACTGTATTATATACTGTATAACGCTCTAACAAGATGTCTCTACTGTATTATACACTGTATAACGCTCTAACAAGATGTCTCTACTGTATTATAACTCTGTATAACGCTCTAACAAGATGTGTCTCTACTGTATTATACACTGTATAACGCTCTAACAAGATGTCTACTGTATAATATACTGTATAACATTCTTACAATACTACTCTACTGTATTATACACTGTATAACGCTCTATCAAGATGACACTACGGTATTCTATACTGTATAACATTCTAAACAATATGTCTCTACGGTATTATACAGTTATAACGCTCTAACAAGACGACTGTACCGTAGTATACACTGTATAGCGTTCTAGCAAGGCGACTCTATTGTATCATATACCGTATAACGTTCTAATATAACGACTCTGCCGTATTATATACCGTAAAACGTTCTAATATAACGTTCTAATATAATACACTGTATAACGCTCTACCAAGATAACTTTACTGTATTACTTTCTATAACGCCCTACCGAAGATGTATACCGTAAAACCACTGTATATAACGTTCTAATATAACGACTCTACCGTATTATATACCGTATAACGTTCTAATATAACGACTCTACCGTATTATATACCGTATAAACGCTCTAACAAGATTCTCTACTGTATTAACACTGTATAACGCTCTAACAAGATGTCTCTACTGTATTATACACTGTATAACGCTCTAACATGATGTCTCTACTATAATATACTGTATAACGCTACAAACAAGACGACTTGTACTGTATTATATAATGTATAACCGCTTAAACAAGATGACGACTGTATTATACATTGAGCAACGCTCTAAAATGACGTCTCTACCGTATTTATATTGTATAAAAACGCTCCTAACATGAAGAGTGTACCGTATAATATACTGTGCAAACGTTCTAACATGACGACCGTACCGTATTTATATACACTGTATAACGTTCTAAACATGATGTCTCTACTGTACCGTATAATATAACGCTGTAACAAGATGTCTCACTGTATTATAACTGTATAACGCTCTAACATGACGAATAGAATCTACCGTACTTTATACTGCTTAACGTTCACACATGACCTCTATACCGTAAAATATACTGTACTATGTTATAACATGACGACTATACTGTAAAATATACTGTACTATGTTATAACATGACGACTATACTGTAAAATATACTGTACTATGTTCTAACATGACGACTATACCGTGTTATATACGGTACAATGTTCTTATAAGACGGCTCTGCCGTATTATACACGGTGTAACGTTCTAATATGATGAATTTACCGTATTTTACGGTATAGTCGTCATGTTGGATACCTAAACTTCATAAAACCCCATATAAGCGCATAGCAGGACAAGAAAATGTTCTACCCACTGTATTATCACCTTTAACTCCTCTAACAAGATATCTGACAGCCGTTAAGGACTGTAAACGCTCAACAATACTGTGCTACTGTATTATTCCAGAAGCGGTGTAAATCAGATGTGGATACTGTAAAAATTCTGTATAACAGCTTTTAGAAAAGATGAAGGCTACACAATTATTCTCGAATTCAACAGTATCAAAACTTAAGATGTCTCTACTCTTATTATACTACTGTTCCACATAAAAAATTAAAAGAAAGACTCTACGGTATTATAATCATTAGTATAACGCTTTTAACTATAGGTGGTTACCTCCGAAAATTTATAATATCTAGTGATTGGCTATAGGATACTTATTTCGTCAAACACCATTCTGTATTCTACACTGTATATACACTCTAACAAGTTGATATTAAAAATATACTGTATAACGCTCTAATAAGACAATATATTTGTAATGTTCATAGACTGTGGTCGCTCAAACAAACTGTCGGCATACTGTATCAACCAATGTGTGCTCCTAACAAGATGTCTCCGACCTGTTCCCATACACTTGTATACGCTCTAACAGACTTCATTCAGTATTATACTGAATCAAAAGCTCTAAAAAGTTAGCGGTGTACTTTAATTTGACACTTTAGATATAATCGACGATGTTTTGTCTATTTATAATGACAATTGTATACACGCTCAATGCGATATATCCCACGCGTATTAGAAATTAAAGATACAACGAACTAACACAACATGCTTCATACTTAGACATTTTACTTAATATAAACTCTAGACAAAATAGCAACGAACGTATACGATAAACTGTGTAACGCTTTCCCATCGTAAATGTCCACATTTAAGTAGTATTATACCTCAGTCACCCGCATATGGAGTTTATACTTCACAAATATACTGTATGCCAGGGCGTGCACAACATGTCTGAAGATTTATTATACACTGTAAACTACTCACTGACAAATTATGTGACTACAGGGATATCGACAAACCGCGTTTAATGTCAACGTTCTAACAAGATTCTCTACGGTGGTATAATACAGTTTTAACGACTACTCTGATGTCACTACGGTGAAATGTATAGTTGCCTTTCTTCGTTGTCTCAAACGTATTATAATTGTTGAGAAACGTGCTTAACAAGAATGTCTCTACTGTATTATGACGACTGTATAACGCTCTCCTCACGAGTGTCTTCATTGTATAACGCTTCTAACAGATGTCTCTACTGTACATTATATTGTACCATAACGCCCTAACAAGATGTGACTACTGTATTTATACACTGTATAACGCTCTAACAAGGGGAACATCACACATGCTTATTATACACATGGCATAACGCTCTATCCCAGATCTCTTGGTAATTATACACTGTATTACGTGTTTGTCCATTATGTATTTACCGTATAAACGCTCTAACAAGATGTCTTATGGTACTGGATTATACATTCTATTGCTCTAACAAGATGCTTTTATACACTGTAATAACGCTCTGACAAGATTTCTTATTATTATATAACAAGATGTCCTCTACTGTATTATAATAACGCTTCTAACAAGATGTATGTATTATATATTGTGATAACGCTCTAACACAAAGATCTCTCTACATGTACCTGTATAACGCTCTATACAAGACAGTATTAACACTGTATAACGCTCTAACATTACGACTGTATTATACACTGTATAACGCTTCTAACACAGATGTCTATACTGTATTATACACTGTATAACGCTCCAACAAGATGTCTCTACTGTATATACACATGTATACCGTAACAAGAGGTCTACAGTATTATACACTGTATAACGCTCTAACAAGACTCATATTACATATTATATACAGAATGTCTCTACAATGTTCGCTCTAACAAGATATAACGACTCTACCGTATTATATACCATATAACGTTCTAACATGACGACTGTATAATATACTGTGCAACGCTCCAAAATGATGACTGTACCGTATTATATAATGTATAATGTTCCTTCATGACGACTGTATATATTGAGCAACGTTCTAAAATGACGACTGTACCGTATTTATATTGTATAACTTTGAAACATGAAGAGTGTACCGTATAATATACTGTGCAATGTTCTAACATGACGACCGTACCGTATTTATATTGTATAACTTTGAAACATGGTTCTGCCGTATAATATACTTATACACTGTATAATATTAAACTGTAAACATTCTAAAAACAGTCGACGAACTCTACTGCTTACATGACCTCTATACCGTAAAATATACTGTACTATGTTATAACATGACGACTATACTGTAAAATATACTGTACTATGTTATAACATGACGACTATACTGTAAAATATACTGTACTATGTTCTAACATGACGACTATACCGTGTTATATACGGTACAATGTTCTTATAACGTTCTAATTATACACGGTGTAAC
This sequence comes from Atrina japonica, assembly GCA_030159075.1. Classification (NCBI taxonomy): domain Eukaryota; kingdom Metazoa; phylum Mollusca; class Bivalvia; order Pterioida; family Pinnidae; genus Atrina; species Atrina japonica. The sequence continues at coordinate 187,814 of BROG01000501.1, read as the reverse complement.
GTTCTACATGTATTACATACCGTATTTTACGGTAAGTCGTTGTTGGATCTAAACCGATAAACCCCTACTGTATTTACATACTGTATCAAGAAAATGTTCTAACCAAACCTTTATCTTTACGTTTACTAGATACAAGGAGACAACAATACTGTGCTGTACTTTATTCCAGAAGCGGTTGTTAAATCAGATGTGGATACTTAAAAATTCTAAACACTTTTAGAAAATTTTGAAGGCACAGTATTTTTCTCGAATTCACTGTATCAAAACTTATGACTTTCTTACTCTTTACACTACTATTCCACATAAAAAATTAAAACACGACACAGACACCTGCTACAGTAATACATACTGGATAACTGTTGTTGATATAAAAACGACCTTAGACAATATATTACATACTGTTCGTAACGTGGTCTTTCAACAAACTGTCGGCATTCCTATGGGAACTAACACGACCTGTCCTTTATTCATACGAAGTATTATTCATAAACTGCTGAAATCAAAAGAAGTATAAGTTAGCGGTGTCCTTTAATTTGACATTTAGATATATGTCGACGATGTTTTGTCCTTTTTATAATGACAATTTTCAATACATATATCAATGCGACATAACCCAGCGAACTAGAAAATTAAAGATACAACAGAACCAAGCACACACGACGACATTTTTACTTAATATATTTCAATAATCACAGACGGTAAATTAGCAACGTAGCTAACGTTTAAACGCGAACGATTTCGGCTTTCCCCATCGACCACATTTAAGTATTATCCCTCATACTGTTTTATATTTCACAAATGATCCCGATATGCCAGGGCGTTTGGTTTCTAACATATGACGACGGTAAAACTACTCACTGACAAATTATTGACACAGGGATATCTGTTTAATGTCAACGTTCCGCAAGTATTTACGGGTGGTATAATAGTCTTGTTTGCGACTACTACTGTTTTTCACTAAGTGAAATGTTGTAGTTGCCTTTTCGTTGGCGGTTGTTGAGATTTTATTGTGACTGCATACACTCCTCACGTGTTTCATGTTGGACTTGACTGTGGACTCACGGCGGGTTTGACCGGTCTACAGGGGCATGCTTACTCCTCCATGGCACCTGATCCCACCTCTTGGTTTCCAGAGGTCCGTGTTTTGTCCATTTTTACACCGGATTTGTATCTATGTCCTGGACATTCTATTGATTTATGCTTTGGTATCTGAGGTTTTTATATTATATACTGTATAACTTTCTAGTATGACGAGTGTACCGTATAATATATTACGACTGTACAGTATTATATACACTGTATAACGTTCATTCCACTCGACTCTACCGTACAACGTTTTAACAAAACGACTCATCATATTATATACAGTACAATGTTCTAACATGACGACTGTACCGTATGATAACTGTATAGATTAATATACCGTATTATATACGGTATAACGTTCTAATATGACGACTGTACCGTATGATAACTGTATAGATTAATCTACCGTATTATATACGGTATAACGTTCTAATATGACGACTGTACCGTATAATATACAGTACGATGTTCTGACAAGACGGTTCTGCCGTATTATACACTGTATAATGTTCGATCAAGTCGACTCTACTGCATTATATTCTGTATAACATTCTAACATGATTTTACGACGAAGCCTTACAGTATTACATACTGTATAACGTTCTAACACGACGACTGTACAGTATTACATACTGTATTACAGTATTACATACTGTATAACGTTCTAACACGACGACCTTACAGTAATACATACTGTATAACGTTCTAACACGACGACCTTACAGTATTACATACTGTATAACGTTCTAACACGACGACCTTACAGTATTACATACTGTATAACGTTTTAACACGACGACCTTACAGTAATACATACTGTATAACGTTCTAACACGACGACCTTACAGTATTACATACTGTATAACGTTCTAACACGACGACCTTACAGTATTACATACTGTATAACGTTCTTACACGACGACTGTACAGTATTTTACACTGCATAATGTTCTAGCATGACTGAAAAAGTATAATACATAACGTTCTAAAATGATGAAATCTAACGTATTATATACGTACTAAAGATCTATCGTTCCGATTGCACCGTGTTATATATAATGCAATGTTCTAACATGACGGCTTTATCGTATTTTACACTGTTTTTTAACCTTGTAACACGATGACTCTACCATATTATAGACTGTATACGTATCTGTATCGAGTGAAAACAGATCCCGAAGATCAAAACAACTTAAACAAAACAAAAAAGTACATAAATCCAATCTGCTAACGAATTAAGTACGTACTCAGGTATCCCAACGGATTGAATTCTAATTAGTGTTTGTCCCATTTTTACCGGATTTGTATCTATGTGTTGGAGAGAGAGAGAGAGAGAGAGAGAGAGAGAGAGAGAGAGAGAGAGAGAGAGAGAGAGAGAGAGAGAGAGAGAGAGAGAGAGAGAGATACGGTTGAGTTATTTTATTAACATATTGTTCTCAGGCTGATGGAAATGGCACGAGATTTTCTAGCCATTACATTCTGCATTACCATGCAGTTCCTTTTTTTATTTTGAAAAGTGATAAGCAGAAAGAAAAGTTTAAAATTCCGATGCTTATTCACGCCATTTTAGATACATAAATGTCTTATTCTTAAATATTTTAGGGGGTATGTCAGAAACTACCCTTTAAATCCGCCAGTGAGTTAAAAGGGTTGACTATAGAACAAAACCCTAGAATAAAAAATCCCCTGTCCAACACCCTTACCTATGTCATGTTTTAAGTTTTGTGTTTACACATATCCCGTGAATTCATATTTACAACATGACAACCAATTTTTGATCTGCCCCAGATATTGGACAAAGATACGAGATACGAGAGTCAGTATTTGTTCCGTTGAAACAAAACTACAGCTTGTTCTAGAAGTAATTGATTCTCGTGACAACACTGAAGACTACATAAATTTAAAGCTTATCACTGAAGTTTTATCTGCATTAGATTTGCCCCTTTGAGTTCATTTACAAATCGGTACTGTTTTTTTTTTGGTTTTTTTTTTTTATGATGATGCTGAAAATGGCAAAATTGCAAGTATGAATCAGCATAGACGCCATTTCTTTGACGGCACGTCGAAACTTCAGGAACGTTTAATAACTTTTTTCGCGATGCTCCCTTGGCCTGGAACCTTATGAAAATGCATATATCCTGGACAACAAAAACAAACTTTTATTGACACTTCTGTGACTTAACATACACCACATGCACTACTCTTTCCTACATCTTTGGGATTTCTGTTTCATCGTCATGGTGTACGATCCGATTGATATGACATATTCTTCATCAAATAGGTTGGGGCAACATATCTTGACCATCTCGCAGAGAGTATCGTAACTTAGGAGGTTCATGGAAGAAGTTATCGGAAGCGGGTGGGGCGATTGACGGTACCTTCCATCGAATTTCCCTAGTGAAATAGATTTTTCTTATAAACATATTCGTACACGTATCCGTATCGAACGTACCCCGATACCGGTAAAATCTAAAACGTATGAAATTATGAAGTTTGCCAGAAACATGGTTTGAATGTATCTTTCTAATATGTGTTAATAGGGAATTGTGACATAAAGATTTCAATTGAAATGGCTAAATGTTGAAAAAGGAAATTCTTAACACTATGAGCAAATACACAATGACAGTATATGATATGTTTTGAGTTTATGACATAAGTTTCGTCAAATATAAAACATCTCAAATACCAAAGTATAAATCTTTAGTATGTCCAGGACACAGATACAAATCCGGAAAAACAATGGACAAACACAGACCTCTGGAAACCAAGAGGTGGGAGAGATCAGGTGCCATGGAGGCGTAAGCATCCCCTGTCGACCGGTCACACCCGCTATGAGTCCACAGTCAAGTCCAAATAAAATACGTGAGGAACGAATCCTATTCACAATTGGTACAGACGTCTCAACATCCGCCAACGAAAAGGCAACTCAACATTTCACCCAGTGAAACAGAGTAATCGCAAACAAGACGCATCAAACGCAGTTTTCGATATCTCTGTGTCAATAATTTGTCAGTGAGTAGTTTATATCTGTATATGAAATGTTCATATGTTAAACAAGCCCTGGATTATCGGATCATTTGTGAAATATAAACTCCATATGCGGGTGACTGTAGGATGTTACTACTTAAATGTGGAAAATTTACGATGGGAAAGCCGAAATCATCGCGTTTGTCGTATAGCTTAGTTGCCAATTTCCCGTCTGTGTCAAAGTTGCTTTCGAAATATCTCTCCATTGATAATACAAAAAAATGTTTTTGTATGAAATATATATAAAAAATCCCAACTTTTCTTACCCTACTGTAGGTAAATAAATAAAATCTTTCTAACTTCGTTCCACTCACTGCTATTTTTTGGTTGACTGCGTATCTGTGCCGATGTAAATTGTGTAACAACAAAATACAGGAAGCAATCTCCAGTAGAACACTACCTGGCTAATGTGACAGAAGGAAGGATTAATACTTTGGTATGCAAAGATGGCATCGGTCAAACAAATAAAGGCACAGGATGCAAGAAACTGCACAAAGTAAGTCCTGGGAGTTACAAGTCTTTAAGTATTGTGATTAGAAATATATTTAGTCAATTTAAATCTTTCTCATCCAACGCATTGTTCAGTGTAAGTAGGTCATTATGAAATTATATAATTCTTGATGTCTGGTTGTTACATGGGATATACACCTCGGCTGATATCACTACACTGACAAAAATAAATCAAGATGTCAACCTATGTATAATGTCAACAGTTGTTTCAATGAATTACTAATTAACTTTTTTCTGGCTGATTTCATAACAAGGAACAATTATATTATGGGTCAAATAGCACAATAATGACGCCATTCCTAACATTCCTGAAATTTTGCAACAAATCAGAACTGAATAGAATGGCGGACATACCAACATTGAATATCCTAAGCTTCTTTTTCTATATTAGAGTACACAACGACGTTGATATATCCTCATGAAGGTACATGGATATGGTACCTGAAGGTAGCATGGCTATGACACTTATTTACCTGATGTTATCATGTGTATGACACTGAATTACCAGCAGGTAAATGAAAAGCCACAGTATATAAATAAATACATCATGGGAGTTAAATGTCTTTAAATGATGTGGTTAGAAATATATTTAGTCAATTTAAATCTTTCTCACCGAACGCATTGTTCAGTGCAAGTAGGTCAATATTAAATCATGCAATTCTTGATGACTGATTGGGATATACACCTCGGCTGATATCAATGCATTGACAAAAATAAATCAAGGTGTTAACCTATGTATAATGTCAACAGTTGTTTCAATGAATTACTAATTAACATTTTTTCAGGCTGATTTCATAATAAGGAACAATTATATTATGGGTCAAATAGCAACAATAATGACGCCATTACTAACAATCAAGAAATTTGGCAACAAATCAGCACTGAACAGAATGGCGGACATACCAACGTTGAATATCCTAAGCTTTTTGTTCTATATTTGAGTGCACAACAAGGTTGATATGTCCTCATGAAGGTACATGGGTATGTTGCCTGAAGGTAGCATCACTTTGACACTTATTTAGCTGAAGGTATCAAGGGCATGACACTGAATTACCTACAGGTACATGAAAAGCCACTGCAGACACCTTGACTATAAAGTCATGGGAGTTACATGTCTGTAAGTGATGTGATTATTAGAAATATATTTAGTCAATTTAAATCTTTCTCACCGACTGGATTGTTCAGTGTAATTAGGTCAATATGAAATCATGCAGTTCTTGATGACTGATTGTTACATGGGATATACACCTCGGTTGATATCACTGCACTGACAAAAATAAATCAAGGTGTCAACCTATGTGTAATGTCAATAGTTGTGTCAATGAATTACTAATTAACTTTTTTTCTGGCTGATTTCATAACAAGGAACAATTATATTATTGTTCAAATAGCAACAATAATGACGCCATTCCTAACAATCATGCAATTTCAAAACATATCAGAACTGAACAGAATGGCGGTCATACCAACATTGAATATCCTAAGCTTCTTTTTCTATATTAGAGTACACAACGACGTTGATATATCCTCATGAAGATAGATGGATATGGTACCTGAAGGTAGCATGGCTATGACACTTATTTACCTGAAGTTAACATGTGTATGACACTGAATTACCTGCAGGTACATGAAAAGCCACAGCAGACACCTTGAATATATAAATAAAATACATCATGGGAGTTAAATGATTTAACGTGATGTGGTTAGAAATATATTTAGTCAATTTAAATCTTTTTCACCGAAGGCATTGTTCAGTGTAAGTATGTCAATATGAAATCAATCAGTTCTTGATAACTGGTTGTTACATGGGATATAAACCTCGGCTGATATCACTGCACTGACAAAAATAAATCAAGGTGTCAACCTATGTATAATGTCAACAGTTGTTTCAATGAATTACTAATTAACATTTTTTCTGGCTGATTTCATAATAAGGAACAATTATATTATGGGTCAAATAGCAACAATAATGACGCCATTACTAACAATCAAGAAATTTCGCAACAAATCAGCACTGAACAGAATGGCGGACATACCAACGTTGAATATCCTAAGCTTTTTTGTTCTATATTTGAGTGCACAACAAGGTTGATATGTCCTCATGAAGGTACATGGGTATGTTGCCTGAAGGTAGCATCACTTTGACACTTATTTAGCTGAAGTAATCAAGGGCATGACACTGAATTACCTACAGGTACATGAAAAGCCACTGCAGACACCTTGACTATAAAGTCATGGGAGTTACATGTCTGTAAGTGATGTGATTATTAGAAATATATTTAGTCAATTTAAATCTTTCTCACCGACTGGATTGTTCAGTGTAATTAGGTCAATATGAAATCATGCAGTTCTTGATGACTGATTGTTACATGGGATATACACCTCGGTTGATATCACTGCACTGACAAAAATAAATCAAGGTGTCAACCTATGTGTAATGTCAATAGTTGTGTCAATGAATTACTAATTAACTTTTTTTCTGGCTGATTTCATAACAAGGAACAATTATATTATTGTTCAAATAGCAACAATAATGACGCCATTCCTAACAATCATGCAATTTCAAAACATATCAGAACTGAACAGAATGGCGGTCATACCAACATTGAATATCCTAAGCTTCTTTTTCTATATTAGAGTACACAACGACGTTGATATATCCTCATGAAGATAGATGGATATGGTACCTGAAGGTAGCATGGCTATGACACTTATTTACCTGAAGTTAACATGTGTATGACACTGAATTACCTGCAGGTACATGAAAAGCCACAGCAGACACCTTGAATATATAAATAAATACATCATGGGAGTTAAATGATTTAACGTGATGTGGTTAGAAATATATTTAGTCAATTTAAATCTTTTTCACCGAAGGCATTGTTCAGTGTAAGTAGGTCAATATGAAATCAATCAGTTCTTGATAACTGGTTGTTACATGGGATATACACCTCGGCTGATATCACTGCACTGACAAAAATAAATCAAGGTGTCAACCTATGTATAATGTCAACAGTTGTTTCAATGAATTACTAATTAACTTTTTTCTGGCTGATTTCATAACAAGGACCAATTATAAAATAGGTCAAATAGCAACAATAATGACGCCATTCCTAACAATCAAGGAATTTCGCAACAACTCGGAACTGAACAGAATGGGGGACATACCAACATTGCTTTTTTTTTCTATATTAGAGGGCACAACGACGTTGATATATCCTCATGAAGGTACATGGATATGTTACCTGAAGGTAGCATAGCTATGACACTTATTTACCTGAAGTTAACATGTGTATGACACTGAATTACCTGCAGGTAAATGAAAAGCCACAGCACACCTTGAATATATAAATAAATACATCATGGGAGTTAAATGATTTAACGTGATGTGGTTAGAAATATATTTAGTCAATTTAAATCTTTTTCTCCGAACGCATTGTTCAGTGTAAGTAGGTCAATATGAAATCAATCAGTTCTTGATAACTGGTTGTTACATGGGATATACACCTCGGCTGATATCACTGCACTGACAAAAATAAATCAAGGTGTCAACCTATGTATAATGTCAACAGTTGTTTCAATGAATTACTAATTAACTTTTTTCTGGCTGATTTCATAACAAGGAACAATTATATTATGGGTCAAATAGCACAATAATGACGCCATTCCTAACATTCCTGAAATTTCGCAACAAATCAGAACTGAATAGAATGGCGGACATACCGACATTGAATATCCTAAGCTTCTTTTTCTATATTAGAGTACACAACGACGTTGATATATCCTCATGAAGGTACATGGATATGGTACCTGAAGGTAGCATGGCTATGACACTTATTTACCTGATGTTATCATGTATATGACACTGAATTACCTGCAGGTAAATGAAAAGCCACAGCAGACACCTTGAATATATAAATAAATACATCATGGGAGTTAAATGTCTTTAAATGATGTGGTTAGAAATATATTTAGTCAATTTAAATCTTTCTCACCGAACGCATTGTTCAGTGCAAGTAGGTCAATATTAAATCATGCAATTCTTGATGACTGATTGGGATATACACCTCGGCTGATATATCAATGCATTGACAAAAATAAATCAAGGTGTTAACCTATGTATAATGTCAACAGTTGTTTCAATGAATTACTAATTAACATTTTTTCAGGCTGATTTCATAATAAGGAACAATTATATTATGGGTCAAATAGCAACAATAATGACGCCATTACTAACAATCAAGAAATTTCGCAACAAATCAGCACTGAACAGAATGGCGGACATACCAACGTTGAATATCCTAAGCTTTTTGTTCTATATTTGAGTGCAAAACAAGGTTGATATGTCCTCATGAAGGTACATGGGTATGTTGCCTGAAGGTAGCATCACTTTGACACTTATTTAGCTGAAGGTGTCAACCTATGTGTAATGTCAATAGTTGTGTCAATGAATTACTAATTAACTTTTTTTTCTGACTGATTTCATAACAAGGAACAATTATATTATTGTTCAAATAGCAACAATAATGACGCCATTCCTAACAATCATGCAATTTCAAAACATATCAGAACTGAACAGAATGGCGGTCATACCAACACTGAATATCCTAAGCTTCTTTTTCTCTATTAGAGTACACAACGACGTTGATATATCCCCATGAAGATAGATGGATATGGTACCTGAAGGTAGCATGGCTATGACACTTATTTACCTGAAGTTATCATGTATATGACACTGAATTACCTGCAGGTACATGAAAAGCCACAGCAGACACCTTGGATATAAATAAATACATCATGGGAGTTACATGTCTGTAAGTGATGTGATTATTAGAAATATATTTAGTCAATTTAAATCTTTTTCTCCGAACGCATTGTTCAGTGTAAGTAGGTTAAATTGAAATCATGCAGTTCTTGATGACTGATTGTTACATGGGATATACACCTCGGCTGATATCACTACATTGACAAAAATAAATCAAGATGTTAACGTATGTATAATGTAAACAGTTGTTTCAATGAATTACTAATTAATATTTTTTCTGGCTGATTTCATAACAAGGAACAATTTTAAAATGGGTCAAATAGAAACAATAATGGCGCCATTCCTAACAATCATGAAAGTTCGCAACATATCTGAACTGAACAGAATGGCGGCCATACCAACATTGAATATCCTAAGCTTCTTTTTCTGTATTAGAGTACACAACGACGTTGATATATCCTCATGAAAGTTCATGGATATGTTGCCTGAAGATAGCATGGCTATGACACTTATTTACCTGAAGGTATCAAAGTTATGACACTGAATTACCTACAGGTACGTGGAAAGCAACTGCAGACACCTTGGCTATAAATAGTGTTTAATTTGACACATCGTTGGTTACCTGTACATCAAATCTACAACTTTAATCTGCAATTTTAACGCATCAATGCACATACTTATAGATCGTAAGAGTACACGTCATAAGAGTACACTTCACAACAGGTAGCACGATTCATAAACAATCTACCACATAAGTGTCAACTAAGATACCTTGGAAGTCACTGCAGGTACTTTAAAAGCCACTACAGGCACCTTCTAGCGAAAAGCCAAAAAACCCGCATACCGCCGCCGATTCCCCGATACAAATTGTTATTTATTCATGTTAAATACCTCGATTATATCGCCAGACCAGATGAAAAAAACAAGTGTGAGTAAAACTTATACGCTTCCGTGAGAGTTGGAAACAATCGGCACATCGTATGTTTACACAGCAATTATCACACGTCAAGAAATAATTATGAGTTTATGAGATATATAAACTTAAAGCATTTGTATTACCTGCTTGTGAAAGAGTTATTTTTCACAAAAAAATGAATGTTTACACTAGAAATGTTTCCGGGCCAATAGATAGATTTTCCGGTCGTCGAATATGTAGATGTACTACTACATATTTGGACGGTTTAATTTTGGCCATTTTCAGAGGGCGGTCATATTGTCCAAACAATAGTCAAAATATCCAAATTTACGGTATTGAGTTGTAAACAGGATATGATATACAACAATTATTGAAGATATATCAAGATGAAAACGACCACATCTCGAAAATAGTAAACGTCTATGTAATGCCAAACCCGTTATATCGCCTAATTCAGGAAAACAAAAGGTGGCGGTATTTCAGGCGTGAAATATATATATATATATATATATATATATATATATATATATATATATATATATATATATATATATATATATATATATATATATATATATATATATATATATATACAGGTTTAAATATCAAGTTGTTAGACTATTAGAGCTCATGACTCTGGCACCTTTGGATTTTGTTCAAAGTAGCTGTCCATGCATCGTAAGGACTGCCCCTAGAGAAGTGACGTGTCGGATAAGTTTATCAGAGGAACTTAAAATCAAGAAAGTTAAAGGCGAGATTAAGCTTCTTTTTAAAGATGAGAAGACGAAAGTTGCAATATCTGAAGACATTAACAAATTGTATAATATAGCTGAAAGTTTACAACTGCTAGCATCTTTTCTGAAGGGTAACGAAGATATCTAACGATAATGTAAATTCAAGAAAAAATGTAACATTTACACCGAAGTATTCTTCTTTCATGAGTTGTTACGACCGTGCTAAAGCTTTTAAAAATTGGCCGAAACAGTTGAGACAACAACCTCTTGAACTTGCTATGAATGTTTTTTTTGTATGGTGGAATTACCGATCAAGTAATATGCTTTTGTTGTTGGGTTGGAATGCAAAGTTGGAATGTTGATGATGCTATAGAACATGAACATAGAAAATTGTCACACAGTTGTGCAAATCTAAGAATGACTCTGTCGTAAGTTTCATTTCAGAACTATGGATATTGAAAGAGAAATAAGTTTTTCAAGACGCGTACAAAACCGTATGCGACAAACCATTGACGAAAAACATCTGGAAAAAAATAGTTATCGACTGGCTGTGTTTAGCGCATGCATATCTCGTTAATGTAAAAGTAAGAGATCTGTTTGTATGCAGTGGTTACGAAGAGGGACAAAACAACCAACTTTGAAGAAATTGAAGAAAGGTGGCGTGATTTAGTCATTCATTCAACTGTGCCCACAGATATTATTCAAAGAACAATGCAAGACCCCCTGCTTCACAATGAAGAGTATGTACAAGAAAATATGCACGTAGAATTAAGAAATTTGCCAGTAAAATTTTTAAAACAGAGGTAACACTCTTTCAATAATTTTCAGATGGAACTATGTTATAGATGTCAACGTTCCATTGATGGAATATTTAAAGTTCAATTGTCTAACAGCATTAAGAACACTATCATGAGGAAATATAATGTGAAAGACGTGGATGTGACAGATATTTTAGACATAATGTTTTCGGACGTCATTCTTCAAGAGGAATATCAAGGGACATTGTTTATGATGGAATTATCTTCAAATCTAAATGAATGCTGTTTAAGTTGTTTGAAGTGTGAGCATTGTCAACAGAAACAAATCGAGGGTATTAAGTGGAAAAAGGAAATATATCAGTGCACTGTTAACACCATTTAAATTCGAATTTTTTTTTAAAGCTAAGATAGTCATTTTTTTTTACAGTGGTTACACTTAGACGGATTTCGGCTATACTTTTAGAGATATTATTTGACCTTGTATGATACCACTTTATCTTTAGAAAAAAACACATACGTTATAAATTGGAGCTCAACTGATGAAGTCTAATTGACAGAAACGATATCGTCTTGAGCATTGTAACTTTGGTATTATGTTTATAATATTTATTTACTTTAAAAACTTTTACAAATTAAAAAACGTTTATTTAATGTGTGACTCCTTTAGGTTAATATGAGATTAGTCATATTTTAGATACTTCAAAGTAAATTAATAACAGCAAAATATTGTTTAAAATTATATGTACTTAAGAAGTTTATCATTGTGAAGAAAATATCTAACGATAACTTAAGTTTTGTTGTGCTGTTTGAGAGAAAATGCTATCAAAAGACGAAAAACGAAGAGTTGATGATATTCGTTACAATTTTAACAATGATGGTCTTAACAGTTACAGTTTACAGAAGCCAGTAAAACATTCCATGAATGTTTAATATGACGTTGATTTAGCTGACGTTTCCAATATATCACTGTATAATGATGGATTTCGATTCCTCTTGATAGTAATTGACGTGTTATCACGTTTTTTACGGATTGAACCTGTGAAACAGAAAACAGGAAAAGAAATTCTGCATTTAAATTTTTAGTAAAAATAGGAATGTCTATTCACAAAAAAACCACGTAGTGATAAAGGTTTAGAATTTAGTAATAGATGGTTAACAGAATGGTGTAAAGATAATGGTATCTATTATTTCACAACAACACAGAATGAAACTAAAGCAAACTATGCAGAGCGTGTAATTAAAACTATGAAGACTATCATGTATCGTTACATTACTAAAGAGAGGTCTTATAGATACATCTATGTCTTACAAAAAATTGTCAATACTTATGATGCTACTGCCCATACATCTTTAAATGAAATTGCACCAAGGGATGTTAAACAAGAGAATGAAGCCGAACATTTAGCTCATATGCATTTAAGTCAAAATAAATCGATTAAAAAATTTCATATAAAAATAAATAAAGTTAAAAATTGGCAGTATGGTACCCTTCTGTCGGGCATATCAACAAAAGTGGTCAGTAGAAGTGTTCAAAGTGAAAAAACAATTAAAACAAAATATTCCACTATATCAACAGATTGGATTTTTAAATGAGGTAGTCATAGGGAATTTTTATCAGTCTGAGTTACAAGAAGTGGGAAAAAAGACGAAAATACACTTTGGTTTATTGAAAAGAAAATTCTTAAACGTAAACGAGATGGTAAAACAGAATGGCTTGTAACATTTAAAGGCTGGCCTAACAAATATAATCAGTGGACAGGTAAACAGCAAGGTGTTCCGAAGGAAGTAACATGGCTCAGTGGTCGAATAGCAGTAGGAAGCAGATTGTTTTGTTTATATTTTGGAAGGGGCTTGATCTTTGGAAAAATGGAAGAACTTTTGGATTTTCTATGGATGAACTAACGTCTGTAGACACCTTATACACAAAAGTACGGGTAAGATTCGATGAGTATTGTTCAGCCTCTGGGACTTCGCACGTTATCGTCGTAGTTCAGCTTTAAAAGGTAAATCAAAAAGTAAATCAAATAAGAAATCAACACAAAAGAATAACAGAACAGAGAACAAACGCAAGCAACAATTTAAAGCACAATGGCTACAATAAATAAGGATTTTTTTCGAGAAGCTCAGCCATCAGAATTGGCTTTATTTGATTTACCACCAACTCAGACAGCTGTGGAAAATATTTATTATCATGTTTTACCATTTTCACAAGTAAACAAAGATTCGCCAGTAGAATTTGTTATTTATGGTCAAAATGGAATGGAGTACATTGACATGAAAAACACAATGATATACGTGAAAGCTAAAATTAAGAAAAGGGACGGAACTGCCATAGCAAGCGATGGAAACATTGGCCCCGTGAATTTATTTCTTCCTACACTCATTTCAAAAGTGGACGATTCTTTACAAGGTAAAGCGGTCGTTTCTACTACAAAACATTATGCTTACAAAACATTCATTCAAACTTTGTTACAGTATGGATATGATACAATATCTTCACAGGTATCGACACAACTTTGGTTAAAGGATATAGATGGTGAAATGGATGATGTTGATGTAGTTTCTGGAAGCAATTTGAGTCTTGGAAATCGGGTACAATATTTTCAAGGTGATATAGCTGTCGAGATGCAAGGGGCTCTTTTTCACGATCTATTTAAAATGAATCGGTGACCCTACAGTAATCTATACACAAAGTAAAGCATTATCTATGACAAATGCTAAATACCCATTTACAAAAAAACAATGATATTTTAAACATTATTAATATGGATCAGAACTGTTTTCTCTGGTCACTTCTGGCATCTCTTCATCCAGTCACTGATGTTGATGTCGAACGTGTAGTACATTACACATAGTTTGAGCATGAGTTAGACATGTCTGAAATTGACTATCTCGTCACTATAGCAACTGTTTCAATATTTGAAAAGCAAAATAATATTTCTGTTAACGTTTTTGGAATAGAAGAAAATGAAATATTGCCAATTTATTAACTAAAATAAAAGAAGCAAAACATCACGTCAATCTTTTCCCAACTTTTAAGTTGGCTTTTCCAACTTTTTTCTTGGAATTTCCAACTTGTTGTCGTTTTGCCAACTTTAAAGTTGACTTTTCTAACTTTTTTCTTGGAATTTCCCACTTTTTTCTTAGAATTTCAAATTTTAAAGTTGACTTTTTCAACTTTTTCTTGGCTTTTCCAACTTTTCGTACGCATTAAATAAAAACAATGGAGCATTCAGCTTATGTCTTCTGAATTTCTCTTTGTTTTCAGGGTTATTTTGACAATGGAGTGATTTTGATGAATGAAGATGCCACAATTTAGTGTCTACACGTCAAAAATAACCTTTTTATGTCTTGTAAAATAATAATAATAATATTCCGGGGGAGAATACCTCCTAATATTTATTTCATATGCATTATGTTTGATGAGATAATCTTCTTTTGAGATGTATAATCAATAATTATCAATTTAATAATTATCAGGAAATATATAATTGTTCCATTATCTAAATAATTGTTTTTTGTAATTGTGATTTAATGATGGTTCATGATATAAATAATTGTTTCGTGTTCTGAATAATCGTTGTGTCATCTAAATAATTATTCTGTGATTTAAAGATGGTCCATTGTCAAAATAATTGTTTATTTTGTGATTTAATGATGGCTCATGATACAAATAATTGTTTCGTGATCTAAATAATTGTTCTGTGATTTAAAGAAGGTCCATGATATATACAATTGCTTTGTGAATTTATGATGGCTCATGATATAAATAACTGTTTCGTGATCTAAATAATAGTTCTGTGATTTAAAGACGGTACTGGGTCTAAATAATTTTTTGTGATTTTATGATGCCTCATGATATAAATAATTGTTTCATGAGCTAAATAATTGTTCTGTGATTTAAAGATGGTTCATTATCAAAATAATTGTTTTGTGATCTTAATAAATTGTTTTGTGATTAAATGAGTCCCATGGTCTAAATAATTGTTTTGTGAGGAGATCCATGATCTAAATAATTAAAATTTACATGTTTGTTTATGTGATTTAATGATGGTTCATAATCGAAATAATTGTTTATATATACTTTTTTATACTTACCAATGCTCCTTCTTAATGATTATATTCTAGTGGGCTTACATTAATATCTCCTTCGCTATTAGACTGAACTTTTATGATAATGTAAGAGTTCTCCAAATCAATATTTTTAAATGTTCTGACTATAACATTTGAATTACATGAGGTACTTCAACTGGAATTTTTTGAAACTCCACATTTAATGTACATATTTAGAATTATATGTGTTCTTTCCTTTAGCACAAGTGCCGGGGACTTTTGCTTGGCCATTTAGCTATGTAATCTGATTTATACACTTTGACACTATTTAAAATTTTATCAGTCATATATATATATATATATATATATATATATATATATATATATATATATATATATATATATAATGCTACTTGGATAATGTGACTTCTAGTTATATTTGTTTTATAATTTACATGTGATTATATTTTTTTTGGAACAGAAATTGTTCATTTAATGATAGTCTATATATATTTACATTTTTTCAATTAATAAGACAAAAAGAATGATTTAAATTCACCTACTGCGGTGACTTTTAAGGTACCTGCAATGTCTTTTAAGGTATTTAAGTTGACACTTATATGGTAGATTGTTTATGACTTATGCTACCTGTTGCTGTACTCTTATGAAGTGTGCTCTTATGAAGTGTACTCTTACGATCTAAAGGTATGTCCATTGATGCGTTAAAACTGACGATTAAAGTTATAGGTCTGATGTCAAGGTATCCTTTGATGTTTTGAATGAAACACTATTTATAGCCAAGGTGTCTGCCGTGGCATTTCAGGTATCTGCAGGTAATTCAGTGCCATACCGATGATACCTTCAGATAAATAAGTGTCATAGCTATGCTACCTTCAGGTAATTCAGGTAACAAACTTGATACCTGAAGTGTCACACGGTAATAATACCTTAGATAAATCAAATCAGAAGTGTGCAGAAAACTTACACAGCGATGCGATGTGGACGAACCAAAGATTTTGAGAAATTTATAAGATTCTAACACCTCAATCCACGTCGAGGCTGTATTACTATAGATTATTATAAAGTTTAGCTGAAGGGTACTGTTTTACCAAATTTCAAAAAGAAAATCTTATTTATTGTCTTCTTTTCTTTCATGTAATGTATTAATTAAATTAAAAATACAATTCAGTTATAAAGTTTGCATCGCCTAAGGCGCTCAAGATGTTCCAGAGCTATAACTTGTAAGAAGCTTTGTGATAACCAAACAAGGACTTACCACACACACACACACACACACACACACACACACACACACACACACACATATATATATATATATATATATATATATATATATATATATATATATATATATTTATATATATATATAATGTATTTTTTCAAGGTTGTCAATGAAACGGTATAATGAAACAAACAAACGATACATCGTTTTTGTTTGCGCCTTCATGAACTACTTTATGTTCGGTGGATTCCAAGCAATGATGGGTGTCATATTTGTTGATATCGTGAGAGCCTTTGATGCTAAGCGTTCTGAAGCCTCCTTGTTGCAGTCTCTCTCAAAAGGATTTTCATTCGGGGGAGGTAGGTGGAATATTATTCCGAAGTACGTTTTTATTAATGACATCATTTAGACATTCTCTCATGATATGTAAAAGTGTTTATTTATAGTATTAAGAACATACTCGAAGAAGTTTGCGACAGATTTTTGGGACTAAGGATAATGTCAGTGCTATCATATCTTACGTAATGTTTTAATGAGAGAACAAATGTTTCAATATGATACGTTTAAAATTACGTACATGAAGTTATTGGTCCGCACGTAATTTCGAATAATACATGCAATTTAATGTCGACAAAGATCTATAAGGTTGTTGAGTTGTCCATTTTGAAGGGAATTTCTTCCTCGCCTAATTCATTTGAATTTGACTGTGGACTCAGGCAGGAGTGACAAGTCAACAGGGGATGCTTACTCCTCCATGGCACATGGTTCCACCTCTTAATTTGCAGAGGTTGGTATTGGCCCTATATCACCGGATTTGTATATGTATCCTGGGCATCTTGTAGATTTATACTTTGGTATCGGAGATTTTATAATTGTACTGTAGTCTTAGCCAAGTTTGCTGGGTCCGCTGGTTTTGGCTGATTAAAATAAAATAGTTGACACCTACCACTTAAATTTAACATTCTATGCATTCTGTGTAATTTATCCATACCCATAACAAATAAAACTTAATCCGTTTTGAACTAGATACTCGCACTCAAATTACCCTACGGGAATTTTACCTTGGTAATGGCTGCCATCTGTTTGAGAGCGGAGGTGAAAAAAAGGGAACGTTTATTGGTCAAACTGATTTAGCCTGGCTCACTTATCCCCGGCTAACACTAGATGAAATCATCCGATAGACATGTTTTCAGAACTTTTCGAGTATTATCGTACGAAAGACGTGGTTTCGGAACTTTCCGAGTATAATCGTATTGTATTGTGAAAAGAAAGGTTGGTGTTAATACACAATCACCAATTTCTTACGACAATAATATATTGGGAGTTATTCCCCATTCATATAACTCTTTTGTGAAGAGAGGCGCGAGTATATTAATGAGTACTCACATGACCCAATTTAATGACATCGCATGGATAACACAGAGATTACCGTATGAAGGGTATTTTCAAAAATTGAAACGACCAAACAAAGAAAAAATGTATGTAGAAAAGATATAGGATAAACTTTATTTTTATTATATTAGTTAAAATATTTTTATTTTGACGGTTGATTGCTTTACAAATTAATTTTGATATTCATTACCTCATGTGGTTCAAACAATAGTACAGGCTTTATAAAGCGTATATGCTTAAAAGTCGTGTTTTATCTCATCTATCAACAGTGCTACGTTTTTTTTAATATCTGAGGTGTTATTGGAGAATTTATGATGCGGAAGTTTGGTGTTGGTCAATGTATTGCTGGAGGAACTATCCTTGCTTCCATTTGTCTGTTTGCGTCTGCCTTTGCTAATACTATAACAATGATTGTGATACTCGTCGGTGTTGGGGCAGGTAAATATATATATTATAAACACAATACTAAAGTTATAATGCTCAAGACGATCGTTTCTGTCAGTTAGACTTCATCAGATGAGCTCAAATTTAAAATAGATTTTCGAAAGGGAAAGTGGTATCATACATATCAAAATCTAAACCTAAATACATAGACAAATCCGTCTAAGAGTAACAACTATAAAAAGATAACTGTTTTAGCTTTTGAAGAATTCTGAATTCAAATGGTGTCATATTTGCGAAATATAACTTTAGCGCAATATTATCAGCTGATACTGAAATACTAGGTAATTCATCAGAAGTTACTTTTAGTATCAGACTGGCTAAAGTCAATATTTACTGAATATTAGGGTAATAAAGTTAATTTCTTATTTATTTGTATGATAAATTGAAGTCTGTCGGGCCGACTGATTAGAGAGTATCGCCCAGAAAAAAATGTCTAAATTTAATTGCGCCAAAATTACAAAATGGGTAAATTTAAAAAATTTACTTTGTCTTTAAACTTATCAATGCAAAACACTTTTTTCTGCAAAAACATTCACTTTATGACAAAATGCATCTGAGATATTGTTTATTATTTCACAAGCATATTATATAAGATAATTGAATATTTATCGCTTTAATGTCAACAACTACGAAAAAAAATTTCGTATATATTTGTGTTTCGTCCATATAAACAATATTTCAAAACCCCGAATGTCGAAAACTGCACAGGTATGGAGATATTTACCTTAAATCACTTAAAAGCCAAGGCTTCGAACGGTTCACTTCGGTCACGATCAGGGGACCTCGGATCACGTGATTTGTGACGTACAATCCGTCATGCCCACTATAATTGAAGTAGTGTCGAACTCTATACCGGATAGTTATCTATATTGAAATTTGTGTACTACGTAGCATTCGATTATAAGAATTTCGTTGTAAATAGAAAACGTAATAGAAATGTAAGTTTTATTCTTTTTAAATGCATTCCAGTATGCCCTGTCTGATAAAAAATGCTATATTTATAGGTAAATTATGCATCTTTATTGAATGCGTCGCTGTACACCATGATTAAATTAGTCTTATTATTATTTTTCATGCTAAAAATTGAATGTTTCCTTATCGTGTAAACAATGAAAGTAACATATAACATGCATATATATTTTTATCAAATTAGGATACATTTATCGACATAAATAATAAAATTTGATATGCTAAACCATAGAAGTAATCACGTAAATAAACATACAACCAAAACGAACATACAAAAAGTGACTTTGTAAACATTTGTAAACAAATCAAGCTGTTATCGGAGATCCGTATTATGACCAATTATATAGCACCTTTATTGTTAAAGAGGGCAGATGTAAATTAGTTCTAAAAATAACACCAGGTAAAGTATAACTGATGTCTTCCAGATTCTGACGGCAAATATTTAGTTCTTTGAGCATATAACTTTCATATTATGTTTAAGTATTTTGTTCTCTAAATATAAATCTGTGTGCACTGTTGGTACATATGTATATTACCGATATAGAACATAGCTATACATATCGATGATTTGATAATTATGTCAACGGATTAAAATACATGTAGTTGAATCTAAAATGATATTTGACAGAGATATACGACTGTACTGAATAGCAAGGACAGCTGTTCATCAACAAATTTATTATTTTACGTCAAAATTACATTGTCTCTATATTTATTATATAAGTAGGTATCATTTTAAACATTACATTTTATCTGATGCGTACTCAACAATTTCTACGTGATTGGAATAAGTAAAATATACGTCGATATCTGATATCAACGAAAAATAAGGCTTAGTTTGGAGAATATGTCACGAGTGTTTTCAATATCGAATCCATTTATTTCGTGTCAAAAAAATCTTTTCTTTTGAGAAAATATAAATCTCATGATACATTTGAATTGTTTTAGAATACATTTATCTCATGATTATAAGAAAGTATTTAAATACATATTGTTTTGAAATGATTCAAACTCGCGATACTTTCTAAAAAGATAAAATGCGAACCAGGGATGATAAGGGGGTTTATTATGAGCATGAACATCACTTTCCGTGAAAATCAATGTTTCCTTTTTCGGTGTAAATGATTTTAAAAAGTTACAGCTTCATAGCTTTATGTGTAAGACAGTTAGAAATGGTTTGTCGATTTTATATTTTGAGCTGAAATACATCAATATCACATCAAATATAACATAGCCTTTCCATGTGTATATTCATTTAGAAATAATACGTATTTTTATTGATGTTGTTCATTATTACTATCGGGGAAATTTTAAGTTCTGGTTGACACATTCCAGTCGGGGTATTGTCATCACCTTCGTACAGCCACATATGTCCACGCATAAGTATATACACAGACGGTGCATCGATGGGATTATATTTTATTACCCGTTAATACCTTCAGAACATATGTCAGTCTCAGGGTTCATTTCACAGTGGTGTCCGGCAGATCCCTACCGAGACGCCATGTATGTATTCTAAAAAAAAAAAACAAGACATCGACATACTACTTGATTTTAACTGGCAAAATATCGTAGATCTCTATCATTATCTACGTTAAACAACATACATTTATGACAATATAAATAGTATTTTGATAGAAAATAAATTGTACGTATACTGAGAACTGAAAGACTAGATTTTGGTTTTCCACATTTATTTTTCTGTAAACGATAGGCCTATTTAACTTAGTATAAGGGCACTGTATAAAGATTAATACATCAGTGGTACATGTATTAGAAAAGCCTGACAGATTGTATGTAATTTCCGGTTTATCGCATCTAGCGGGAAATTTGTTAAAGGGGAACTACTCTTTTTAACCCTGCAACTGGTTACCATTTTTTCACCTGGTATTGTTAATTGGGAGTGTAAAATTAAAAGAAAGCTTTGATTTATATCTTAACAAAAACTAAATGAAATCAATACTAAATTTTCGTGTCCGTTGACCTTTAAAATCATCATGCAGGGAACTGTATTTTTTAATAAGAAATTTAATTCATTTAAATGCTGACAATTTTATACAGTGAAAGTAAGTTGTATATAAAGACCCTCTTATGGGCATAACAAAACCAGTCTTCATAGGGAGGTGGTCTTTATATATAGGTTGATTTGTACACTAATGGTACTATTGGGGGCAACAAAAATGATTTTACCAGGTGATCTTTATACACAGGTGGTTGCTAAAGCAGGTTTTACTGTATCTATATTTTAATAGGCTTTGGTTTCATGATGCCAATGATATCAACTCATATAGCGATTGCGCGTGCGTTTGATGGTTTATCATTCCCAAAATATATGGCATACGCATTAGCAGGAGGAGGGGTAGGACAAATTATATTACCATATATGGCTGAAATAATGCTTCAGGCATACGGATGGCAGGGAACATTCATGCTTATGAGTGGGATATTCCTACATATGGTTATCTTCGCACTTCTCACTGGGTTAAACTTACCATACAACAAAGATCCCGTATCGGACAAAAAGAAGAAATATAAATGCGAAATGACAATTCTAAAGAATATGTCATATTTAGTAGTTCTTTTTATAAATATACCATACGGAATTACAGGTAAGCAAAATAACTGCATAAGATTTGATAATTGTTGGCTATTGATGACAACGGTGATGACAAATTACTATACGCATGTTCTTCATATTTCCCAAAGTTTTATTTCAATTTGAAATGAAAAATAGGGTTTTTAAAATGTAATTATGCATATCAAAAGAATTTTTAAATTGTACTTTTAATTTTGCATCAGAAATATGTCCTAAATATATACACGTATTTCTAAAATTTATGACATTGAATTTGAAGATTTTAATCATGAAATGACCAATTTTTCCTTGTAGAGAACTACATATTAATGCCATGTTGTAGGTTACTTTGAATCCTGGTATGTACCGGATTATCTGGTAACCATTGGTTACACGAGGGAACAAGGTTCAATACTTTTGACTGT
The DNA here is from genome assembly GCA_030159075.1 of Atrina japonica. Classification (NCBI taxonomy): domain Eukaryota; kingdom Metazoa; phylum Mollusca; class Bivalvia; order Pterioida; family Pinnidae; genus Atrina; species Atrina japonica. Next base: position 164,917 of record BROG01000501.1, on the reverse strand, counting down.
AGTTGGTGCGGCGAGTACATTTGGGAGAACATTGGCGGGACTTGTTCATCCAATTTGCGTGTACGTCATTTACATCAAATGTTTATTAGTTTAAACTTCGTTATCTGATAGTATCTAATGTTAGATAGTCTTAAAAGTCGCGGTTATCTATAAAACAAATTGCGTTTACCTTTATTGATAATGGTAAGTAATGGTTCAATGTTATTCCAAAGTTCAAGGAGAGCATCCAAACAGATTTTGAGTGATGGTTAAATATGTGAGTCAAAATGGGCAGTGTTTTACGTTGTGCTGTTGCATTGAGATTTTCAGGATTTTAGGGGCAGGCACACTAAACACTTTTCAAAACAATTAGTTTAGACCTTAAAAGTTAATTACTTGTTGTTCGAATAATATATAATCTGTGTTATTTTGTTAACAATTAGATATGGTATTTCAACTAGATAAAATAGTATCCTACAATATAGGTAAGTATCTGTAACTAGTTGCACATTTCACTGTATACATTACTTCAAAACCTAAATTTTTTTCAATAAATTAAAAGTCCTCCAAAGGGAAGAATCGTTATGCGAAGAGCTAAAACAATTGTGACTATTGAGTGTGGTTACTATAAAATCTTTTGTCAGTATTAAGTAATTGACTTGAATAAGTAAAAAACCAACACAATCTTCTTTATAATACAACTAATACTCGGGTATTACCTATGGTCAAAACTTCGGAAACGTTACCGGCACTACAACATTTTTGTCCGCATTCATTATTCAATATTTCTTGAAAGTTGTACTTAAATCAACATAAAATTAAACTCATTTTAAACTAAAACATAAATATTTTTCACATTTAAATAGTAGTATCCCACAGTCACTCGCATATGGAGTTTATATTTCGCAAATGATCCGATCTGCTAGGGCGTGTTAAACATATGAACATTTCATATATAGAGGTAAACTACTCATTAACACAGGGATATCGATCGGTATAATACTCTTGTTTGCAATTACTCTGTTTCACTAAGTGAAATGTTGAGTTGTATATTCGATGGCAGTCGTTAAGACGTCTGTACCATTTGTGTAGAACGTTTCCAATAATTATAAATGTTCATTTAAATCAATATACTTTAGTGACTGTTACTACTTTATCTATTTCGAAAAATTTGAAAATTCTCATGGCTTGATTCGTATTAGCACCACGGTAAAATACTTTTATTTTTTACACTAAATGTAAAAAATCTCAGATACCAAAGTATAAATCATTTGGATGTCCATGGAGGAGTAAGTATCCCCTGTCGACCGATCAAAGTCTACAATCAAATTTAAATGAAACACGCGAGGAACGAATCCTCGTCATTTACGATGGTACAGAATCGTTTCTCACCAACCGTCATAGTCGAACAGGAAACTCAATTTTTGTTGTATCTTTAATTTCACTTAATGGGAAAGAGAGTAAAAATTGCGCAAAAAAGACTATTATACCGACCATAAAAAATTTTGCAGAACGTTGACATCAATCGCGACAATTTGTTGAAAGACCACTTCGATACACCCTTAGTGTCAATAATTTGTCAGTAGTTTACCACTGTATATGAAATGTTCATATGTTGAGCAAAATATGAAGAAAAAATATTTCAGAAAATAATCAGAAAATACGCCTGATTATTGTTTGTAATATACATCTATACTTTATAGGTACACGAAGACAAAAGTTTCTCCTTATAAGGAGCAGCAAAATATGAAGAAAAAATATTTCAGAAAATAATCATTAGGTATATATAATATTCTATACTTTATAGGTACAGCAGTTGCCCACGTTATGTTCCCATTATTTCCAAATTACGAAATTCTCTTCTCGGCGTCAATTCTTTATGGAACTGTGTTTGGAATGATTCGTTCACAGATGTCGCCTATAATAGCTGAAGCCGTTGACAACATTAACTATCCTTTCGCAGTTGCACTTGGAAACACTGTGTATGGAGTATTTTCATCCATAGGTGGCGTTGTTGCAGGTCAGTTTGTTTGATTGTTTATGCATTCGATTATTTGGACATCAGGTCACATGGAATTTTAGACAGCATAGGCAAAGGCTATATCATCATTCATGCATCATTCGTTTACTTTTCAAATTACGACTTCCTCAAACATTCATCTCCATGTATTAGATTTCAACAAATATAAGAAGGTCGCATTGACGACGGGATGAGGCTTGGTTAAAATGTTAGTAAGCACCTCCAGGATGATTAGAATCTGTGTTTCTTTATTTTGACAACAAATTATTGCAAAATAGCTTGTCTCGTTATTTTAAAATTAAAACCTGGCATATTGTTTGATTAACAGAAGATTGTGGGACGAGTAACCTTTTGATTTTCATACGGATGATTCTATTCCCTTTTCGGTTCACTTGCTGCTCGTAAATATGGTGACAAGTAGGACCGATTATTCTAGTCAGTGTAATTTCTAATGACGTTATGCTTTATTAACTAAAAATTAAAGTCATCCAGGTCGAGAAAGGGTTCATGTGACTCCGACGGATTATATAATTTAATTTAATTTTTTTTTTGGGGGGATGGGGGGTAGGTACATTAATATCATTTGGTAATGATGTAGAATTCAATTATCATTATCGATCAGAGTGTATTAGATAAAGGCCAAAGTACAAAATTACTTACTTAATTCCGAATTTTGTCTATATTTGTATGCCAGGAAACATTGCATTTATATAAATATCATTGTCTTTAAACTGATCCTACTTGTTGAGGAACAGGTCGGCTAATTGACAAAAAATCTCTAAAAGTTTTTAGGGTTAAATACTTTTATAGTGTGTGTGTGTGTGTGTGTGTGTGTGTGTGTGTGTGTGTGTGTGTGTCCATTTTTACCGCTCTCGAAATGGACATTTGTACAGTATATCTGGAAATCATCCATAATAAAAAGGGCTGGGAAAGACGAAATATTGATACATACTAAAAAAACCAAACTCTTCTTGTGAAAGAAACCTGCGAATATGTTAAGTATTTCTAGAAAATAATCAAAATTTTATCCTCGAAAATAGGTATTACTATGCATTGTATTGTTGAGAACATTGTTAGTGTTTTTGCAGTCTATCCATTCCAGCCGTCACTTTTTATTCAACATAAAGATATCATTTTCTTATTGTTTCAATTTGATGTCATTCAGTTCATCAACTGTCTTACATTTTAACCATTCATTTATTGTTTCTACTTCCATTTTTTCTTGGCAATATTATTATCCAACAGAAGTACGCAATCAATTCTTTCGTTAAATAAGCCTTTCTAGTTTGCAATTTAAATTAACGGCAACTTTAAAAATGATACAATAAGTAATTATAAATCACAAGAAAAGCATAAGTCAGAACTATTATTGATTAATAATCATTTTGATATATCTTTTATAGGCGCATTGGTAGACAGTACCGGAAGTTATGACATGGTATTTTATGTCGCCGCGATTGTGTCTGTTTCCTGTGCCATTTCCGTGGGACTTCTCATTGTTAAAGATACCATAACCAGTACAACACGCCACAAGAGAGATGGAAATATGGAAATTACGCATTTATGAAATATTTTATGGAGAGAGCGATTGCAAACCAAAATTATAAAGCTGAATATATAAGAATTCTTACAAATTAACGTCAAGTAAGAAATCTGAATGAAGACGAATACGTAACCTTATGTTGAATTCCAGTTTTATATCATCACTGAACAGTGACCTACATGCAATTATTTACGTTGCCAAGGAAAACTAAAAATGCAATGTTACAAGCCGGTTTGGAAATGGAAAAATATATGTTTTTCGAAAAAGAACGTGGCTAAGATTATAATAAAACGGTTAATCACAACAGTTCACAATGCAAACTTAAAGAAAAAGGTTCAGATATTTAACCAACATTTATCAGTTTTAACTAAATAAATGGAAATTTAACTTTTTGATAACGAATTATCTTTTTGATTTCAAAATACTTAAACGATCTGATATGATTGTATTTCTAACAATGTATACAATGTATACAGTTGTGGTGAAAATTTGACAAGCATAGACTCTGAAGATCCAGAGGTGATATCAGGTTGCGTGGAGTGGTGAACATCACCTCTTGACTGGTCACACCCACCGCGAGTCCTCGTCATAACCGGTACAGACGATTCAATAACTACTATTGAACAGGTAACTCGGGTCATTTCGAGAAACTAATAATTAAAAACGAATAAATTCACATCGTTTTTGGATATAATCCAACGCAGAGATCGGCGTCTGCATTTCCACCATTGCATTAGCATTTTATGACGACGAGACAGTTATGAACCTGGACTAGCGGTTTCAGATCACGTGACTTTTGCATGTAATCGTCTTCTCTTTCAGCGGTGAATGTGCTGCTTTTGAATTGTCTGTTTAACAATAAAAACTTGGTGAACGATATTTTGAATGTTACCAACTTATTTAAAATATACTTTTCAATTATAAAAAACTTCTTTGAAACGATTTCGACAGACAGTAATCAAATCACAGCGAGTTGAAGTGCAGCTATTTTCGTACCGGGACTTCCCGTGTTTGAGTAGTGGAACGTAAAAATAGCCACAGACTCAGATGACACGTCAATTTTGATTGGATTTCCGCTCTCTGTTTACCGGAATTCTTCTAATTTGAGCCAATCACTGGATAGGTTATATTCAGAGGTTTGAAATGATATGTGATACCACCGGTTGGAAGGTCGTATGGCCGAACGACAAAGATTTTGCGGCAAAAGTGTATTATTAAATGGGTAAGTCGATGTTTAATCAAAAAGTATCTTGCGAATTTAGATTCTGTGACCAATTTTACATAAGATTAGTATATTTCTAATAAATAACATTGAATCACTGTCAGCGGAAAACTACTTTTCCAGGTCACGTTTCTTGTTTACATTTTCATTTTGTTTCACTTAATCGACAGTCTATTAACGTCATAACGTGCAACGTTCCAAGCGTGTTGAATTATGAAATTTCTATTGAAAATTATCAATAAACATCCAGTTATTAATGTTCATTCAAATGTTTTCTTTTTATTCGCCATTTAAGCAAAATATTTGTCGGCGTTTCCTATTCCTGTGTGCATACACAAATATATCATATGGGAATACCTGTAATCTAAGTCTTAAGATACAATCGTCGGGTAAACACCTACCGGAATAAAAAGAGCAGGTGTTAGTCCAACGATCAAGTGTTCGACTCTCGATTTTAAATTTAAGTCGCAGATCTATACAACTTAAAATTCCTCTTGCTGGTGCGTACTGAATACAGTGCTACTAGATTCTATCCTAAATCCCCTTTGGCCCTTCTGGGCTAAGAAACTGGATCTACTACTCTTAGTAGGGCATTAGTAACTTAAGTTTTAGTCAGGCCATCCTTACAAAAAATCATTCAGATATTTAATGTGTCTGATGGTATAGGATGGTAACTACATATTTTTTTCTTGTATGTTTGTGGTTTTTATTTTGTTTGTTTTTATTTTTATTTTATTTTATTTTTTTTTTTTTTTTGCTGTGAAAATAAAATTTTAAATTAGTCAAACTCAAAGCAATGCGAACACACTTGAGTCTGGAAGCCCTATATATTAATTTCTGTGGAAACGCTGAGTAAAAATAATAAAATCAGAGAATTTTATATGTCCCAATTCTCCGATTTTACTCAGCATGTCTACAGAAGTTACCTACATGTAGGTTTATGTCAGTAGGGCCTGAGTGATTTGTTAATTGTTATAACTTTAATCGAATCACTTAAGTAGATTTGTATTTTGCATGGGAGCTAGTCATCTCTTACCCATCGCTAACTCGTACCTGCATGATTTCCTGAGTTCAACCCAAAATAATTGGCTTATTCTCTCTCTTGCCAAAATTGGTTTGAGTTGGTGGGTAATGAGTTGTGGTAGGTAAGTGTAGACTATAACCCCCCATACACAACAATTTAATGGGTGGCAATTGACTGATATCGGGTAAGTACATGTAAATCTAGAATTACACTTTCATTAGATTTTTTGCATTAACTATTGTATTATTGACCATTTACCGAAAAAAATCAAAGTACACAAATTACATCTAAATACATGTATTGCAGGGGCTGTGCAGTACTTCTTTTGCTACATGTACATGTAGCAATTCTTAATATGAATGATACACAGACTGGCCAGAGCAAGAAGATGAATTACACTCAGCCAATTCAAGGTAGAATATCAACTTTACTTCATTTTATGATAAGATCATTATTTGTTATTTATGTGTTTGTTTATGTATTTTCTGATTGATCAATAATGCTGATTTAATCAGTCATGAAACAAGTTTAATGTTTTTTTTTTTCTCATTTTTTCCAGACAACTGCTGGGCAGTTCTTTAATTTCTGAAGCTGCTGGCGGCTTTCTTCGTACTGTACACATGTATAATAGTCATGGATATAGGCAGATTAACTGTCTAGTCCAACAGCTAGCTTTTGTGGTGGGACGTTGGGTGTTTATATTCATGTACTGTAGTTAAGCAATGCAAGTGTGGTCAGTATCTGGATGGGTGACAACTAATGTGATGCGCTCGGTCGAACCCTGACACGTTACACATGATTCGCAGCTGCTGGACAGCAATTTTGGATTTCAAGCTTTACTGCTGGACAGCAATTTTGGATTTCAAGCTTTACTGCTGGACAGCAATTTCGGATTTCAAGCTTTACTGCTGGACAGCAATTTCGGATTTCAAGCTTTACTGCTGGACAGTAAAGTTTTCATTTTTAACATGGTCACACATTAAATCTTGAATAAAAATTTAAATTATTTTTTATTGTTTCTTTTCTTTCATGTTTTAGGGTCAAGTGCTGCATCTTTTATTTCAAATGGTGCAGTTTTAAAGGCAGTGGAAGAAGAGGTATCATTTGAAGAAAATCTTAAAACTTTAAAAACCTCTTTTTCTACAGTAGAATGGGATAATTGTCCTGTGAAAATTTTGCAAATGAAAATCTACAGACTAAAAGCGAAAGCTAAAGAATTAAGAAAGAAAATCGCCCAAGAGACAGAGTTGTTAGATGCCCCTTTTAGTGTTCCCCAACAGAGGGAGCCAGACAGTTCCCTTTGAGCTCTGAATAAGACTTTAGTTAAGGAAAACATTGTCCTAAAAAGACAATTAGATAGAGAAAATGAAAAGGAAGAAACAATGAAGAGTGAAATAACTCAATGTGAACATAAAATTAATGTACTTCTTTCTTTATTACATATAACAACTGAAAAACAAAACAATGTTAAAGCAAAAATGAACAACGAAAAACAAGAACTTCAGAAAGAATGTGATCAGTGGGAAAAAAAGTACCAAACATTATCTAAAAACTTAGATGAAACTTCAAAATTGCTTGAAAGAAAAAAAGAGCAGTTGAAATTGCTTTGTGTTAGAAATACAAACAAAAAAATAAAAAGGAGGGATGAAAAAATTGAAGAACAAAAACAAACAATAGAAAATGCAAAACATGTTTTATTAGAAACTTAAACACAACTGCAAAATCAGGTCACACAAAATGAATTAAAAGACGACAAAATTGAGACATTAAAAAGAGAAAAAAGAAACCTACTTGTAAAAATTTGCAGATTAGGTAAAAAAAACTGCTGGTGCTAATGATAAAGTAGTCGAAAGAAATAAAGAAGAAATAGAAAAGCTAAAAGATGAAATAAGAGTGAAGGAGAGTAGGATGGTAGAATTAGAAGAAATAAATGAAATTATTTTAAAGCCAGAGATAGATTGCTTTTATGATGGAAAGTTCTCTAATGAGATCAGGGAAACTATAATGGCTTTAATAACACAATGTGGAGTGAGTATAAATAAAGTTAACAATGTAATTCAGACAGTTGTGAAAAACTTAACAGGTAAAACACTGTCGAGGTTACCAAGTGCAGGGGTAAAATCAAGGCTCTTTGTTGAAGCTAAGCGTATTGCACAGTGTCAGGTAGCTACCTCTATGTTAGAGCACCAACCTGTAGACGATGAGCAGTATTATGGCAACTGCTTGCACCATGATGGTACATCAAAGTATCATCGCCACTATCAATCCTATCAGGTAACATTACCTGATAGCAAAACCTTATCTTTAGGTCTTTCTGAGGTAGCAGCAGGTGATGCTAATACTTTGTTGGACTCGTTCAAAAACCTCATGGCAGAGTTGAATGAGGCAGTCCATGATGATGATGATGAGAAGGTTGGCAAGATTGTTTCAACAATAGTGTCAACCATGACTGACCAGGGATCAGTTAATCCTGTTCTTACACAACTAATTTCCGAGTTTAAACAATCTTTACTTCCCAAAGTTATGGAGAATTGGGATAATCTATCTCCAAAAAAGCAATCTGAAATCAGCAAAATAGCTGGGTTTTTCTGCAAAATGCATATTTTTATAAACATGGCTTCAGAGGTTGATAAGTGTTTACAACTCTTTGAAATTAGTGTAAGTTCAGGCAAAAATCCCTTTGCCTTTGACAAAAAAGAAAGTGGTGCTGCAAGGCTAACTAGAACTGCCAGTAAAGCTTTTACATCACATGGTTGTGAGAAATCAGGTGTAGCCTCACATTTTTCAACTTTTTTGGCAGACAAATCTGAAAAAAATGAAATGATCACTTTTCGCGGCCATAGATTTAACCATCTTTTCTATGCCGCTGGGGCAACATACCACCATTTGAGTGATATAAGGGCATTTTTACAAAGTCATTATGATCCAAACGAATTACTTAAAAGTGTTAATTTTGATGCAAATGAAAAGGTCTATGCTGCTGGTATCAGGGCACTAGGTATAATTGATAAACTTATCACAGGTCCCTTGTGGAGATTAATTGAATCTTCTGGTAATATCTATGAATTAACACCTCATTTAGCTCTCCTTCAAAATAGACTGAAGGAGCTGGTAAATGATGCCTCTTCTATGTTGGAGGGATTGTTCATTTTTGAAGAGACACCTACAAACAAAAATGCCATTTATGAAAGTCTTTTCGGTGAAACAGGAGATGCTGTTTTGGATTCGTATACCCAAACGGCAATAGAAATGAGTTTAGGGGGTATGTTACTGATACTAGAGAGGCAGGCCAAAGATCAATTGCCTGGTGGCAAATATTTTGAGCCAAACTTGCATGATCAAATGAGGGGTGCAGCAGTACCCAGTACCAACACATGCTCTGAAAGAGATTTTGCCCAGTTGGACTTCCTGATGCGAATAAAACCGTCTGCATCAACCACAGCATTTGAATCTATCATAATGTGGTCCAATAATAAAACATCAGAATGGCTCCAAACATTAACACCTGAACATAAAAATAAAATTGCAAATGATGCAAGGAAAAGTGCTCCTTACATGATGGATGCTTTCAAACAAAGACAAAAGGCTCTATTCAATAAAAAACTTGATTTGTTAAATTCAAAAAGAGACAAAAAAATTGCCCAAGAAAACAAACAGTACACAAGTAAAGTAAAACTAACATCAAAATTAAATGAAATTGGTGGTCTCTGGATAAATCAGCAAAATATACATACATATGAAAATAAAATAGAAGGTGAAAACAACAAGGACTCTTTGCTTAAAACAGCTTTTGTAACACAATTAAATTTCCGAAAACATGTACTCGGCAGCAAAGGACCGAAAGAACTTTTCCAGCAATCATCTAAGGGAAAATGTATAATTTAAATGAATTAAGAAACAATTTACTACAAATTTTAGAAATAAATAAACAACAAGAAAACAATGAAAATGAATTGAATGATTGTCTAGACCATCTTCCTATGAGCGAGGCTGAGGAAAACATATCTAAAGCCAAAATTGATTTTGCGAAAAAACTACAAGAAAACAGAACTAAAATTGCTATCCAACAACAAGCATCAATTTTACCAACTTTGATAGAAAACCCTCATCATCTTACAAACAAACACATCTCACAAAAATTTAAAGATACAGATTCAAATGAGTGTATTTGGTACAAGGGGGAAGTATTGTCTACTGTAAAAGCAAATGGTAGGCTAACAAAGTTCAGGGTGAAATATGAAGGAGAGGATTTTGTTTGTGTTTTTCCTCTGTTAATTGATATTGAAAAGGGTGACTTATTGTTATTAGACTGAGATACTTTTTTCATTCCTTGCAATGTCAATTTGTTTCACTTCATTGGATCTGTTGTTGGCTTCAAAGATTGGTTTTTGATTTCTATGGATGGTGTATCAGTTTAAGCAAGATGTTTTATTCTAAATACACAATACATGTACTTTCACTTCCAGTTCAGATTTTAAAATCCCATTATGATGATTCATGGTAGAATTTTTTATTATTTTAGAATGGTTTGTCTTTGAGGGGTTTTATCTTGTTCAAGTTTTTAACCCTTTCATCCCTGAATATCTTAGTGGTATGCTCTTTTCTATTGTTAGATACCAGTCTATTATGGTCTGTAAGGTTGAAAGGGTTAATTCACTTTGTACTGAACTGAAATAACTTTAATTGATATTCTATAAATAAGCTTAACCAAAATGTAGTAGTTTGACATTGAGAAAGAAGAGTTATATATGCATTTTGGGGGATTTTGTTTATTATTAGTGTTTGCATTGTTTAATTTTTGAAAGTGGGCATTTTATCAGGTTTTTGTTGATACATTTGTAGTTAAAATGTGTTTTGATGGGTTATCTTAATGTTAGTTGTTGTTTCATCATTTTCTATGGTTAGTTTAGGCCCTGCTACTGTCCTCAAGTATACGTATGTTCAACATGATATTGTGCCTGGATTATATTTAAGGCCTTACTTTAAAATCCTGTTAATCAATTTGCTTGCAATTTTGTAGTGAGGGTAATTTTTCAATCATTGTGTTTGTCTCCTTTTTTTAAATGTGTTTGATTAATCTTTATAAGTTTATTTCATTAGTCTGGCTGTACAATGTATAACATTATTTCAGTGTAAGAACAGAAAACAAACGAATGTATGTGCATTTAACATATTACATCAACATTAAAGAATAGTTCAAATGATATCTTCTGCTTTGTTTTTGATTATAACAAATGAATGAAAAAGAATGCTTTGATTATTTGTAAGTAAGTATAAAAATCAGAGATGACAAAGTATCATAAAGAAGAACTTGCCATAAAGCAATACATATAGATAAAAATACATTATAATAAATCTATGTATGTATAAATTTCAATGTTTTAAAATTATACATACAGCAATAGCAATAAAAACATCAAAATATCATTATGTTTAGAAAGAGCTTCAATATGATATATTACAAGCCATGTTTTCTACTGAAAAAAAAAACCCAAAAGCTCGGTTTAGGTTAAAATGGCGGCCATATTGGATTTTAATAAGACACTTATCAATGATGCTAAACTAAATATAAAGGTATAAATATACTTCAGAACTGACAGAAATGTTAATAATTGTGAACACAAGGTAATGGGTGCTTTTAGGGTCCTTTGGTGCCATGATATAGAGTACACTATTATATAACAATTCATTACAATAAGGACAACAATTCTCGGATAGAAATGACCATAACTTTGCTCACAGTTGGTCTTTTTTATCAAATAAAGTGCAAAATGCTTCTCTCTCACTACGCTTTCACTTTAAATCAAAATTAAATTAAATTGACTGCACTTGAACAGTTTACAATTTTGACCTGAATACCCTACCTGGACAGGTTTACATGTAATGGGTACACTGAATTGCAGCATACTTAACGCCGATATAGAGTAAGTATGTTTATATTTTTCAATGAGCTCAAAGTCAGTATATTGATTGTATAGCTGTCAAAATACGTTCAATAATATCGTGTAAGTTGTAGGCCTATTTGTCTGCATATTTGTTAGACACGGGCATGGTGTATACTTTGCGTCTCTCGTATTAATGAAGATGAGAAAAAAAGCATTAAAAATGCATAAGAGATTGGTAATTAGAGCGTAAATTAAAGAAATAGTTTATAGTGCATTATTTAGTTTATATTTCACTCGAATTTTGCCAAAAGCGGTAGATCAAGTGATAATGAAAAATAGATTATCGTCTGCAAGGGAGGAGATTATTACGACATACATTTTCAGTAGCTGAAATAACAACATAGTAGTAAATTACTGCTTAAAAGTAATCCGTGTGGGTGCTATATATATGGATCTACATATTTAATTTAGAAATAGTCCAACAGCGTGTACATCTACAGGAAAATGTGTAAATCTAGATCTAATTTAAGGTTCAGATTCAGAGTCGGACTCAAGAGTTGTGAAGTTCGGAAAGTCGTAAAATGAGTAAAGCTAGATACAGATAGAATTTGGTTGTAGCAAAGTGCACGAAAAGGGTCATTAATAATATTTCAATCACAATATACTAGTTACTCACGAGTAAAAGTAAAATCTAACAGATAACTTGCATCCAAAACAGAGACGATCGCTTTCGCGATAAAAATCAAGCTATATTGTATAATAAAATATTATACAGAAAGGTTCATCAAGGTACGAATAGTGCGTGGTATGATGCATAGAAATGGACCAGACGACCCGGGTTCGAATCTCGGCGTTGTCAGCCTTTTTTTTCCATTTTATTTTTACATATATTGAAAAAAAAACTTAATTATAAAGAATTTGAAATTTTTAATGTTCTTTAACTCATCCCTAAAAAATAATGGACTCCACTGTAAATTAATGACACACTCAACAATTTTTCAGTTATAGTAACAGTACCAAAATTATCACAATACCAAGATTGTACAGTCAGTCATATTTAACTATTTCTGGACACCTGATTTTATCCTGTTTGGGATTCGCAATTGTTCTTCATGTTGAGACCATTTATATATCTAATTTGTCATGTTCTATAAAAATAAAATATCCATTGGTACTTCTTCCTTTTAATGATGTCAATGACAGTAATATTTCTTTGTGTCGGAGTACTTATAGAATAAAACTGGTTTTGTTAAATCAATAGGATAATTATATATCTATATTCTTCATATTTTATCAAGAACATTTTTCTTAAAATTGCAGATTGTGAGTTAAAATGAAGTACTACACATGCATACTATGCAACAAGCATCCAAAACCTAAAGAAAGAAGGCGGGTCAACAACAATATAGCACCCATCCTGCGTAGATGTTTCATGATTGAGAATACAACAAACACATATATATGTAATAAATGTGCACATAAGTGTTACAACATCAGGAACGAAAGTGCAAAAAACACCCCGATCGCCAGAACCATTCTTATCAAAGAAACCAAGAATATCTGAATCAGTCGCAAGTCCACCCTCTGTAACATTTTCCCTGCAACGCACAAGTCTCGGACATTCATACTGTTTTGTTTGCAAAAAACATGGACCAAAACTGGTAGTTCCATCTCATCGCCTTTGCTTTTTAGCCTACATCAATACAGATATTTTCACCCCCTCTGGAACGAGATGCTGTGCTAAGCACATCCAGAATGAAACTCTCATCCCTGCAGCTACAGCAATGCTGAAACCGGTAAAGGATCAAACTTCCATTAATCGCACAGGCATAGTGGAACTGCTAAGGGAAGCAAAGGAAATCATTAAAGAGAGAGAAAAGTCTTGTCTTGACTTTGATAATTTAGACAGTCTTTCAGAAGAGGATTACTACAATCTCATGGCACTTACAAAAAGAGACTTCACCGATTTGATGTCTTACATTGGCGACGTGCAATCCTCAAAATCCCGCTCACCTCGGACGTGTATGGCTTTGATTCTGACTAAACCTAGGACCTCATTAAGCAATAGTTTACTTGGAACCCTCTTCAGTATGACAAAATCACAGGTAAGGACTTTTGTTACATTTTCATCAGTCATTCTTTGATAATCCTATACTTACTTTCTAGTCCATTGTTTCATTCCTTCAGTTCACTTCCAACATTTTTTTCTATTTCATAATGTATGCGTCCTTGTGAAAGTCGTTGATATCTAATATCCTTTTCTGGCTTCGTATATGGGCATGCCAGTGAATCTGTCGTTAAACATATTTCACAAACCATTATAGTTTACTCACTTGATTAAGAACGTGACTGCAGCTCACAATATGAATATGCAAGTTTCATTTTTGTTTGTGTTACACGAATAATACAGAACAAGTTTTCATCTTTTCATTACAATTTTTTACAGGTCAGACGAGCAGTATCTTCTGCACGAAGAGCTCTAATGACAAGTTTTCTAGGATTTCAACATTTTAGCAGAGAAGAAGTGAAGACGAAGCACACGCGTACTCTAGCACGAGAGCTCCTAGTGAATGATATGATGACTGATCCTGCTATACTTGTTCTGGATGGTACTTACGTATTTATACAAAAAAGTGCGAACTTTAGTTTCCAACGTAGATCATTCAGTATGCACAAACATCGTCCTCTAGTTAAACCTATGATGGTTGTTACCACGACAGGTTACATAGTTTCTGTTTTGGGACCCTACTTAGCAGATACTCGTAACAATGATTCGGGGATCCTTAATCACATGATAGCTACCAATGCAGAAGAAATAAAGACCTGGATCCGTGAGGACGATATTTTTGTGGTCGACAGAGGCTTTAGGGATTCTGCTGACTTGCTGAGAGACTTAGGTATTCAAATGCAGATGCCATCATTCCTTCATAGGGACAAAAAACAGCACAACACGGAGGAGGCTAACAGTTCTAGACTAGTCACCGAGGTAATAGTTTGATCATGTTATCACATTTTGATTCACCGGCTGTTATACCAATAATATTTTATGCGATTCTTGTAAGGTATGCCTGCCATCTATTTACTTTAATGGCTTTCTGAGAAAGTCTGAGCCGGTTTACTTGCGGAAGACGGTGGTTTCTTTCCTGGTACATTGTAACTGGGTTATTCCCTCCACCATATGACTGGAAAAATGTTGAGTCTGATGTAAGCAACATTCAAAATTAAAAAAAAAAAATTAAATTTTTAATTAATTCTTGACTAACCTTTCCCTAACGCCATATTGTCCTTTTGTTTGTCACTCTGATGTTTCTACACCTTACACAAATATAAAAGCATATTTTTCTTCTTTCAAGATTCGATGGGTGGTAGAGTCCGCCAGTGGAAGGATCAAATCATGGAAATATTTGGACAAAATTCTTCCGAACACCCAACTCCCCTTCATTGGAGATTATGTTCGTATAGTTGTGCTCTGTGCAACAAATATTGACCACCACTGAGTACTGCAGAACACGACAAGGACATAGTCCTAGCTGCCAAAATGAAACATCTTTGCTCCGTCAGTAACATATTGCAACAACGAGTCCAAATAGAAGAACTGGATAAGCGATCACATAAATGGAGAAAGGTTGATGCTGATGGCACTGCTTCTGACTTTCCAATATATACGGGGGAAGAGATACGGGAGTTGACTCTGGGAGTGTATCAGATAAAAGTGGCCAAGTCCTATACGCAAGAACATCTATCAGATGAAGGCACATACTATATCCTTGTAGATGACGATAACGATGATCTACTGAGTGCAAAGCTCCAGTCACGGCATACATCGGCAAAACAATATTAGTGTTGGATTGCTTACTGTGACGGTTCTATTAACTCCTGGTATTGCAAATATAAAAGTGGTTCCAGAGTTGTCCGCTGTTGTGCACATGTTGCAAGTGTCGAATGGTATTTATCGTATGCAAGACACTGTGCTTCATCTGTAGCAGGGATGAAAGACTGGTCAGTCAGTCTTACTGATGCCTCCAAAATTCCGGAGCCCGTGGATGAGTCAGAGATCGAAAATGAACTTGAACTTGGTGGAATAAATGCTGCACTTTTAAGCATAATTATCTTGCGACCTCGATTTCATGTTTGGTTCCTAGTGATACTGTCACCATTGTAAACTTTTATTTGAATGATGATGTAAGTTGTTGTATGGATTTTCTAAACCATTTTTTTGGTTAAATGGTAAGGTGGATTCAGACCTATCTTAAATTCATCTCACCATTTAGCCATAAAGAAACAGTTCAGAAAATTCATTGAGCAACTTACAATTCTCAGTTAGTTTTAAATTGTTTTTGTACTTGTGTATGAAGTCATAGTCATGGTTTTGACTACTTTAATTCGCAATGTGTTACTTATTAGAATTGTTGATAAGATACCGAGTTGTTATTGAAATTTAATTATAAGCATTGATTCTATATTTTTCCGGTTCACTACGAAATGACCTGAATGAAGACTGTGCACATTTTAGTGAAATTCGCGAATTACACAGTGTGCACAGTCTTCATTCAGGTCATTTCGTAGTGAATCGGAATAATATAGAATCAATACTTAAGTCAATTTATTACTTTTTCAAGAAATATAATATTCTTCTGCATGGTTTTCATTACTTCAATTGACATTGTATGACTTGTTTAAAATGTGACAGTACATGTGTAATACATTTCAAACCAGTTAATGAAAAATCATAATATTATTCATTGTTTTTAATACTTTAATTACCATTGTGTGACTTGTTAGAATTGTTAACAATATTTTCTAGAAATCTGAGAATTTTAAATAAAAAAAACCTTTTGTGTCCAAAAATATCTTGTAAAAGTATAAAACATTGCTAAATATTTCATTGTATGACTTGTTTAAAATATGAATGAGATTCTCCAGAAATTTGAGTTATTTTTACCAAAAACAGTTTTTACCAAAAACATTTTACTTAAGGTGTAATACTTGCAAAACAAATTTTGTATATTAAAGATAATAATATTATTCATTGTTTTTAATACTTTTAATAATTATCATTGTGTGACGTGTTAGAATTGTTAACAATATTTTCCAGCAATCTTAGAATTTTATACGCAAAATACCTTTTGTGCCCCAAAATATCTTGTAAAAGTATAAAACATTGCTAAATATTTTCTTGTATGATTAATCATAATATTATACAAGTTTTGCACCACTCAAGAGTTTAGTTTTTTACTTTTCTGAATTGTTATTGAGATATTCCTGAAATCTGTGATTTTACACAAAAAACACATTTTTTACCCCAATTTTCTCTTAAAAATGTTATAATAGCTGAAATAGTGTTTGTTTATGATAGGTCAAGACCTTATTCAGCATTGTCATTATTTTAATCGTCTGTGTCTATCTTGTTTAAATTGTAAGGAAGATTTTCCAGAAATCAGTGAATTTTATTTAAAAGACATTTTTATCCCAAAAACTGGATTTTATACATTTTTTTGTCTAATTAAAGCTTTATTATGAAACTTTTTGATGTTATGCAACATTTCCATTTTTGTTTATACCTGTATTATGTTATTTGGATATTTTATTAAAAATGTCCAGAAATCCTTGATTTTTTTTATATTTTTCATGTTTTTTTAACCCAAAAGTATACAGAATCAGCTAAATGATTAAAAAAGTTAGAAATTAAAAGTAAAAAGGGTGATGCAGAAGTATGTCACAATTTCTTTTAATTTTGAGGTTGGACCAAAAATTACCCTTACTGCACCTACTCCTTTGTTACCTTGTCATTTACGCTCGTGATACGGAATGGCTCTAATAAGAAAAGTTTATTCTTCTTAACAAGAGGTATCATATATCACATCGAATATATTTGTACAATTAGTCTACACAACGTCTAGTTACCGCAGGTTCGAGTCTTGCTTACTGGAATCTAAGTTGAATTTAAAAGAAAGTTCCAGTTCACTTGCGAAAGGCCGGTGGTCTCTTCATGATGTTCTAACCCCCTCCCCTATCATTAAGACTGGCTGCGACCACATAACTGAAAAACTGTTATGGCGTAAACAATATCAATACGAAACAAACAAAACTCACGCAACTTTTCATCAATATAAAAAAAATCTAAAATATCATAGTGTATATCTTTAGGAAGTCCAGGATATAGGTACAAAGCTGGTAAAAAGTGGACAAACATGGGCCTCTGTAAATCAAGAGTTGGCATCAGGTGTCATTGAGGAGTAAGTATCCCCTGTCGACCGGTCACATCCGCCGTAAGTCCACAGTAAAATTAAAACTAAATACTTGAGGTGAGAATCCTCGTTGGAACTAGTACAGACGTCTCAACAACCGCCATCGAACAGGTAACTCAACATTTCACTTAGTGAAAGAGAGTAATCGCAAGAATACTATTATACCGACCGTAAAATTTGCGGAACGATGACATCAAACGCGGTTATAGATACCCCTGTGTCAATAATTTGTCAGTGAGTAGTTTACCACTCCAATACAAGTATGTGTGATATTTCAAGTGTTAATTATGTTTTAAAAACCAAACTCATCTAAATCCAGATTATGTGCTTGTTTACATCTATGTTTTTCAAGATGAAATGGTTTTATAACAATACGCTAAATCCACGCAGTTGCATAAGTGCTAGGTACTTAATATTGCCACGCACGTTTTGTCCTAAAACGTGGAACATCTTTTATGTTGAATAGATATAGCAAGAGAACAAATTAAAGGAATTGATGTAACAGGCAAAATGAGAAACAATGACAAGAACAACCATCCTTCAGATAAAAAGAAGATTGATACAGAAAATACAACAGCAGAACACTATCAGGCTGGTGTAGTAATTGAAGGAAGAATTAGTGCATGTGTACGTAGAAATGAGAACGGTGTTACAAAAAACGCCACACAAGAAGTTGGCAGCTACACAAAGTAAGTCGTGACATTTTCTTTTTTGCGATGTGATGTAAATATAAATCTTTCTCGTTGGACTTTGTTCAGCACATATAGGGCAAGATAATACCATGATATCGGCACTTAATACCTAACCTAGGCAGAGTGCAAGGAAACTATTGTTCAGCATATGTAAGTCAATATGACATCATATTATCTTTACGTAGTTCCTTATCTAAGCAGAGTGCAGGAAAAATATTGTTCAGTACTTGTAGGTCAATATAATATCATATTATCTTAACATAGTCCCTTATCTAAGCAGAGTGCAGGAAAACCATTGTCCCGTACAATATAAGTCAAAATGATATATTATCTTTGCTCTGTCCCTGATCTGAGCAGACTGCAGGGAAACTACCGCCACTGCTTCTAAGATTTCTAGGTCTGAGTGGCCCTTACACAGCAACGCAATTAGGATAAGCAATTGATCTTTAGAGGATGAGAAATAAAGAAAACATTAGATACTTGCATAATTGTGCAGGTTTTAATATATCAACTGTAGGGAACTACATATAATGTATGTAATATCTGAAAAAACATATAATGCCAGAATACACACACCGTATAAAACTTCAGAATATCAATAAATATCAGTACACTGCTTGCCGTTGTCTAGTGGTAGAGCGTTCGACTCGCAATCAAAATGTCCCGGGTCCAATTCCATGTACTGGACCATACCATAATGGTAGTGAATGTTCCTTTGTCAATTGCTCGGCATACGATGTGGGAGTTACGAATGAGACTAAAAACCAAGGTCCCGTGTCTCTGCCGGCGCGGAATATAAAATAACTCTCGGTGCATTGGTGTCAGTCCATAGCAAAGGTGAACATTTGTGGCACTTCATATAAAGTTGACGCCATCTCCATATAAGTGATGTAAAACAATACAACAAAAATAACAACAAAACCAAATAAAAATCAGAAAAAAACTAACTGAGACCACTGTCAGATCAATTTATATATGCTTCCACCAACCTAAAGTATTGATCTATTGGTCATAAAAAGTTTTCATTAAATGAAAAAATATCATTAATATCATTTTTGTAAAACATTGCACTCCCAATTGAGACGACAAAATACATTCATAAACACAAAACAAATCACATGTTTAAGCGAAAAATTGTATTTTAGCCGCAAACACGAAAATCTGTGAAGCACATATTCAATATAGAGGCTCGAATTTATTTGAAAAAAAAAATATTTTGTATGTTTCTAAATTGAACTAGAAGTCTGACAAATTTTGGCAAGGTGTAGCATTATGTATTTCCGAATATGAAAATCGATGTATATTTTGTATAATCCGTTATTGTTCATTTTACCATGAAATATTTGAAAATAAATATATTTATCTAAACATAGTTATCAAATTGGGTAATTATAGTTTACGTTCATAGTTAATCGATAATGTATATTCTTTGCCGTATTCGGTTCTAACTACTATTTTCAGTTATATTTGTAAACTTCAAACAAATTGTTATTCAAGCATTTGAAACAAACCACTTCCATAAATGTTTGCAATAAGAAAATGGCGATGTAATCTTGTATAATTCCCGTATGCAAAAGGTTCTCATAACTTAAATCGACATAACATAACATATCTAGTTGAATTCGTATATATTTGTACTGATTTATAGTACATTTCAATATCTTTTTTTCAAGGTCGTCAAGGCAACGATATGACGAAACAAACAAACGCTACATGGTTTTTGTTTGTGCGTTTATGAATTATTTCATGGTAGGTGGATTCAACGCAATGGTGGGTGTTATATTCGTTGATGTCGTGAGAGCCTTTGATTCCAACCGTTCTGAAGCATCTTTGATGCAATCTCTCTCTAGAGGATTCTTGTTCGGGGGAGGTAGGTGGATCATTGCACAGTACCTTACATTAGATATACTTGTGACATGAAAAAGAGTTTCATCGTTGATTGCCTTTAAATTCACGTTGGACGGAAGCCTCTATGAACACAACCATACATACTGCAGAATTATGTATAGGAAACAATATTTTTCGTGGCAACACTTTAAATACGCTAGCAATACTATTTCTTAATACACATGTCTGTGATAGTTCATATGATAACGTAAACAAATGTATAATACACATACTCGCCTGTCTATTTCTTTTGTTGATATTGATTTTTTCATAAATGTATGATTTCATTGTATTTCGATTATTTTAGCGTTATCGATATATTATTACCTGGTCGACATGAACACACTAGACTTGTAGTTTGTAAACATTTCATAATATGTCATAGTAAATGTGTATAACGGATAATTGATGTAAGGAATATTAACATATAGATTTATCATATAAGAAGCACAGGTAAAGAAATAACAAGACATCCACAAGCTAACTATGCCCTTGCAGGCATACTCTCGACCTCTAGCACAAAATCTCTGGCTCCCATGCACGACACTCTAACCACTCGGCCATCTACGCAGTCACAAAAATGAATGTTACGAACCCCAGCCGGAGCATGGTGAGTTTGTAGGTGTTTGTGTCTGTTATTTCTGCTTGATTGCATCCTTCGCGACACAAGGTCTATAATCAATGTTCAATGTTGTAGCAACATTTATGATATATGTATATTAGGGATGTCAAACTTCTGCTTGAATGCATCCTTCGTGACACAAGGTCTATAATCAATGTTCAATGTTGTAGCTACATTTGTGATATATCTATTAGGATTATCAAACCGGTTAACGAACGTTTTTCCGATTGATTACTCTGTTACTTTATCTAATATCCGGAAAAAAAATAATTTTATAGCTATCGGACACTACATAAGGAGGGACCATTGTATCTTATATAAAACAACACATTGGTAGCTTTATCAATATTAAAAATGAAAGATTAAGCTGTCGTAAGTGGATCAAGAATCAATTCTAGAAGATTCGGATATATGATCTCAGATAATATTTCAATGTAATTAAGCAAAATCTAAATGGGTTATGAACCCCGGTACCCAATACATATTCAACGAAATGAATATTAACTAATGTATCGTTAATATTTTCAATGTTTTGCATTAAAGCGAAATCTAAATGGGTTATGAACCCGGTTTTACATGGATTTAACAATAATACTAACGAAATAATATTCTAGAGTAATGGGGATATATGCTCTCAGATAATATTTCAATGTTTTGCTTTTACTTAATTAAGCAAAATCTAAATGGGTTATGAACTCCGGTACCCTACATGGATTTAACAATGTATCGTTATATTCAACGAAACGTTTCAATGTGGTGATTCGGATATATGTTCACTTATAGGTTTTGTTTTCTTAATTTCAGATGTAAATGATCCGGCCCTACATGGATTTCATAGTTTAATTCTACGCAATTAAGTGACTTATGCATGGTTGTTTTCTTAATTTCAGATGCATTACAGGCACAAGTTTAATTATATCATACTTAAAACAATTCATTACATGTATATATCTCCCAGATATAAAATACAAACAACTCCTGTTGGATATAGACACCCATATGACCGGTATAAAATCACTAATTGTTGTATAAACACGTATCTAACGAGGATAGATGGTGGGTCAAATCAATTAGACGATCGTTATTATTTCTAAATATAATAGCGGAAAAAAGAAACTGTATACTTAAAAGTTAAATATAAACATATTAGCATAGTTAAATAGACTAAACGCGTGTTTGAGTACTCAATTTGTTAAATATGCCGTTCGATTCGCCTTGATGGCCACAGCTCGCTTTTCTTGAGTTTCGAGTATAAACGACACATGGTAACTAATCAATTATACTTTCTTGCATTTATTGACATGTATTGAAACAGAAAAGCATTGGTTTTTGAAATAAAATTTTAATTGACAGATGCTTCGCATGAAGCTTAAAGCAGGGATGTTTTAAAGCAATGTGGAAAGTCAGTTTTGAGTTCATATTAACACTGTAAATGCTTTATGGAGACGATATCAGCAAACTTGCACCGTTCGGGACCGCCCACGTTCAGGACACCCGCGTGTGACGTCACGTTGGCAAAATACGTAAATACGGACGACACATTTTCGTAATCGATTCCAATCTTTTTACCACTAAAATCATCGACGGATAAGTCCTCGTACCATAAGGAACAGATTGCGAGAGACCAACATCCGTCGTCGACGTCCTGCTATCTGTCCTGTTCTGCTCTGACATCACCGTGTTGCGAGGTTAGCGTGGTGTAGGAGGCATAGTTGTTTCAATAACAGAGATTGGGCGGAAGTTCTGTATTCGGACGAGTCAAGATTTCATCTCGACACCAGTGACGGTCGTGTTTGGGCTTACCGTCGTGCCTGATAGCGTTACATTGACGCCTGCGTTATTCCGCGCCGCCAATTCGGCGGAGGCGCGTTGTGGTCTGGGGTGGAATTACAACACATGGAAGGACCCCTCTGGTGATATTGGAGGGCAATATAACTGGCGTACGCTACCGTGGCGAGATTGTACTATAGCACGTCATTCTATTCATTCACAACAACCAGCATAACGTCATTCTGCAGCAGGACAACGCACGACTGCACACGTTGTTAGTGACTATCTACAGCAGCAAAACGTGAATGTGTTACCCTGGCCTGCGATGACCGGATTTATCGCCTGTAGAACATGTTTGGGATGTAATGGAACTACGTCCATCTCGAGAGCCAAACCTCCCTTCTACGTTGGACTCTTTGCGTCGTTCTTTATTGCGCATATGGCGGAACATTCACGGACATTTCTACATAACCTTATTCGTTCAATGCGTCGTAGGTATGAAGAATACAACAGTGCAAATGGCGGTCAAACACACTATTAAACTTATGAAACTTTTTTGCACTCCCTTACTTTCAGTGGCTGTTACTATCAACCGTAATGGATATCATCCGTGTTTGAAGTTTGAATTGAACGGCAATGTATTATATTAAATAATGATATACATAATGCAGTATAATATTGTGTAAATGAATTAATAAATGAAATTCTTAAACTACAGTTTCTTTTCTCTGCTGGTATATTTTAAAAAATGCAAAATATACGTGATTTTTAATTTATGTTCGAGTAACGATTACTGATTTTAGCATTCGATAATCGGAAGAATACTCGATTAACCGGTTACTCGTTGACAACTCTAACAGTAATTTATATATGAATATTATAAACATAATACCAAAGTTATAATGCTCAAGACGATATCGTTTCCGTCAATTAGACTTTGTCAGTTGAGCTCCAATTTGAAAAGTATGTGTATTTTCTAAATAGAAAGTAGTATCATACAAGGCCAAATAATATCTCTAAAAATATAGCCGAAATCCGTCTAAGAGTAACCACTGTAAAAAATTACAGTTGAGAGTTGAGAGAGAGAGAGAGAGAAAGACAGAGAGAGAAAGAGAGACAGAGAGAAACAGAGACAGAGAGGTTTTTTTATCAACAGTGCATTACTTCTTACTTTTATTTAATTTCAGGTGTTGTAGGAGAGCTAATGATGCGGAAGTTGGGTGTTGGTCAATGTATTGCTGGAGGAACTATCCTCGTTACGATATCCCTGTTTGCATCTGCCTTTGCTAATTCAATGACCATGATTGTGATACTTGTCGGTGTTGGAGCAGGTGATTATAAGTAGCTATATATATATATATATATATATATATATATATATATATATATATATATATATATATATATATATATATATATATATATATATATATATATATATATATATACATGTATATATATATATATATATATATATATATATATATATATATATCTATTTGTGAATTACACAAACATAGATGAACAAAATAATTTGAGTTTCCTTGAATATGCTCACTTCATTGTACTCAAGTTTGGATGATACTTGTCATTCTTGAAAATAAAATAAATAATTACGTGAACACATTGCATCGCGGGTTTCAAGATTGGATGCTCACATTCAATGCCACACAGACAGAATACTTGATTATTTAAGAGAAAGTAATATAGAATTGATTACCATTGTTTTGTACTAAGCAATACAATCATAACAATGGTTTAATTGTCATTAACACTTACGTCTATCATTTAATGATATATTTAGTTGTAGATTTCACACCCCTGATATGTATAAGAGTTTTTAATGAGACATTTAGTTGTAGAGTTCACATCCCCGATATGTATAAACGTTTTTATCAACAATTAAACATGATCAGTAGAAGGAAGCATCTGTTACTACGCTCATATTTTGGAAAAATCTGTAGTTCACTTATTCAATCAATTATTGATTATGCTGCTTTTATTTTTGAAAGTTGCAACTGATGTTATTCAAATACTTTAGGACAACGACAAGCCGCCTTAAACTCCACCATATAAAGCTTAATCGACATGATGAACTACTTAGATAACGTCTTAAACATTTAGATTCATATCAAAGATGGCAGCGTGGAGACAATTCGTTTTCAAAATTTAGAATAAACTTCCTCCAGAGTAATTGTCGTACTACAACAATGATTTCAATATTATATGAAGAAATATAATGTTTTCTCCCTTCAACAATTAACATTTTCATCACCCACTACAAACCGCAATAGACTGGTCTTAAGCAATAAAAAAGAATATACCACTCAAACACTCAGGGGTGAAAGGGTTAAAGACTGGAATTATTTACCCAAGGCTAGTCGTAATTCCCGAGGGGAACCAGGGCAATAAGTTGTTTATTATATTATAATTATTATAATACAGAATCTATAAAGAATGTCGAAATAGCTGCAAGGTATTTCGCATGAGGGTGACATGACGCACGCGAGGGAGCCGTGAAGTATAGTCTCCCTGACAAGTCACGACTCTCAACCAATCCCTGACTGTGTTTTTTAATGAGGTATAATAATAGGCCTTATCTACTATTTTGGAAAACCTCTAACTTTGTGTTAATAATATTATTATATGTTTATAATATTTGAACTTAATAAGACGCATGTTTCATCTTCACAGGAAATGTTGCTTTTTTCAAGCGGCATTTAAATTTATTGAATGTAAATAAATAAATAAATAACAAAATATATTTTTTTTATTTTCAAAAGGATGGGGTCTTATGATGCCACTGTTATCCACATACATAGTCATTGAACGTGCATTTGATGTCTTGTCTTTCCCGAAATATATGGCATACACAGTAGCAGGAGGAGGGGCAGGACAAATTATATTACCATATATGGCTGAATTAATGCTGGAGGCATACGGATGGCAAGGGACATTCATGCTTATGAGTGGAATATTCCTACATATGGTTATCTTCGCACTTCTCATTGGGTTAAACTTGCCATACAACAAAGATCCAGTTTCGGACAAGAAGAAGAAATTTAAATGCGAATTAAGCATTCTAAAGGATACGTCATACTTATCGGTTTTGCTTATTGATATCCCATTTGGATTAACAGGTGCGTGATATGCTTTTAGTACATGATCATATGTTTTATATCGTGGCTCAGTATGACTCTGTATGATATTTTCTTCACTTCTCAGAGTTAGGCCTCCGTGGGCGCGTGTTTAGTGCATCGGGCTTTAAACCATCAAGTATCTCACCTCCGACCAGCCCTCCTGGAGCTAAGCTGATTTTGTGAGAATGTTTGCTAGTTTATCTGTAGAATGTCGGTGGTCTCTTCCCGGGTACATTGTAACCAGGTTCTTTCGTCTGTCTTTAAAAAATTGGCTTTCACCATATAGGTAAAAAAATGTTGAACAGGGAGGAGTGAATCACCAATAAAAGAAATAAACAAAACACTTCTTTAATGAAAACATTGCATTAAAAAATTTTCATCTGCATCTTTTCAGAATTTGCATATTTGCATAGGTTTTAGGAATATGACAAGTATATATATATGTATGTATATATGTATATATATATATATATATATATATATATATATATATATATATATATATATATATATATATATGTGTGTGTGTGTGTGTGTGTGTGTGTGTGTGTGTATATAATCTAAGATACCAAAGTATAAATCAATAGAATGTCCAGGATAAAGATACAAATACGGTAAAATGGACAAATACGGACCTCTTGAAACTAAGGAGTGGGATCAGGTGGCATGGAGGAGTAAGCATCCCCTGTCGACCGGTCACACCCGCCGGGATTCTACAGTCAAGTCCAATGAAATACGTGAGGAGTGTATCCTCGTCACAATTGGTACAAACGTCTCACCAACCGCCAACGAAAAGGCTTAGTGAAACAGTAATCGCAAACAAGACTATTATACAGACCGTAAAATTTGCGGAACGTTGACAATAAACGCGGTTTTCGATATCCCTATGTCAATAATTTGTCAGTGAGTAGTTTACCTCTGTATACGAAATCTTCATATGTTGTACACGCCCTGGAATATCGGATCATTTGTGAAATATAAACTCCATATGCGGTTGACTGAGGATATTACTACTTAAATGTGGAAAATTTACGATGGGAAAGCCGAAATCGTCGCGTTTGTCGTATAACCATATCTTATAAAGTTAAAACAGTTTCTTTTATATATATATATATATTTTTTAAAATCTACGGATTTTTATCTCGGCGATTACTTCACGTTTAATGAAACACACTATTGTACGATATTTCAGGTTTCTTTGAATCCTGGTATGTACCGGATTATCTGGTAACCATTGGTTACACGAGGGAACAGGGTTCAATTCTTTTGACTGTAGTTGGTGCGGCTAGTACATTTGGAAGGATGTTGGCGGGAATGGTTCATCCAATTTGTGTGTATGTCAATAATGTTGAAATTTATTAGTTTGAACTGCCAATCGATTTATCTTTTATTCCTTTAAGCGATAAAGATCTTGGTGCAGAATTGTATTGATTAAAATAAGGCTTGTCTTGTAAATTGTGCGTCTTTTCCGATATCATGGATCATTTTTAAATTGCAGTTGTATATCTATGCTATGCATTTTAATGAGTTAAGTTTTTATCAGTTTATTTCTACACATTAGAGAGAAACACTTTGATATCAAATAAAGGCTTACATGCTGTCATTTTGATAAAAAAATATATCCCGCGATTAGACCTAAACTTTAAAAAGAAAAACCTAAAAGGACATGTTAACATATCATGCATATATTGCCTAGAGTTAATGAAATACATCGACGATTGATTTTCCTTGCACCCATGTAAAATATCCAATGTCAACCCTGCCATTATTCACATTCGATTTCTTTTCACAAAATGTGTATTTGTATAAAACATCAAATATTTGAACCTTGTAATACAATAATAAAAACTTTTCTTTTTGTAGCGTGTATGCCTTTAACACAATTGACATAGCTTGATTAGTTTAATAACCAGGCTAACATGTAACATTTGTATAATATCATAAACATAATAGAAATATTATAATGCTCAAGACGATCGTTTCTGTCAATACAATGTGCATTTACTTAAAAAATGTGAAAAACAAAACATAAAAATGATAATAAAAGATACTTGTTATTCTTGTTCATGTACATATTTATATATTTTAGGTACACAAAGACAAAAATTATACATCATTGGGTATATTCATTTTTATTACTAGCAGTTTCCCACGTTATGTTCCCATTACTTCCAAATTATGAAATTCTCTTCTCGGTATCAATTCTTTATGGCACAATGTTTGGGATGATTCGTTCACAGACGTCACCAATAATCGCTGAAGCCCTAGGGAGCATTAAATATCCTTTCGCAGTTGCATTAGAAAACACTGTTTATGGCATATCTGCAGCAATGGGTGGCGTTGTTGCAGGTCAGTATATATATTCTGATTGTTTATAAACTGTAGAATAACAATTTTCTTTTTTTTTTAATTTTGTGTATTTTGCTTTTTCATTTATCAACGAATTTAAATCCATAACGAAAGTTTACATGAAGTAATAGTAATAATTTTAAGTTCCTTTCCAAACATGTTTTTTATGTCAACGAAATTTTATGTCAACGAATTTGTTGTATTGTTAACAACGAAATATTAACCACCCTAAAATTTCCGATTCTGTCGTATTTGATTATTATAGACATTAGGACACAGTATGCCGAATACTTAATTCTTTAATTACACAGTTAATGTTAAGGTAAAATATTTAAGTGTTATATGATCGATATATAATACCAGTGGTTAGCTTTTCATCAGTGCAACCCGGGTTTTATCTTTGGATTGGACAGGGTAGTATATCAGATGGTGTTACGGCTGCAAAGTAGGACATGTGGGTTTTCTCCGGGTAGTCTGCTTTCCTCTTACACAGAAAGGAACCCCCCTCCCCCCGGGGTCCAAACCCGGGGCCAACGAGAGACATTTGTATAAAATGGCATTACATGTTAATCGTTGTAAAATAAGTCAAGTTTAAACTTTAGATATATCATACTATAGCAAAATCTAACATATCGCGTTATGTCAGCCCGAGGGGGACTAAATATTAGACCCAGAGCTGATAGTACATGTGATATGAATTTCACCATGTAATAATCTCTCTTTATAATCATTATTATCATGATGTCTATTTGGGAGGCCTCCATTGTGTGGTCTTTTTAAGTATCGAACCATAACTTCACTCTGGTCTAAATAGCTAAGAATACAGAAACCCAGGGGCCCGTTTTACGAAAGATTCTAAGTTTTTGATTTGGTCTTAGGACTACAGTTAAGATTTGCGACCGTTTTACAATGAGTTAAACTTTGTGACTTACGACCAAATTAGGTCATGTCTTTGTGAGTACTCAAAAGTCGTTGCGAAGTTCTAAGTTATTTTTTTGTATTTATTATAACTAATTTTTGTAAAAGTAAATTGTATAAGTCTTCATAAAATGTCAAGATCTTATAAAGATATGCTAACATGCCTTAATACAAGAAGACTGGAGTTAGGGTAATGTTGATAAAACGTTCCTAAGTGTAGTCTTAAGATCAAATAACTTAAAAGACTTACGACTTAAAACTCTAACTTGCTATATGACGACAGACTTACAACTTAAGACTTCTTGACAACACTTGTTATATGATTACAGTTATCATTCTACTTACAGAAGATCGATTACCATTTATGGTTAAATTGTGTTAAAGGTCGTGTCCCCACCAATTAAAATCAGGCTCCGAACAAACTGAAAAAAAAAATGTTGTAACATATGCTCTATATCGGATATAATATTATTGATTTATAATTATTGAAATATATTTTGTTTTGTAGGCGCATTGGTAGATAGTACCGGTAGTTATGATATGGTTTTTTATGTTGCCGCCATTTCTTCCGTTTTCTGTGCCATTTTTACGGGACTTCTCATAATAAAAGACACAATAACCAGGAAATCCCGGCACGTAAGAGATGGAAGCGTGGAAATTTCTCATTTATGATAATGGGCTATTTCTCAATGGAAATGATGATTACCATTCCAAATCATATTGCTAAACATAGAACATTTGTAGAAGAAATCTTACAGAAAAAAAAACTTTTTCTGAAAAAAAAAAAAAATGAATGGAGGATTTAAAACAATGTTGATATATCAGAGCGACGGTGTTTTAATATTGACCTTTGGTGTTTGCTCTCCCAATTTGACATTAGTAGCGAAATATGACTATCCTGCACTTACATTGCCAAGGGAAACTAGAATACAAGACTCATACCGGTTTGCAAACTTAAATATAACAATAAGAAAGTTACCAAAGTGTGATTTAAGATATTGTAAAGTTTAATAAATAACACTGAACACTCATATTGTTTAATTATTATTTATTGAATGTAATAATAAACCTTGGATCACTTTCTATTCGGAATAGACCGTGGCTTAGATTGTGACAAAAGTTTATCACAGCAGTTAGCAATACAATATTTATAGCAGTACATACAATCAATCAATACATTATTACTGGTTTTTCCCAGTTTAAACGTTTATTTTATTTACCTCAGTGAACTTCGATAAAAATGGAGATGTAACCAATGCGACATCTAATAGAAAAATTAGCATAATGCAGATCAATTTCCTCGTAAAATATCGGGTGCTAACTGTCGAATATTTGGCAGAAGACTACTGATGTTGCCAAGACTTATCCGGTAATATATATATATATATATATATATATATATATATATATATATATATATATATATATATATATATATATATATATATATATATATATATATATATATATATATATATATACTTAGTGGAATCTGATTATCTCAAAACTCACGGGACGCTTTTATTCCTCCGAGATATCCGGATTACGAGATAACCAAAATATTATTATATATATTATAATAATATGATATATTATTCCATCTCTAAAAATCAGGACCGAACTTTCCTGTTTTGACATATCCTGAATTTCAAATAATCCGATTTCGACATAACGAAATACCACTGTATATATTGAACTTATTTAAGTAAATATGCCAACATGAAACGTATCATTTTGCAAGTCCTCATGCACCCTTCCAATTCATATATATTAGTCGATAACCAAATCATTAATCTATTTCAGCATAACAGTA
Source organism: Atrina japonica (assembly GCA_030159075.1). NCBI lineage: Eukaryota > Metazoa > Mollusca > Bivalvia > Pterioida > Pinnidae > Atrina > Atrina japonica. The sequence goes on along the minus strand of BROG01000501.1, from coordinate 133,805 downwards.
ATTGACTAAAGGTAATATAAATAAATCAACTGGTTGATCACCAAAAACCAAAATCAAAATTTTATCATGCTTTATCAATTCTTCGAAACTGATATTAGAATGTATGTTTCTATAATAACTGACCTATATTGTTCTCATAAATATTACTGTTGACCTTAGAGATACATGAACTTAAATTTCTGTGCACACGGAAATTGATCGTAAGAATTTAAGAATACAATATTTATCATATTTAAATAGAACATACTTTCCTTGGATGCAAACAAATGAAGCGTGTATACAAATATGATTGTAACGTAAATTAAATTTGAGAAGTTTTATCGGTATCAATTCAATATTTACATTCAGAAGAAAGCAAACAACATCTAAATATAATAGCACAGAATTAATTGTTGTAAACAAACATTTTGTTCTGTAGTAAAATGTGTCTATAAAAACTATAAACATAATACCAAAATTAAGATTTTGCCAAAAAAAGAGCTAATAAACAAATGCTCAAGACGACAATTTATTTCAATAAGATATCCATTGATCGTGAATATAATAAAATAGGTTTACCGAAACGGAAAGTGGTATTGTATGTGTATTTAAATTAGCGCACTCATATTTTAGCGCTTTAAGATGGTATAGACTTATTAGCGCAATCTTTAAATCGCGCAAGTAATTTCATTAGCTTTGTCGTGTATACAGAATGACAGGATGGAAACAAAATTAGTGATGACCTTGAATTAGCGCAATGACGCTAATATTAGAATACCGCTAAAATAAGTACACGTACAGTATCAGAGAGAGGCAAATAAAAATAAACAAATATTATGCCAAGTCCGTAACAGTTGTGAAAAGATGTCTATCTTAGCTTTAGAGGAGTTTAGAATTGAAACGGTACTATTATTTCTCTCTTTCTCTCTCTCTCTCTCTCTCTCTCTCTCTCTCTCTCTCTCTCTCTCTCTCTCTCTTTCAGACAAAGACCAATCAACTATTTAGATAACTGTGGTTACTCTTTGTTTTGGTGGGACCCCACATATTTGTCTTCTGAGTTCAGTAAAGATAAAAATTAACACACGTTTAAAGGCAAAATGATTAATAAGTTATAATGTCCAAATACCAGTAGTCATGTTATGCTTTCCTTTTACATCTGTCTCTTATACTTATCCGCAAAAGTTGAAAGTTTCATTGTATGAATTCAAAATATAATGAGGCATTCAATTAAACCTCATTAACAATATAATGCTGTGGCGAATACTTTTGAAGGTTTGCAAAAGTCATTGTTACTAATATTATATGACCTCGTGCACTAACTTAAAATACAATACTCTGGTGTTTTAAGTTTTTGTTTCTTTTCTTATACTAAGGAAAGTATAAGTGTTTGTACATCAGCGGGCAATACGAAAATCGAATATTTTAAATAAGTTTATTGAATATTACATTGTTTGTAAATTGAAATAACAGAATGTCAACAGCACAGTTAAGCTTGGTGTTAACAAAATATACAAATATTAATTATATGAAATTAATACACGACCGATGTCTGTGATGTCCGCATTTAAGTTCATTATATTGCATTGTCCTTAAAACGACTGCCTCGCATTCCAAATTGAGATCAGCGAAATATTTTGTCGGACAATAGTTAAATAATTTTCAAAATTACTGACCAAGCAAAATTAAAAATCAGATGCCAATAGTTTTTTTCTAATGCTTTTCAGTGATTGTAGACTTTAATGACAGAAGTGTAACGATAAAAAATACACTAAGAAAAAAATATAGTATACTAATCCTAAATTCTGCTCAGTAAGGACTTACATGAATTTCATGAGCTAGAGATCGAGAGATCGAGAGAGAGAGAGAGAGAGAGAGAGAGAGAGAGAGAGAGAGAGAGAGAGTTTGATTTCGCCATGTTTGTATATCGGCATCCAAGCAAAGTGTTTACTATTTCTACACATATCTAATTAATATTACATATACAAATCTCCTCTATCTTTAAAACAAGGATGGTAAATAAGGTAGTTATAATGGGCTTAATAACTAGTAAATTAACAAAATTTATCTCTTCACGCCGTCATACATTAACGGGGAAACGTTTGGGATGTCTTGAGCCACGGGAAGTAACATAAAAACAGCACATATAATGGTTTAAATTAATTTATAGCATTTTTACCGGTTTTTTAACTCGTCTATACGTGGTTTTATTGAAATCATCGACTGAGGAATTGTATTTTTGTTTGTTTGGGATTCGCAATTGTTTTTCGAGTTGAGACCGTCGTTATATCTACTTTTCCATCGAGCTTGACATTACAACCGAACATAACCTTTTCACCGAATTCGAGGTTTCCATGGAACATTTGCGATGGATGTGAGATACTAACAGGGGACGTTGACTCATTCCGGACACCTGGTCCCATCCCGTTTGGGATTAGCAATTGTTCTTTGTGTTGAGTCTTTTGCTATATCTAATTTGTCGTATTATAATGGACTTGGAGTTTTGAATAAACGTTGGAATTTCTTCATTTTATCGTATGACTATGATGATTAGTACACGAGATTTTATTGGGAGGTTTGCCAGGTTACTTGCGGAAGGCCGGTGGTATCTTCCCGGGTTTATTGTAACCGGGTTTTCTCCTTCACCATAAAAACTGGCAATCACCATATAACAGAAAATATTCTTGAGTGTGGCGTATAACAACTGTCAAATAAAAAATACATGTTTTAAAAATCATTAGAAACTCTAGATAAAAAGATATAGGTGGTACCTATGGAGAAGGCGAAAGCATTTACCAGCAGTTTTATATGTTGTCGCTTTTATCCAAAACATGTAAATGTTCAATTGCTAAAATAATAATATGAACTAAGGCAATGCTTTGAAAGGAAGAACAGATCCTATTTTGCTGGTAAAAGCAACACATTTACCACAAAACGCCGTCAAAGTTTAATAATGAGGTCAAATATTTAAAACATTAGCACTTCCGAAAAATAATAATATATCCTCTATAACGTTTGATTTGAGTACGTTCATATGACGGACGAGTAGTCAAGCGTCAATTTTACTGCTTGTTGTTGTTGCCGTTAAGTTGAATTCAAGAATCTTTCACCAAATGCCGGTGAAGGGCTTAAGATTTTGGCCTATGCTCGGCACTTACAGTCATTGAGCAGTCAGGGTTCTTTAACGTGCCGACACCTACTGTGACACGGGACCTCGGTTTTAACTGTCTCATCCGAAGGACAGGAATTCGATCTGCGGTCGGCAACCTGGGGTAAGCTGGATTCGAACTCAAGATCAAGAGTCGAGCGCGCTACCGACTGAACCAGGTCGGCTCAATTTACTACTAGTTTTCTAGGGTACCCATGTGTAATAAGATGAAAATGTTATCTTAACTACATACATAAGGCTGTCGTCTTCTATAAATAACAGGAAACAGGTAAAACCTTCAGGAACGCCATTCATCAGCCAAAAAAAATCATCTTCTTTGTAAAACATTTTCGGGAGTCTATCCGATTTCACAAGGGCTTCCATTTCCACCAAATGTCATCACCGTATACTTATTCATAACATCAAAACTTCCAGAAAAACATTAACCAGAAAATAGTCTCCAAAACGTTTGAATGTGTTCATGAACAGGATGACAAGTCAAGCGTCAGGTAGAAGTCCCTATATTTCGTTTATGTCTCTCGAAAATTTCAAATGTGACTAGATTTATTATAAGGCAAATATATATTTATATATAGTTCCACACAAGTGCTAAAATATAAAAAACCGTTTCACTGTCACTAAAAGAGTGAAAATTAGGGACTTTCTATCTACAATTGAAATTCTGAGCAAATATTTCGACTACATGATTACATGAATATAACTGATCAATCTACCTTAACCATCTGCAATCATAAAAAGCCGTGAACATAACTCCACAACAATCACCTGCTATGTACTGATTCTCTCATAAGTCCCACAGAAAGAAAAGAAAGAAAGTATTCTATGGGTTACACTGATATGACTTTTCTATTGTTGAAAATGAAAGCCTCAAAAATCTTATTTTAAGGGGCCCTAAATACCGAGAAACCCGTTCCTTTAATTGGCGTCAGAATTTCAGTTTAGTTATGAATTCTGTCGAAGATTATGCCAGACGATGGGCCAAACCGTAGAACTAGACACTTTTCCTGAATGGCTAAAAGCCATACGATGGTTGATAAAATATCGTATTCGAAAAAAATTAAAGAGACTATGAAAACACGTTATCCCTCTGTATTTAGTGATCCAGAAGTAGTAACTGAACTGGATAGATTACATGACCAATATGTGCTGGTACCAGCAGACAAAGCCTCAAATAATATAGTTTTTATTTGTAAGGCACATTACTATAATTGTTTATTAGAAGAACTTGTGTTTAAAACGAATTCTGGAAATCCTACATACACACGTAGCTCACTTTCAAAGGACAATAACCTTCAAAATCACGTGTCCATATTACGCTCATTTGATATACCTACAACGGATACCGATTTTTAACTACCATATTTATATTGGATACCTAAACTTCATAAAACCCCATATAAGCAAAGATACATAGCAGGATCCAGCAAATGTTCTACCAAACCTTTATCTTTACTCTTTACCAAGATATTGACAGCCGTTAAGGAGAAACTTCAACAATACTATACAGTTGATTATTCCAGAAGCGGTGTCAATCAGATGTGCATACTTAAAAATTCTAAACAGCTTTTAGAAAATTTGAAGGCACACAATTTTTCTCGAATTCACAGTATCAAAACTTATGACTTCTATACTATTTACACAACTATTCCACATACAAAATTAAAAGAAAGAATTTTTAGCATCATAGACAACTGTTTTTTTCACTAAAGGTGGTACCCGAAAATTTAGATATCTAGTGATTGGCTATCAGGATACTTATTTTGTCCAACACCACTCTGATTCTACACATAAAAATACTGAAGTTGATATAAAAAACATGCTGGAATTTTTAATAGACAATATATTTGTAATTTTCGGTCTTTCAACAAACTGTCGGCATTCCTATGGGAACCAATTGTGCCCCTTTATTGGCCGACCTGTTCCTTTATTCATACGAAGCAGACTTCATTCAGAAATTGCTGAATCAAAAGAAGAAAAAGTTAGCGGTGTCCTTTACTTTGACATTTAGATATATCGACGACGTTTTTTTGTCAATTAATAATGACAATTTTCAGACATATGTCAATGCGATATATCCCAGCGAACTAGAAATTAAAGATAAAACAGAATCAAGCACACACGCTTCATACTTAGACATTTTACTTTATATAGACACAGACCGGAAATTAGCAACTAAGTTATACGACAAACGCGACGATTTCGGCTTTCCTATTGTAAATTTTCCACATTTAAGTAGTAATATCCCTCAGTCAACCGCATATGGAGTTTATATTTCACAAATGATCCGATATGCCAGGGCGTGTACAACATATGAAGATAAAATATACAGAGGTAAACAACTCACTGACAAATTATTGACACAGGGATATCGAAAATTTAAGTCAACGTTCCACAAATTTTACGGTCGGTATAATAGTTTTGTTTGCGATTACTCTGTTTCACTAGGTGAAATGTTGAGTTGCCTTTTCGTTGGCGGTTGTTGAGACGTCTGTACCAGTTGTGACGAGGATACACTCCTCACGTATTTCATTGGACTTGACTGTGGACTCACGGCGGGTGTGACCGGTCGACAGGGGATGCTTACTCCTCCATGGCACCTGATCCCAACCTCTTGGTTTCCAGAGGTCCGTGTTTGTCCAATTTTACCGGATTTATATCTATGTCCTGGACATTCTATTGATTTATACTTTGGTATCTGAGATTTTTTATATTTTCTACGGCATTATTTCTCAATTTCTTTTAAGAAAACTCTGAATGATAAGACATAGTTTACAGTTGTTAGAAACAGTTTTATTTTTGCTAGTTAAAACCAATGATTCAGATCGGTAGAAATCGGTCCTGTGGCATTCTACGACAATGCTGATCGACCCAAATCGTCCCGCCGGCACTTTAAAGGTTAATGTGACTAAATCATGTACCAAGTGATAACTGATAACGTTTGTGCGGTACTAGTATCGCCAATGGTGATGGAATGTAACTCTACGTAATCTTCCCGCTGTGATGACGTTACCGCGGAATATCACCTGCTAGCGTCATTCCATCACTAATAGAAACAAAAGTCCCGCACAAACGTTATCGGGCATCACGTGGTACATGAATTAGCCCCGTTTAAATGAACATCCAAATGGAACTGCCCATTCTCTATAACATCACAAGTTATGAAATATTTAATTCTATTTAATGATAAAAAATATTAGATAAAAACGCATGCAACTACAGCACCGTTTTTTTCGATTTTATTTGGAAAACTCTTAATCAACAATACTTGTTTTCTTCAACGGCTTTTGTTTATCCATGTTTGTAACAACTTGGTACTGTCCCTGTTTAAATATTGAATGAAGCTGAAATGCAAACATTCTACAACACTTAGGAAATATTGAAATGTTTACACGTTAGATTGTATCCTAATGAATATGTACAGGTAAGAACAATATACTATTGGATTAAAATTTAAAAGGAAAATATAACTCTCTGTCGCTTGTATTTCATTACAGTTGCTAAAATGACAACAAAATGAAAGACTTGAAGGTAAGTATATCGTAATCTTTTATGTGAATATTGTAATTGGATACCTTAATATAATTCCTATATCTTTTTTTTAATTAATTCGGACATTATGTGTACTATATGTATTTCGTTTTGAAGATTGAATTTTATCTGTAATGCCCAAATGTTCATCAAAACTTATTATTTCTGCGTTATTCTTGCTATATATTTTAAGTGTTAATTAAATCATTTTCCTCTAAAGAGGACTACATATGTTAACTCTAAATGCATGTCAAAACGATTATGAGTCAAATCTATTCCAACGTACCACATGCAAAATTTTGTGGGGTAATAGTTGATGAAATAACAATATGTGGATTGCATATCCATAATGAATTTTTAAATCAATTTCTAATTATAAATCTACCCGGCTTTCAATCTAATCTACATATTTGACGTGATTTTTATTTCATTATATGAATTTTCTGAATATTGAAAAAAATACGGAAATATCAAAAATATTTCTTTTTTCTTAAAGACCAATGACAACCACTAACGTTTCACTCTAACCCTAAAGTTTTCCGATCTCTGATTTGTTATCTCCAGGTTGCCGTTGCTCGTGATCGGGCTTAAAAGAAACATGCATGCATCGCAAGCTTTATTTATAGTTCAATCTCTTGGACTAAGTTAGTAAATTATTTTGATTGTATGAAAAAATGTCAGATGACGGTATTCTACCGCAAGTTCCTGTATTGCACATTGTAACCTTCCTACTTCTTTTTCTCATTTGTATTCGACTATTTGACGTATTTTAATTTCATTTATTCTACTTCAATTTGAAATGTACTTCAAATTGAAATCTGAGTAGCATGTTTTCCATACAAAATAATTGCAGACTGTACAGATGATTAATATATATATATATATTAGGGTTATCAAATCGGTCATTTTCTTTTAACCGGTTAACCGAATGTTTTCCCGATCGAGTACTCGGTTACTTGGTCACTCTTGTAAGGTATCAGTTGCATACCCAGATATCATTCAAGGTGGGAGGTGCAAGGAAATATTTATTTGCTCGAGGAGGTATATTATCTTATATCCGGAAACCATATAATCTTAAAAGCTCTGTAAGTCATTCTATAGCTTTCGGACATTTTTTGTCTTATCTAAAAATTGGTAGCTTTATTAATATTAAAAATGAAAGATTCAGCGGACGTAATTTGATCAAGATTCAATTCTAGAAGATTCGGTGATATGCTTCTAGATATTCATTGTTTTGCTTTTACTGAATTAAGCCAAATCTAATTGGGTTTGTAACCCCAGTACCCTAAATTGATTCATTAATGTATCTTTTTTTTCGATTCATTTCATGTATATATCGCTCGGATATTAAATGCAAATAACTCCCGCTTGATTTAGCAAACCAAGACACTAATTGTTGTAGAAATACGTAGCTAACGAGGATAGACGGTGGGACAAATCAGTTACACGATCATTTTTATTTCGAAATATTTCAAAAATACAAAATATAGGTGATTTTTAAATTATGTTCGAGTAACCGAGTAGTGATTTTAGTATTCGAAAATCGGACCATTCGACGAGTACTCGGTCAACCGGTTACTCGTTGACAACCCTAAAATATATATATATATATATATATATATATATATATATATATGTGTGTGTGTGTGTGTGTGTGTGTGTGTGTGTGTGTGTGTGTGGCGCGTCAAGGTGTTTCCTGAGATACTTTTGAAATTAAAAAAAAAATCCGGAGCACCCCTCATGATCTGCGCTTGCATATGCTATGTTAGCTAAAATTTTATTCATTATGAGGAAATAATCACTTTGAGAAACTCTAAACCTGGTTTCCCGAACCTTCTGGTATTCGGTCTCTGTCTGTTCTGAATTTCACTGTCTATTTTTTCAATCAATCAATGTTTATAGCTTTGAAAGAATAAATATGTTCTAATTCATCACCGAACAGCTACAAAATGAATCATCAAGATTCGTTAAATTAAAATAAAAACATGGGTAAAATACCCCGACCCCTAGTATAATCGCTAGCATTCAGCTAATATCAAATGATATTTCCTTTAGTTCATAAGTTTTAAAATTATTCTATCGATGTAATACTTTTGAATGTTAAACAAGTCAAAATTAGCATCTGGAATCTTCAAAATGTCCTCTCAAAGGTTTAAGAATTCCCCGGGGGAGCACACAAGCGACCTCTTCGGCATTACGACTTATACTACCTTTCTTTGATATTGATAATCAATGTGATATCTGACTAAGTCGATAATTTTGTCTCGAAGCTGGATATGTCCCCCTCGGGTTTCATATTTCAAAATGAGTCAGTAAAAACTGCGAGTCGCCTTTCCCAATGACTGATTTTCGCTACACAATTTATCCAACAATATAAAATGATACACGTGTTGTGTGACAATTTTAAATAGTACCCTTTACTAAATTTTAATTTGTAATAAATAAAAAAAAGAGTACAGGACAATGAAATGTTGCTTTGTACTCATTTTTAATTTATTACAAATTAAAAATTAGGAAAGACAATAGTGTTATCATGTTACCCCTCAAACCACCCCTACCCGATTTGAAAACATATCTATTACGTCAGCTATTTAGTCCAATGTATTGGCTAAGTTTACGAGTCAAGTCCTCCAACGAATAGTAGCATAAATTTATAATGTTTAAACAATTACTCAATGCATATCTGACCAGAGGTGAACCGAGGATTTCAAGTTCTTCGTCGAGCGTAGCGAGGGGCGAAATTTCTAAAACTGAATTTGTTACTAATTTTTCAACTTTTATGGAAAAATTAAATGTTTTACTAATTGTTTTCCAACTTGAGGGTGTGCACTTCTACCAGAATGTAATTCACTTAATCAATGCACATAATCGTAAGAGGTGGATTAATTGTAAGTCAATATTTCGCTAGAAGATCGGGTTTTACGCATCTTTCAGAAGATGATTGAAATTTGAAAGCCCGAAAACGTATCCATATAAAAAATAAATGTCACGGGATCTGATATGCTCCCCGTAAATAAAAAAAATCATTTTAAAGACACAATTACTGGGTGTTTTAAAAACAAAGTTATAAATGGTTGAGGAAGTCTATTACAGTATTTCGTTTCCTTTCTATTTTTCGTCGAAATAATTTCGTTTTGTTTAACCCGAATGAAATGATGATACCGTATTAGAATGACCCCATTATTCCGACAGAAGAATATCCGAATTTGTTGTCAACAATATATTTTAATTATACGCCCGATTGTATATAATCCAACAAAATTAATTCCGAATCTTTTATACTACATATATACGCGTATTTTACTTCACTAGTTCCAATGCTGATCAGTTTTATATGGAGCCATGATAAGCATAGCTCACAATTTGCATCGCGAGAAAAGCTATTTTACCATATCGGGTTAAATTAATAACCACCAGAACTGGAATCAACCATGGCAATGAAAAAGCTATTTTGCGAGTGAAACACAATGTCAAGTTGACATTTATATTGGGAAAACCATGGGGGTTGTCTTCAATTTAACGATGCAATAAGCTTTACTGAAATCAATTTGCATTGATGTCGGGATAAAAGCTGCCGGAATAAAAAATTAATAGCCGATTGAGTTTATTTATGTCGTAGTATATAGCTGGTGGATTATCATTGTCAGAAAAATAGATATGTGATATGGAATACCTGGAACATGCAACATATTTAGGTTTAGGGGATATGGCTTTGGTTGTCAGACGGGCTGGTTGCTGCGATTTTCTCTGAAAATGGATTGTTTTAATATCGGTTTAAGAGCCGCAATGATATCTTATAAAATTTATTTGGTGAAATATTTTTATAAACCGAATGTTCATATTTTTTATATTTTTGGAACCGGTCACGATGATTCTCTATTCCATCGAGAAAAGTAATTACTGTGCAGTTACTGAAATAAAATGTAAGAATAGAAGCGATATGAAAAGACTAGGACTACAAAAGCTTGATTATACAACAGTATTAAAACATTAATCCTTATTTCGATATCTTTATAAAGAATGATTGATAAATTATTAGATTTATTTTAAATTGAAGACCACGCCTTGCATTTCATATAGCTATACACCTAGCATCGCATCCAAGCTATTCAATTACAAACAGGCTTTGCAGTGCCTGGACATCAACCATCTTCTACACAACATCGTCACATGTTCATGTGCTTCATCACCTTTCAAATACAATCCTATCGGGCATATCATCTATTGTTGAAAATGAAAGCCGAAAAAATCTTATTTTAAGGGGACCTAATTACCGGGAAGACCGGTCCTTTAATTGGCGTCAGAATTTCAGTTTAGTTATGAATTCTGTCGAAGATTATGCCAGACGATGGGCCAAACATGAAGACGTAGAACTAGACACTTTGTCTGAATGGCTAAAAGCCATACGATAGTTGATAAAATCTCATATTCGAAAATTTGAAGGGACTATGAAAACACGTTATCCCTCTGTATTTAGTGATCCAGAAGCAGTAACTTAACTGGATAGATTACATGACCAATATGTACTGGTACCAGCAGACAAAGCCTCAAATAATATAGTTTTTATTTGTAAGGCACATTACTATAATTGTTTATTAGAAGAACTTGTGTTTAATACGAATTCTGGAAATCCTACATACACACGTAGCTCACTTTCAAAGGACGATATCCTTCAAAATCACGTGTCCGTATTACGCTCATTTGATATACCTACAACGGATACCGATTTTTAACTACCATATTTATATTGGATACCTAAACTTCATAAAACCCCATATAAGCAAAGATACATAGCAGGATCCAGCAAATGTTCTACCAAACCTTTATCTTTACTCATTACCAATATATTGACATCCGTTAAGAAGAAACTTCAACAATACTATACAGTTGCTTATTCCAGAAGCGGTGTAAATCACCTGTGGATACTAAAAAAAATCTGAACAGCTTTCAGAAAATTTGAAGGCACACAATTTTTCTCGAATTCAAAGTATCAAAACATATGACTTCTCTACTATTTACACAACTATTCCACATAAAAAATTAAAAGAAAGACTTTTTAGCATCATAGACAATACTTTTTTCACTAAAGGTGGTACCCGAAAATTCAAATATCTATTGATTGGCTATCAGGATACTTTTTTTGTCCATACCACTCTGATTCTACACATAAATACACTGAAGTTGATATAAAAAACATGCTGGAATTTCTAATACACAATTTATTTGTAATGTTCGGAGACGTGGTCTTTAAACAAACTGTCGGCATTCCTATGGGAACCAATTGTGCCCCTTTATTGGCCGACCTGTTCCTTTATTCATACGAAGCAGACTTCATTCAGAAACTGCTGAATCAAAAGAAGAAAAAATTAGCGGTGACCTTTACTTTGACATTTAGATATATCGACGACGTTTTGTCAATTAATAATGACAATTTTCAGACATATGTCAATGCGATATATCCCAGCGAGCTAGAAATTAAAGATACAAAAGAATCAAACACATACGCTTCATACTTAAATATTTTACTTGCTATAGACACTGAAGGGAAATTAGCAACTAAGCTATACGACAAACGCGACGATTTCGGCTTTCCCATCGTCCCATTTTCCACATTTAAGTAGTAATGTCGCTCAGTCACCCGCATATGGAGTTTATATTTCACAAAGTGAAATGTTGAGTTGCCTTTTCGTTGGCGGTTGTTGAGACGTCTGTACCAATTGTGACGAGGATTCACTCCTCACGTATTTCATTGGATTTGACTATGGACTCACGGCGGGTGTGACCGGTCGAGAGGGGATGCTTACTCCTCCATGGCACCTTATCCCACCTCTTGGTTTCCAGAGGTCCGTGTTTGTCCATTTTTACTGGATTTGTATCTAAGTCCTGGACATTCTATTGATTTATACTTTGGTATCTGAGATTTTTTATATCTAAAACAAAAGCTTTACAAGAACGGGATGAAGAGATTACCGATACCACATCTTCTTTAATGTGTGTTTGCCTGTCGTTTGTGTTTTGATTTGTTTTTAAACTTCAACCCATATTTACTCAGCATTGCAGCCTATCATTACCCCTTCAGATTATATAAAAAATATGCTTACGTTCAGACCCATATCCTATTAAACTAGATCTAGTACATTTTCATCTTAAAATACATTTTAAGGAACCAGTAAACCCTACAGCAATCACAACGCCTGTATAAAAATGTAAAGTCGCTCGAAATTGTGCGCCGACAATTTTACAACTTGTGTGCTGATTATAACGTATTTTTTTTGGCTTATTGCGTCATTGTCAAGGTTCCTTTTTGCCTAACGCGTCTAATATATATATATATGTTGTTTAAGTGATAATAAAATGAAGTAATTTGATTAAAGGATGTAGTAGTCCTCAACATTATCTTAATATTCACTCGACTATTTCAGCGCAGAGTAATGGTGGCTGTGTGGTTAGTATATAGCTAATTATATGTTGAAAATGTTATCCACAACATATTTACAGCAATATTGTTTATTTATAGAGTCTTGTCGTTCTGTTGATGTTGGTTGGACAAACATTAAGTGATTATGGTAAGTCTTGTTGTATACTAATAGTCTTTTTTTGTCTTTTCCTTCACCTTGTTTGCATTTGTACACAGGGCATTTAATTTCGCCCTGGTAAAATACAATTAATTTGTATACGTTGCTTTTTTAAATACTTTATATTTTCCCTATTATTGCATGGGTGTGTTACTTTCCATTTTAATTCCAGAAACGAAAAAATGAAGGAAAACGATCACGAAAAGACATTTTCGAGTTGTTCCATTTCGTAACGGTTCTTCCTAATAGTATGTAGTTTCAAAGTAAAAAAAAAATAAGGGAACCATCACTTCCGGTAAATACTACTATACTGAAAGTGACCTTTTCATACATTCCGTCGTTCCTTCGACATAAAGCGATCTGATTTGTACCGTATACGCACCGGGACCCTTCACCAGTCATAGATACACAGTAAATGGTATTAGAGATTGAAAAACTAGTAATATCCATTTATTCCCGAAGCCAAATGATCGAAGACAGAATAACCAACACACATGTCAGTACAACTAGACTGGCAGTCACAAAACACAAATACTCAATTTCAAGTACAGTGGTATTTTGGGCTAGGTAAGAACTTGATGTCTGTCTTAGATACTTTGCTTCCTATACACCATAAAACTGAATGCTACAACACAATACATATAACCTTATGGGTGAAATCTCGTTAAACACATTTTAGGTAATGTAGCATAAAGATATTAAAATTATACAGATAAGTAATCTTTTTTTCTGAATTTCGTGATACTTACGAGTCCACAGTGTACAATAAAAACATACATTAAATCCCGTGGAATCTGAAAGTGAGCCGGATCGTCATATGCATATGATAATTAAATGTTGCTCCGTCCCTCCAATTTCATTGAGTTGAGATGAATTTATGGTAGAAATGTTATAAAGTGATATGGAAAATACGGTGCTACTGGAAATATGATTTTACAAATACGTATCAGGGGGATTGTGTAACAACACACTGAAATAACATTATGAATTTATCAAAGCCCCACCCCCCACACACTGAGTTATTTATATATATATATATATGTTATAAAGTGATATGGAAAATACGGTGCTACTAGAAATATGATTTTACAAATACGTATCAGGGGGAATGTGTAACAACACACTGAAATAACATTTTGAATTTATCAAAGCCCCACCCCACACACACACTGAGTTATTTATATATATATATATATATATATATATATATATATATATATATATATATATATATATATATATATATATATATATATATATATATATGATGTTTAGGTCAATACTATTATTTCACTTTATTGCAATTAAAACTGTCAGCTAATTTCCTGCAACTGAGATGGCAAAAAGACAAACCAAACATACATTTGTTAAATTTAGTTTCTAGTCGATTTGGGTTCCATGGGGAGACATTTTTTACAAAAGTGTTTCATTTGTCTGACTAACATTGTCTACCTGTCTCCTGCTGGGATACAAATTTCACTAGAGTGATACAATCATTTACAGGTGAATACGCTATTATGAATAAATAATATGAATGATCCAAGAGTAAATACTTCATATATTTGCGATAATACCTCTACTTGACCGAATACACAAATGATATAGGTAATAGCTCTAAATTTGTTAAACAAAATATAATTGTCTTAGAAAAATTAATGGATATTACATGCTGATATTTACGTCAGTAGAACGCATTATATATTCTATATTGACTCGATATGAAAATAAATACATTTTGTCTCAATGTTTAGTGTTTGCTGCCAACATTATTAAGAAAGTTTGCAAATATATTTGTATTAGGTAAAAAGTATGGTCAAGGATGCTCACCGCATTTTTGTACCTATTTCAAGATTAATATATCGTTATAGTTAATAAAACTGGTAAACAATTATAATTAAATAATTAAAACGTGTCGAAAATAGTTTTGCTTTCATTTTCATTTGACTTATAATCATGGGCATCCTATATAGTAGTATATACAGCAAAGACCCGCGATATTATTACCATAAGGGTTATTCAGCTTTCGGTATATTGTTATTGCAAACATTTTTTTTTCTCCAACTAGCTTTTTGTGTCACCTCTAGCTAAACACTGCTGAGACAATTTTGCTTAAATTTACAGTACATATAAAGCATAACAGGTCCTAGTTATTTTTATCAATATTGTTATTATCATTTTAATCATCATCATCTTCATCATCATCAGTAGTAGCACTAGTAGTAGTAGTAGTAGTAGTAGTAGTAGCACTAGTAGTAGTAGCACTAGTAGTAGCACTGGTAGTAGTAGTAGTAGTAGTAGTAGTAGTAGTAGTAGTAGTAGTAGTAGTAGTAGTAGTAGTAGTAGCCCTAGTAGTAGTAGCACTAGTAGTAGCAGTGGTAGTAGTAGTAGTAGTAGTAGTAGTAGTAGTAGTAGTAGTAGTAGTGAAATATTGTCTTTGTATTTTGCTGACTGTATATATAAATTGAGGATGTTTTCCACGTCTTTTTACGAGTATGTTCAATACGTGTTCGGTATATAGTTGTTCCTTTCGTTTATTAGTAACGTTTTTGCCATTGCTTACAGGGACGATTGTCCGGTATATCACAGACATGTATGGAGACACGGACATAACAACAGCAGATGCTACCACGTATCTTGACCACATAAACACTTTACTAGTCGCTGATATCAAAAGTAATGACAACTACCTACCCGATTCTCTGGTATGTTTAAATTTCAACTGTACTAGAAAAGTAGGGATTTCTGGTTCTCTATCGCCCACTTTCCACATAGTAGATAGCCAATAGATTGTAAATCAATACAATCCATGGTATTGTAAGACATTTTATATATAAGTAATCTTAAATAATTTTATTCCAGACCGCATTTTCTTACACGTGTAGCCATAATCTATATTTAGTATCAGTTAAACTATATTATTATTGTTTATTGTTTCGATAGTTTTTCACTTTTATGGAAATGTCACCAGCGCTTTAAGTGAAGTTCCAAAATTACGACTTGTGCTATAGACTTATAATTATAGTGACACGGGAGACCTTGTCTTTAAGATATCCACCGTATAAATGTATGTTATGTTAAATTTTGTTATTTCCCTCACAATCTTGGAAAATTCCAGGAAAACGATAATTTCATCGAAATATTATAAAATTAGTTTTCTTTAGATGAAAGACCTATTCTTTACGTTAATTTCATCAAACAATTACAGCAAATGTATTTTATATATGTGATATAGATTAACTTGGATATAAGTCTTAAACAAGTAATTGACAACTTTGATATGCAATATTTGTTCCCTCTGATATTTGGTCCCTAAAAACACATGGGACATACCTATCTATCATAGAATATTATCATGATAATGCCTTACCAGGCATCAAATTTAGACCTTTTTATACAAAGAATACCTAAAGGCTCATGTGAAATGCAAAGAACTATTGATATATATGGATGTTCTTAACATGATCTGAAATGACACCTATGAGTAAATTCACAATTGATATTATTTGAACACATAAAGATGACATGATTTTGTTAAATGTTGTCAGTTGCTGTATATCTCGGATGAATTTAGTAATTAAAAAAACCCAATTTTTTCATAATTATGAGACTAGAATACTCATGAATGACTTTTCCTATAGGGATATTAGCTTTCTCAAACACACTATATTTGACAAATTTTATTGGCTGATTTTTTAGGTTGAAATATCACATGCAATGGACATGATTATTGAACAGTTTGAAACACACCCACATCCTACGGCTGATATAATAAATGTCACGACTGGTAAGTCAGGTTTTACTGTGGCACCCAAGAAAGAAAAAAGAATATTCACAATTATTACATTGTCATTGTTGTATTAAGGTACTAATTCTTAGGGTTTAATATACAAAATTGCATTAATTACCTCTGTATAAAGGGCACCTGTTCATTAGAGAGGTCATCTACCATAATATTTATTTACCTTTTTTTCATGAATAAACCCCCTTATAGAAGCTATGTGTCTCTTATGGCTAGTTTTAACAGTTCCCATAAGTGGCTTTTATAGACAAGTTCTTATTTTTTCATTACTCGTAAAATGTTTCCATAGTGACAAACATTTTCCCTTTAACTGTTTTAAACATTGCATCCGCAGTTAAGGTGCTTATTGTAAAAACAGAGTAAATACGTCTAGGAGGCTTTTTAGTTTCTGATATGTATTGCAGGAATGGGGATTTTAATGCAATTGGAAGAATTCCTATTTATTCATAATCTTACTGCAATGTTAAAACTTCATTTTTCCCATAAAACCTATAAAGAAACCATTTTCCTCCTTTCTCATCATTATGGAATAACATCAATGATACTGTATAAAACTAATACAGGAAAGTACCCAAAATGTTTTCCAGTATCTTGGCCTGATACCAGTGCATTGAATGTTCTCTAAATTGACAACAACTACTACTAATACTACTACTACTACTACTACTACTACTACTACTACTACTACTACTACTACTACTACTACTACTACTACTACTACTACAACAACTACTACTACTACTACTACTACTACTACTACTATTACTACTACTACAACAATTACTACTACTACTACTACTACTATAACTACTACAAAAACAACAACAACAACTACTACTACTACTACTACTACTACTACTACTACTACAACAACAACCACAACAACTATACTACTACTACTTCTACTACTACTACTACTACTACTACTACTACTACTACAACTACTACTTACTACTATTACAACAACACAACAACTACTAACCACAACAACAACAACAACTACTACTACTACTACTACTACTACTACTACTACTACTACTACTATTACAACTACTACAACAACTACTGCTACTACTTCTATTACTACTACTACTAGGCATCCATGCGGCGTCCTTTTTTCATATTTGTCTTGTTAAGATAATGAAGAGATCGATGCAATAACATTTAAATACATATCATTCGTACGATTTATTCTAAAATAAATTTTAAATGTCTATGTAAATGTATTGTGTTTAAACATATATCAAAAACAAGTTTAATTGGAGTTTTAATTGAAATGATCATGTATTTCTAATCAGATCCAATTTTATTGTTGTTATTCTTGGTATTGATTGTAACTACAATTTTTATTATTGAAATACCAAAATAGCTTTGCAAGTGGGGCCAAAACAATGCTAAGAACGATCGTTTCTGTCAATATGACTTCATCAACTGAGCTCGAATTTAAAGAGGCATTAGCTGTGTTTTCAAAAAAGATATTATTTAGATTTTTTAACTTTTACTTCTTGTACTTGATGTACAATAACAAATTCGAGTTGTACGTACACAGGCAGAAAGATCTTATATTCCTTTAATAATTTGTGAAAATAAGGTCAAGTCCAGTGTGATATTAATATACAAAAAGGTGCCAAACCTGGGTTTCTCAAATAATTTTCCCAAAATATTAAGGAATTTAATAATTGTTATGCTTGTGTATGTTTTGTTATTGTATGTCAATCTAAGCAGTAAAAATGGGGACAATTGAAGAAGAAAACACAGTTAATGCTACTTTAATATGAATGTATATTCCCGAATTATGGCCAAATAATAAATCTAAGAGCGAATTTATTGAAAGAGAATTGGTTTCAGTTTTGGTCTCTGCCTTTAACATGGTTTGAAACTAGTTTCGTTTAGTTTGAAGTAAATGATAGGTATGCATTTTTAAAATGACCGACATATAAGAAATTGTTGTGTACTCCTGCTTAAAGTGTATATTTTTTCGAGTTGTACAGTATCTGAACCCTTATCAAAATTTCACTGCAGCAGAATTTCAAAACTTTATTAACGAAATAAAAGTGTCACAGTAAGTTATTCATCTGTCACATTACTGTTGCGTCGATTAAACACCATTTTGTATGCGTTTGACTGCATGTAAATCATTTAAACCACCTCCAGAGGTAGTTTCGTTGGAAACCTGGTCTAGTTTAAAACTGTTAGCGATAACTGAAAAAACAACTAATTGCAAACCAGTTTGACGCATTATATGAAAGATTTATAAAAATATCTATAAACCAAAAGAAGTTAATAAAATTCAGTGGTAATGGATAATGGGACTAATTCATGTACCACGTGATACCCGATGACATTTGTGCGGGATTATTGTTGCTAACTGTCAGTGATGGAATGACGCTAACGTCATTTCTGCAAGAAGATTACGTGAAGTTACGTTCCATCACCATTGGATATAATAGTACCGTTAATAGAAACGTTATCTGTTATCGCGTGGTACATGAATTAGTCCCATTGGTAAAATATTGGTTAGATGGAAATACATTGATGAGAAATTAAAATAAAAAGATTGAGTGCTGTGGTAATGTATATAGTGAATATTTATTGTACATTATAAGTCATAGCCATATTTCACATTTGTCGTGATGAACATGTTCGATGAATCATCACTGATATTAAGTAACGTCTTATGAGTTGCCTTGTTATATAGTATAGCTTTGACACCACTTTTAATATCACTTTCTCATTTCAGGAATCGTTAGGCTTGCAAATTCAAAACTTGTAGGAATAAACCAGGCGGTTTGTTCATATGAAGATTCTGGTTGCACTTTTAACGTTCTGAAGGTGAGGCAAATCGTGTTACAGTACTAATTGTTTTTTAAACAGTGTTTTTGCCATAGACAACAACTGTTTTCAGTTCTATGGTGGCGATGAATATTTAATGTGAAACAAGACAAGCGGCTTACAATGTACTAAAAAATGACCCTCCGGCCTTCCTCAAGAAAATAAAACCAGTTAAGGGTCCAGCGGGCCTCGAATCCCCATTGACTAGAGGTGAGGTATTGTATGAACTCGGCCAAAGAATCCCGAATTTTTAGAATGATTATTGACCCTGAGTAAAAATGCTGTGTTCACACTTTACTGTTTAGCGTTACGTTTTTTAATTTGTGTAAACACTCAGTGGTGTTCTGTAGGTAGAAAAGTCAACATTGTATGTTTATGTTTATGTTTATGTTTATGTTTATATGCTTAATGAGTTGAACAAAACTATTGGTCTTGGAAAATAAATTGGCACATGTATACAAACACGACGAGTCAAAATTAATATCAGAACAGGGGTGCCAGGCTACTTGTCGTCACAAAAGTATTAGAGCTGTATTAATGCATGCAATTCGTGCAAGGCAAAAGTATTGCTCTGCTTTTTGACAGAACCCGGATGTGCCACTTTATCCTGGTAGACCTATACCTATACAGAACCCTTTATTTGGAAAATAAACCGTAATGGTTTAGTCTTTGACAGACCCCGGGTGTACTAATCTAACTTGGTAGATCTATACACCAATGAAAACAATAAAAGTATCCCCAGAAGCATATGCTTCGACAACTGAATGCATTGGTTTACATATCAAACTTAAACTGTATTAGAATATAAAAATATCAAATGCCAAAGTATAAATCTTCAGGATGTCCAGGATACATATACAAATTTGGTGAATACTGGCTTATATGGACCTCTGAGAATCTAGAGGTGGGATCAGGTGCTATGGAGGAGTGTTTTTGTTAACTCTATCCTTTTTGTTTAGGGATGTAATTTGTATAAAAATGATAACTACTAGTCAAAATAATTATTTGTGTTTATAAAATATTAACCATATTAATCTTCGTAAATAGATAAAAGGGCGAATTGAAAATGAAAACGAAATGTACAAGCTAAATAATTCAAGTACGAACATACATGCCATCCATTAGACTACAATGGTGATTTAGGGTGAATTTAAGACGAGCGAAAAGGGCGAAAATAAATCAAGGTGAAAAATTCCAGATATACAGTATCTTCGAGTTTTTAGGTCACCATGAGCCGTTTGTCTGTCGTCGTGCGTCGTTATTATTTACACATTTTCGACTTCTTAAGAAACAGTGGCCCAATTTTACCCAAACTTGATATATAGCATTCGCATGTGAAGCCTCATAAAGTTTGCGAATGAAAAGGGGACCAAAAAGGACTAAAACTAGGTACATCTTTAAAATTCTTCTTCTCATGAGCCAATGATCATATTACTCAAATTTTGTATGCATGATTGCACAGTCAATATATACAAAGTTTGCGAATGAAATTGAAATCTGTCCATAAACAAGCCACTTGGGTCACGCAGGGTACAAATGCATTACAAATTATTTAATAACTCAAAACTGATCCACTTTTTGTATACAAAGATATATTAGAAAATTGTTCGGAATTATCTAAGGATCGTTTTGACAAAGTTTCAAGGTCATGGGGTTAAAGGTCAAGGTCACAGGCACCTAAGTAAAGGGATTTTTTTTTTTTTGAAAAATTTCGATATTTTTCATTACTTCTCTAGAACTATTGGGCCAATTTGAAACAAACGTGACAGGAAGTATAACCATGTAGAGCCGCAGATGAAAAGGGGCTAGGACCAAACAACGCTGTCATGGCTAAATATAGAACGAATGAGTCACCAGATGTTTTTGGTTTAATACATGTAAAACTACAAAAGGGCAGTTACCTTAAAATGAGCGGCTTGCAAAAATCTACCAATATTTTATTTTGGTAGAAATTGTAGGGTCGAACCTTATGTCAATTATTTCCCCTTTTTGTGGATTTTTCATATTTTTGATGTTTTTGTCATGACATTGTCTTGAAAATTATTATAGATAGACTAAAGTGAAAGAAGGAAAAACGTTCAGTACGTAAAGTTCTACAAAAAAGTCAACAGGGCCAAGATTACCGGTTCGACCCTTATGGGAGTTATTTCCCCTTTAAGTGGATTCTGTATGATTTGGGCTGTTTTATCCTATTATAAAGTCGGCCAATTTTAAGCAAACTTGCCATATAGCATCCCCATGTGAAGCCGCATGAAATTTGTGAATAGAAAGGGGCTAGGACCCATAGGGGCCCTAACTGGGACCAAAAAGGACAAAACTTGGTACATCTTTAAAAATCTTCTTCTCATGAGCAGATGATCAGGTAATTTTCAAATTTTGTATGCATGATTGTTAAGTCAATATTTGCAAACGTCCACCAGGGGCGCTTGAATAAGATAGGGTACAGTTGTAAGCAAATGGCTTACTAACTCAAAACTGATGGACTTTTTGTATACAAAATTATATGAGAAAGTTGTTAGTAATTATATAAGGGTCACTTTGACAAAGTGTCAAGGTCATGGGATCAAAGGTCAAGACCACAAGCACCTACGTAAACAGAAAATACGATTTTTTTTTTTCAAATGTGAGAAATTTCGACATCTTCTCAAGTACCAGTGGACTAATTTTAACTAAACTTGTCAGGAAATGTTTTGACCATTGTCTCGAAAAGTATAAATGACTGAGAGAGAGAGACTGAATGAAGCAAAAATGTTCGGCATGCAAAGATCTACAAAGAAGTCAAAGGATAGATCAATGCTTATGTGAGCTAATTATGTTTTGCTCAGCTAGGTGACCGTCAGGGCTAAATCGGCCTCTTGTTTTTCTGATATTTTGATAAACAACCTGTCGTGCTACGACTGGAGATGAAATTTTGAAAATAATACAATAAATAACATTTTCCCAAAAAATAAAATAAATGATCACAATTTTTAAATTATGTGAGCAGATACTTTTAACTGACATTTTTATACACAACAGGCAATTCCTCTGATATGGGTTACAGACCAGTATATTTTGCGAATGATGGGTCTAATAGTTGATTCTGGTGATTACGATACTATAGAACTCAGCGAGTCCAACATCACTGCTGTTTGTGTCAAAGCAAAATTAAATGACATTATTCAGAAGGAGAGGGTATGCAGCTTGTTGAGCATTCCAAATGTTCCAGAAAATCAACCGGACGCCAGTGAAGGAAACATAGTGGTGAAAATATTTGTAAGTTTGTTTTACACTTTCTGTAGCAATTGATAAAATTGTAGTGTATAGTATGAGTATTAACCCTTTGAACACTGCAGTCCATAATAGATTGGTCTAAGACAGTAGAAAAGAGCATACCATTTAAAAACATAGGGGTGAAAGGGTTAATAGATCATTATAAGTTTTTTAAAATATTTGGTTTTGGTATATAACCAGTAATAAACATCGCAATGCAAGCTAGCATTGTGCATCGTTCAATTATATATTATTAATTAACTAAAATAATATAAGCCTAATACGAGATATTTTGTCCAAACATGTGAAATCCAAAACGGGGCAATATTGACAAAACTAAGCCAAAATCGAAAAAACTAAGTCAATATTGAAAAACCTGGCCAAATTGAAGTTGCTTGACCAAACGTAAATTCAAGTGTGAGCGGCCGCCATTTCTTTTTTCAAATTGAACCGTGCGCACATTTTTTTCGCGCACCATTGGCCTCGTTGGTTTTCATATTGGCCGATTTAATTAATAATATGCTCATTAATCAGTGAATTCCATATTGGCCTTGTTTATGCGCGTCGGTCTGTTGTAGTGACCTTCGGCTTCGCGAAATAACTAGGCCAATATGGATAACACTGATTAATGACCTCTATAATGTAAATACGGTATGCATACTATGGTAATACACATAGAGACACACACACATACGTATAAAGGCACAAATGAAGTGTTGTTGTTGTTGCTGTTGCTGTTGTTGCTGTTGTTGTTGTTGTATTGTTGTTTAACGTCCTTCTCAAGAATCTTCCACTCATATGGAGACACCAAATGCCAGCAAAGGGCTTCAAATTTTGGCCTATGATCGGCACTCACGGTCATTGAGCAGTGAGGGTTCTTTACCGTTCCGACACCTACTGTGACACGGGACATCGGTTTTTACTTTCACCAACGAAGTGAAAAGTAAAAGTATCAAATCTGCACCTATGCTTCATAGTTTGACATTAATTTTATCATTAAACCGATGCGAAATTAACAACGAAATTACACAAGTGATGACTTTGATATCTAAATCGTCAGCGCGTTTCTAGCCATATCTCTGAATGTATCCAAGGTGTTATAACCAAAGTTATAATGCTCAAGACGATACTTTATACTTTAACCTTATCAACCCTACAGGAAATAATAGACTAGTCTGAACAATAGAAAGAGCATACCATCTGTATACTTACGGTTGAAATGGTTAATGATGAAAAAAGGATATACAATCATGTTTAAAATACAAATTTCATAAGCTGTGAATCCTATATAAAGATTGTGTTTGCCGATACTGTTTGTTCCCGTTTCCGTGCTTGATAATCGTTGAAGAATTGTCCATAGCAACTATATATCTCAGGGGTATGTTGCTTAGTATATGCTACAAACTCACTGCTTCTGACGGCAGTAACATTTAAGCTTAAATGTCACGTATTCGACGTCACATATTTAGCCGCATGAATTTCCAAAGATACATATTTGTCGATCTTTTTGTCGTTTTGCTTTGTTATTACTTGGATAAAAATTGAATGGTGTTTTACGCCACTGTACTTCCGCATGTAAACTACCAAACGTCACAAAATCAGCTAAAGTTCCAGAAGGGTTCGAACCCGCTCTGACCAGAAGTGAGAGACTTCATGGTTCATAGCGCATGCTCTAACCACTCGACAACGGACACCCCCTTGTTACCATTTTGACTTTAACAATTTTCGTTAATATTTTTGTGCTTGATTAGGTGTTTGACTTTAGTTTTGAATACTTTCAGATTATCCAAATATTTGAAAATGTGTACTCATTCATTCCTGGTCCCTCGACATTTAATGGTGGAGTGGTAAAAACGTTTCTAAGGAATATGGAAGGGCAGTATCTGGAAGTTTTTGGGGCAATTGATATCTTTATAGATGCCACAGAACCTATGAATAATCCACACTATACATCCTCCGGGAATTCCTCGGGAGAGGATCAAACAGCCATTGGAATCAGTACAGAGTCTGAAATAGACAGCGGGATACTACGTATACAGCTTTCAAGTGTACAAACCTGCACAACCAACGCAGAGGGCGAAAATACCAGTTTCAACATCACTACGACGGGACTAAGTACCATTGTCACCGATAATTCTCCAAGCCATATAAATGTCAATTTCCTGAATCAAACACTGACGTTTGTACTTACGCCACCGGTTGAGGCTTTCAGCTTCAACATATTTTGCGAAGGTATGATTGACCACTTCCTATAATCCTAAGGTGCCTTATACCTCCTTAAAATACACGTATTTCTCTTGCAGGTCCTTTCTTAAGGTATGCAATCAAAAAAGTACATTTGATTTAACGGAAGGTTACATGATGTTGCCTCTCCTTTCAAACATCTTTACGAGTGTCTGCATGTGAAATGACAAATTATTCACGGATTCCAGCCATTTACGAATGATTGCGATTGACTGCGACTTAGTGATCCCCGTCAGAACGCATTAGAAAAATTATGTGTAGGTGAAGGGATTTATAAAATATCTAGGAGGATCCAAACAATGTCTAGATGTGTTTTGTACATCAAAATTAAGATGCTGATATATACAAAAAGAACTTTAAGAATTATACAAATATAAAAGTCATTCAAAACCTCGGATAAACACACACGCACTTACATTCACAGATTGTGATTTGAATGGTGTTATAGGCGGCCGTCACCAACACTTTAGTTATATGGTGGCTACAATGCACCCGGGAGTAGACCACAGACGTTCTACAAGTAAACTGTCAAACTTTATTACATGATCATCTTTAGGCTACCATCTCCACTTTTATACAATTTTTATTTACGGAAAAATGACTTAGAAAATGTTTTGAAACGTCCCCAGCATTTGTTTTTTTTTTCTTCCAGTAGCAGACATTTTTGTTATCTTTCTTGAATAAAAAACAAGCCACCAAAACTGATATAAAAGAAGAATTTGCAAAGTCAGTCGCCATTTTCCTAAGTAAAGTCGCATAAAGAAACACGTGAAGTAATGAAGTTTGAATACAACTCACCTGTATTGATATATACAAAAGTTCATTTACTATGTCGGTACATTTTGCCGGCTAGTATACAGTTGCAAGCATGTAAATAACCACTTACAACATAACAATGTAACACATAATTTATAAGCAAACAGAAATGAGATCACCTATTATGATATGAATGTCCTCACCACCGAAATATTAAATCAGGCACATTTCGGACCATAGTCGACTCGGAAATTTATATTCGAACTCTTGGCTCGTTTTTCCTGGACAACTTACTGAAGTTGATATTAAGTAAAATTGAAGAAGTACCAATCAATAATCAAAAACTCAAGTCCATTATAACACGACGAATTAGATGAAACAATTACGAATCCCAAACGGGATAAGACCAGGTGTCCGGAAGGAGTCAGCGTCTTCTGCTGGCATGCCACATCCGTCGCAAATGTTCCATGGAAACCTTACTAGTTCGATGAACGGGTCAAATTCGGTAAAAAGGTCAAGTTTGGTGATGAGGTCAATTCTAATACGCAAAATATTTGTTGTGTTCGGAGGCGTGATTTTCAGCAAACTGTCTGTCTTCATACGGGAACCTACTGTGCCCCTTTATGGCTGACCTGTTCCTTTATTCAGACTTCATTCAGACATTAATGAATCAAAAGAAAAACAAGCTAGCGGTGTCCTTTAATTTGACATTTAGCTATATCGACAATGTTTGCCAATTAATAATGACAATTTTCACGCGCATGTCAATGCTATATATCCCAACGAACTAGACACACACGCTTCAGACTTGGACAGTTTTACTTTCTATAGACACAGACAGAAATAACTAGGTTATACGACAAACCTGACGACTTCGGTTCTCTCATCGTAAATTTTCCATATTTAAGTAGTATTAGCCCACAATCACCTGCATATGGCGTTTACATTTCACAAATCATCCGATATGCCAGATCGTGTTCTATTAATGAATATATTATATACAGAGGTAAACTACTTACTGACAAACTGTTGATACAGGGATGTCAATAAACCGCGTTTGATGTCAACGTTCCGCAAATTTTACGGTCGGTATAATAGTCTTCATTGTGTTTACTCTGTTTAACTAAGTGAAATGTTGAGTTATCTGTTCGATAGCAATTATTGAGACGTCTGTACCATTTGTGACGAGGATTCGTTCCTCACTTGTTTCATTTGGATCTGACTGTAGGCTCGTGTTTGTCCTATTCTCACCAGATTTGTATCTTTATCCTGGGCATCCTTAAGTTTTATAGTTCTGTATTTGATTTCTTTATATATATATTTATTTTTTTTTTTTTTTTTTTTTTTTTTTTTTTTTTTTTTTTTTTATTTAGTATGTAAACAAAATACAACATATAAGATACAAGAGACAGGTACATATATATATAGGAATTCTAATGTATATTAGTTATAATGTTTTTTACATTATTCCATTTGATGGTGAATTCGTTTTGTTTCATATTCACTGCATATGAATTCTTTTCTGCAATATAATAAGACAAAATATTATGCTGTAACTCATTGAGGTTCAGGTGTGAATTTTGTCTAGACTTTGTAAATATATAGTATTTTACAAGTAGTAAAATCACATTAATTGCATTATTATTTTTACCAGGAATTCCAAATAGAATATTTTCTAATGAAAAATGTAAATCTGTATAACATGTTTCAATCCATTGTTTTTAATTGTGTCCATATCTGTTGAGCGTGATAACATTGGACAAATAAATGTTCTATTGTTTCTGTATTGGATTGGCATAGACTACAAACTCCGTTTGTTTTTATCTTGCAATCAAAAAGATTCTTATTTGTACCAAGAATTCTATACAATATTCTATACTGAAACCATTTTAGTTTAGGATCTTTTGTACACTGATGTAGAAGTTTGTAGTATGGTTTAAATATAAAATTGTTGTTTAAGTTTAATGAAGATTTCCATTTATTTTCATGCTTTGATATATGTTTTATATTTTCTAAGAATAAATCATAAATGTATTTTGATCCTTGCATATTCTTAAGAATAATGCTAACAAAGTCTGGTTTGTGAGGACATTCAGTGTGTTCAAGACTTCCATCTAGGTGAGGCCATGTCTTTAATATAGATTTCTTTAATCCTAAGAAAGAGGTAAATGGTAGATTTATATTGTAGTTTCGCTTTAAATTCTTCATATGGTATAAAATCGTCCATTCTCTTTGAAGAGATCTGATATGATGTGGAACCCTTTTCTAAATAGGGGTTTAAGGATAATTGATTTTCCATCTATGCTTATTTTTTAGGATTATACCAAAGTGGATTTTGTGGTACATTCAAAGGAAATTTTTTTGAAGTTATAATAGTGAATTCATGCAAATCTACTAAGAACTCCTTCCAAAATTTATTGTTAGTTTTTTGAGACAATTGTTTTGAATAATCTGGTCCCAATTGACATAGGAGGGTGAAATCACATTTACATATGGAATTAAATATAGATTTTAATGTATCACTTGTTTCATTTATAAGTCTTCTGAACCATGTTAGTTTTAGTGATTTTATAAAAGAATTAATATGTGTCATTCGGCACCCACCCAGATAGAAGTCTTGTTGTAATAACTTTCTGGACACTTTGTCTGGTTTTCCATGCCAGATAAATTTGAATAGAATTTTTTCCAAAGTTTCAGATGGTTTAGGTAGTATAGTGAATAGATGAGTAAGTTTGGAAATAAGTAAAGATTTGATGATAGTTATTTTACCAAGTGGTGATAATTTTCGTTTATTCCAAGAATTTATTTCTTTTTCGATTTTTACAAATTTGTTGCCAAAATTTAGTTCCTCGATATTTTGAAGATCAGCACATTGAATGGTCTATCAGACCATTCAAGATTATATGTTTTACAAAAAACTTCTTTACTATGTGCTTTTGAGCCAATCCAAACAGCTTTGGTTTTTGTAATATTTGGTTTTAAGCCAGAATATTTTAGAAAATTGAAACAATAAATCAAGTGCAGATTTCAAACATTTTTCACTCCCTTCTAGAAATAGTGCAGTATCATCTGCATATTGTAATAAACATACTTCTTCAGCAATATGAATACCTTTGACATTTTGGCGGATCATTATACCCATACTCTCAACACAGATATTGAAAATATATGGAGAGACGGGATCGCCTTGTCGGCAAACACGCCCGATGTTAAAAAAAATTCGAAAAATACCCATTTTGAATTACACAAAGTTTAGCATCATAATATAAAGTCTTGATCCATCTTATAATATCTGGACCAAAATCTGAAGTGACTTGTACATAAAAGACCATGACACAGAATCAAATGCTTTTTCAAAATCAATAAGAAGCAAAATTCCTGGTTTATTTGTTACTTTAGTATAATGCAATACATCATAGACAAGACGGGTATTTTCACCAATATATCTACCCTTCATAAAACCCCGTTGATTTTCATGTATGATACAAGATAATACAGATTTTATTCTATTTGCAATACACGTTGATAAGATTTTATATGATATATTTAATAATGAGATGGGTCTCCAATTTTTCAGTAGTTCTCTTGGTTTGTCTCCCTTTGGAAGTATTGAAATTATGCCTTGTTTTTGGGTTATAGATAGCTCTCCCTTATCAAAACTTGTATTTACAGATCTTAACCAAAAATTACCAATATCTGACCAAAAAAACTTATAAAATTCTGTTGTAAATCCATCAGGTCCTGGTGATTTCCCGTTTTTCATATTTTTAAGAGCAAGTATAGCCTCTTTACTAGTTATGTACCCCTCCAAAGATGTTGACAATACATCATTAAGGATGTTTATACCCGTCTTGTCTATCATTGTATTTAATTCAATATCTTCTAAGTCAGAATCTTTATTGGAGTATAAGGACTGATAAAAATTTTCAATTTCCAAGAGAATTTCATTTTGATCACTTATATTGTGACCCCTGTGGTCTATGAGTTTATTAACTGTTTTGTTTATATAGTTTCTTTTTTCTAAACTTAGAAAATACTTGGTTGGTTGGTATATATATATTTATACCAATGTCGAAAAATTTGGTAATAATGTTTTACAACGATGTCTCCTATAAAGTTTATTCAATGTCATGTTTGTAAAAATATGAGAAGGGCAACTCTGTCTTTGGCCGAGGATATCTTTACACGATTATTGCTGGCTAAAATTGAATGTTTCCCGAAAAACCTTGTTCTTGCATAAAATGTCAAATCTATATAAAGGTCAAAGGTCACCTGCCCATAAAGCTCACTCAAACATAACTTTTGGTAATTTTCTTCGATGATATATATATATATATATATATATATATATATATATATATATATATATATAATAAATATATAATATATATATATATATATATATATATAGTAGAACATGTCAACATGTACAGTAGAACATGTCATGAAATAAAATAAAGTTTGAGTCGAGCATTTCTTCAAATTAATATTGTTCTTTTCTTTTTTCAGCTTGCATGCAACAAGCAGACATTGTCTTTCTCCTTGACGCAAGCGGTAGCGTGGCGGACTGGGATTTTTATCTTGCTAAACTTTTTGTCATAAGTGTTGTAGAAGGACTCGATATCGGTGTGAACAAAGTTCGCATTAGTCTGGTGCGTTTTAATTTTCAAACCGAAGTCATATTTCATTTAAATCATTACCACATTAAACAAGACGTTATAGATGCTATTTATGGTATGGATAATCTAACTACACTAAGTACAAACACAGCTGGAGCACTATACAGTGTCGGGACCTTTATATTCTCCCCATATGAGCGAGGTGTTCAGAAGGTGTTGTTTGTCTTGACAGATGGAGCGTCCAATAACAAATCCGCCACCCTGATAGAAGCCGACAATTTGAGAGCCCAGGGCATTCAGATTATTGCAGTAGGAGTAGGAGCGAATGTAGATGAAAATGAAATAAATAACATTGCTGATGACCCCAAGGAATACAGAGCTTTCTTTGTTAATAGCTTTTCTAATTTGGATAGCCTAGCTATTGACATCGTAAAAGTTACCTGTAGAGGTAGGAATACAAATAAGAACAAATGATATAAACATATGAACTAAATAGTTACAGTCAAACTTCTTGCATAAAATGTCAAATCTATATAAAGGTCAAAGGTCACCTGCCCATAAAGCTCACTCAAACATAACTTTTGGTAATTTTCTTCGATGATATATATATATATATATATATATATATATATATATATATATATATATATATATATATATATATATATATATAATATCAACAGGTCAGTGGTCAAATTTGACAACACCAAAAGCTGGGTTCGGTCAAGTTTCCAGCTACATGCTGAACACAACGTCCTATACTTGGGAACATGGTGTTGGAATGCAGGTGAGTATATTAAGATATATAAATGTTAACTATCTTTGACGGATTTGATATTTCGTTTGTGTGTGTGTGTGTGTGTGTGTGCGTGTGCGTGTGTGCGTGCGTGCGTGAGTGTGTGAACAAACTCTGTATTACTCTACAGATGGGGATCTGAGTAGTTAAGTCTTTGCGCTCTATGATGTAGTATAGAATCTCTATTCAGCGCCAGTTCGAGCTCTGTTGGAACCTAAGTTGATTAAATCGAATCATAATAGGAGTAAGGATGCTAGTGTTAAGTACAAACATATATTTTATTTACACAAATACACGCGATAAGGGCAAGGCAAAGTGTGTAACCTGTACACTCTTGTTTGTAAAATAGACCGCGTTGTTTTTTATTCAGACAGAACCAGGATGTAGCACTTTATCTTTACCTAAATACTCATTGATCTAGCCTGGGTGTCTTGAA
This sequence comes from Atrina japonica, assembly GCA_030159075.1. Taxonomy (NCBI): domain Eukaryota; kingdom Metazoa; phylum Mollusca; class Bivalvia; order Pterioida; family Pinnidae; genus Atrina; species Atrina japonica. The sequence goes on along the minus strand of BROG01000501.1, from coordinate 101,823 downwards.
AATTGTTTTTTATTACGTTTTATCTCAAACCTCAAATTTTACCTCAGGTAAGGTTTTATTCATATTGCATTTCCCGAAGGATTCTAAGTTATTTCTCAACTTTTGGAAACTCCCGGTCTTCCAACGGGTTAACACAACTGAATATTGTTTAATGTGGTTATACTGTCCTTTTCTATTTAATACACACCCTTTAAATGAATGCGCACCTTAAAATCATAACTAGGCCTTTATTGGTAGCGGTAATGAATTTATTTAACCTTCCATATGATGCCTGTTCATGGGGTTACTATATCACCCATTCCATGCCCGCATTTGCGTCACAATCACATCACAACAGATTATAAAAATAGGTTTACCTGAATCGTAATGATGGTACATGTCCTCTGCATGTTTTAAGGTACATTGTAAAAACGATTGAAAGTCCTGTAATGACAAAGATTCATTTGCTGTGGATATGGGATTTATTTACTCTGTTAAACAGACTGTGAAGGGCTTCAAATATTGGTCTATGCTCGACACTTACGGGCATTGAGCAGTGAGGGTTCTTTAATGTGCAGACACCTACTGTGACACGAGACCTCGGTTTTTACTGTCTCATCCGAAGGACAGGAAACCAACCTGTCGCCAGCTGGACTCGACTACCGACTAAGCCAGGTCGGCTCGGCACAATTCGTAATTAGTCCTTGATACATACCGTCTTATTGTTTGATAGTCATATTGGAGTAAAATACTTTACGTACGTCTGCTAGATATGTGGCCTAAGTTTTTACTCAAGTTAGGCAGAATATTTAACTGAGTTGAGTTTGGAGAAATGCAATAATTTGAATTTTCTCAGATTTGAGAAAAATTCAAATATTTGAGTAAATACTCAGACTTGAATAAAAAATCTGAATATCATAAAATTAGTTTGATGTTCACTAAACATATATATAATATTTTAAAGTATATATTTCTTTTCCCATATCCTCATTTTGACTTTTGAAGGTAAAAATTGCAGCGGATATACCAACATGCGCTTTCCATTTACATTTCAGCTGAAATCAATGGAGGAGAACACGGTAGTCTTTTCAAGCAACTACTTCGGTACATTTGGATTCAATATTTTGGCCATTCCACCAGAGACCATTAACTTTGATGAGATCTTCAATAATATAGACCAAAAGATTGCTGACTCACCAGCGGTTCTAGCGATGATAATTGGTCTTCTCTGTGCCCTTGCAGCGGGGACTGTTGGTTTGAGATATTTGGATAGAAAAGATGAGAACATGGTAAGACATTTTCTTTTAGATATGATGCCCAGTCAAAGATAGACATTTGGGGGACATGTTTGATTGGTGTTGATATATCATTTGTTTTCATTTATCAACGACACTTAAATCATGACGACAGCTTTGCACAAAATATACCTAGTAAAATAAAAGGGTCCTTTACATGTGTTATTTTTTCAAAGAACTTTAATGTCAAAGAATTTGTTTTATTTACAAAACAACATAATTGTAAAACCACGAAATGTTTCTGATTCTACAGTATATCCTCAGTGATAAAGATACAAGGAACTTAAATAAATCTTAAGTTTTATTTATATAACGAAAGCAAATTTTTTCACGTCATATTACAAAACAATACTATATATCTATTACAGTGGCTTTATAAACCTCTGAAGGATAACCCTATGAATGTACAGAAATATTATTTCGTTTCCATACACACTGGTCTTTGGTCCTGTGGAAACTTGTCTACGACCCCCTTTATGATTTTGAAAGGTTGGTACGGAGAGACCGATGTCAGAGCTTTAGTGGATAAAGGTAGCATTGTACGTATCGTTATATGTTTCTTTTATATATTTTGTTGTGTTTGGCTTTGTGTGTGTGTGCGTGCGTGCGGGCGTACGTGCGTGCGCGCGCGCGTGTGTGTGTGTGTGTACCTGTGTGTTTGCGAGTATATGATTAATATATTTATGAATTGACAGAAATAATTTTAAAAGTATGAATCCACACTCATAAAAATAATTAGAAATTAGAAAAAAAATGTAATTCGTAATTACAATTGTGGTAACATTTCTTTTGCAGATCGGAAATCTACAGAGATGGAAATTCGCCAATTTTGCTGTTGGTGTAAGCAAAGATCTAGGACCACTCACAGAACTGAAAATTTGGCACGATGGTAAAACCAACTCCTGCCGTTGGTATTTGGACAAAGTTTTGATACGAGACGGCGAATCTGGAGAAACGTCAGTTTATTTTTTTTGTAGTGCAGCTTTTGGGGAATGCTATCTAGAAAAGTATTCTGAAACAAACATGAATTATTTGTAAATGAATAAGGAATTGATGTTTAAAACTGAGATAACTTTAAAATGCCCTTTTATGAATAGCATTTAATATTTTAAAAGGAGACATTTACAAAGATGTTTTGATATTAGTGTATTTACATTAATGATTATATCTTTTCCATGCTCATCGTTTATTAAATAATTTACTTTAAAATGGCACAATGCTGATTATAGTACATGTAAATAGACAAACTTGATCTTACGGTCCAATAAACAAAACAAATTAATGGCCATTTGTAATATATAAATATCAAGTGAAAACATTTTCGTTATTTTTTCAAATTATATTAAAAGACGTTAATAGTCATTCTCGTTAACGACGCATTACAGTGTATGAATACAAGGAATTGAATTACATTCAGTGGCGGACAACAGAAGTAATTTTGTTTAGGAGATAGGATGTTTTACGGAAGTTCAACACCTTTTTCCCTTTAGAAATCTATTTTAAATTGAAGCTCAAATGATGATGTGTAATTGACAGAAACGATCGTCTTAAGCATTATAACTTTGGTAGTATATTTATAAAATTGCTTAGACGGACGCAGGGGACGCTGAATCCCTCCGGACACCTGGTCCTATCCCGTTTGAGATTCACAAAAGTTGTTCATGTCGAGACCGTTGTATATCACCAAGCTTGATCTTTTCACCAACTTGACCTTTTCGCCGGACTTGACCTTTCCACCAAAATTGACCTTTATGACCGAATTTGACTTTTTTATCGAACTAGAAAGGTTTCCGTGGAACATTTGCGACGGGTGTAGCATACTGGCAGGGGATGCTGGCACTCTCCAGACACCTGGTTCTATCCCGACTTTGGCCTTTTCAACGAACTGGAACTTTTTGCTAAACTCGAGAGGTTTCCATGGGACTTTTGTGGTGGGTGTGGCGTACTGGCAGGAGTGCCAACTCCTTTCGGATGACTGGTCCCATCCTGTTTAGGATTCGCAATTGTTCTTCGTGTTGAGACCATTGTTATATTTTTTTTTTCACAGAGCTTGATCTCTTCGCCAAACTCGACCTTTTTATACAACTCGTGAGGTTTCCATGGAACATATACGACATGCCGCCGGGGGACGCTGACTTCTTTCGGACACTTGGTCCTATCCCGTTTTAGATTTGCAACTGTTCTTCATGTTGAGACATTTACAAATCTAATTTGTCGTGTTCTAATGGACTTGAGTTTCGATTGTCAATTGGCACTTATTCATTTCTACTTAAAACTGATATACACAATTGCTGAACGAGAAATTTGAAATGAATCCCGCAAACAAGGTTATTTGACGATTAGCCTGTCACAACCTTAGATGCGATTAGCCTGAATTAGCCGGAATTTTAGGCAAGAAATGGGAGAACACTCAAAGACTCCTTTTGCTGTTTGGGACAGTAGCTTGTGTAGACCATGACGAGAAATTCTTTCTTGTGTTCACCCATATACATAAGTTTCTGATTTCAAAACTTCTAAAAACCAAATACAAAACAAACAAAAAATCAAATGACGTCATGACAATAGAAACAAAAATAGATCCTTTCCGATTGAAGTATCCACAGCTGAAAATAACAATCAGTGTTTCAATCAAAATCGAGTTTTAGTTCATTATTCTATTGATATATCAACTTAATAAAATGTCTACTAATTTCTTATTTACTTTAAGATATACTTTTCTGTGTGGCGATTGGCTAGCTCTAGATAGGGGCGATGGAAAGACGTACCGGCAATTATATCCGGCACAAGAAGAATTTAAAGACGGCAAAGTCTTATTCACTTCTATGACCCGGTTTAAACTGTTCGATGATTATTTGTGGTTATCAATGTTTAGCCGACCATCATTCAGTCGATTTTCACGTGTTCAAAGACTATATTGCTGCTCAGCTGTGCTATCGCTAGCAATGGTTGTCAGTGCTATGTGGTTCCGAACGGAAGATGGTGAGAAGACTTATGGGATAACACTAGGACCAGTATCAATTAACTACAAACAGGTGTTCGTCGGTATTGTAACTGTGGCAATTTCCGCCCCTGCATTAATGATTATGACATTCGTGTTCAGGAACAGAAATTTCCGCAATGAATACGGCTTAAATCAAAAGGCTTACATCGTGTTAAAATTAAAGGACGCCATGATACCTTGGTGGACAGTCTTTCCAGGATATGGAGTTGCTGTAATCGGAATATCATCTGGCTGTGTCTTTTCATTCTTTTATAGCTTACAATGGGGCAATGACGTATCAACAGATTGGATGATGTCCCTTGTATTTGGAACTACAAATAGCGTGATATTCATGCAGCCTTTGTCGGTAAGTTATATTTGTTTTTCATGTGGCAGTAGTAATTCAGATACCAAAGAACAATATAGATTTTACAAATACACAGACACCAAAGTATTGATTGTAAGGCAGTTCAGGAGGCAATATGCTAATCTGGTAAACTTGAGATAAACATAGACCTCTGGAAACCCAGATGTTGGGTCAGGTGTCATTGTCAAGTAAGCAATTACTGTTGATCACAGGCAAATTCAAATGAAAAAAGTCAGGGACAAAATCAATAAAAACAATTCAACATCCACTATGGAACAGGCAGCTAAACATCTCATTCATACTTAAAAATTGCGAAATGTTGACATAAAGTAAGATTCCCTCACGCGTTTCCTCTACGTAGTTTGTTGAACAGGCCTGGCATATTGGATCATTTGCACGATATAAAAAACATATGCAGGCGATAAATGGATATGACTGCTTAAATATGGAACTTTGATAATGGGAAAGCCGATATCCACTCCTTTGTTGTATAGTTTATTTGCTATTTTCCTGTCTTTGACTTAAGTAAGTAAAATGTCCAGATGGGAGGCGAATGTGCTTGATTAAGTAATAAAACTACCTTTCAATCGAACATACACCGAATACGAGACAATAATGTTTTGCAATATTTACCTATTGCTTTTTTTAACTTTATGACTCATTTTCAGGATTTTTCAAAAATGATCTCAAACTTTAAAAGACAATAAATGCAGCGATATTGAATTAGTAACGAAAAAAATGTTTTTACATTTTACAAAGGATTATCGGAAGAATACATTTTCATATAAATTCGGGGAGTTACTGTGAGTGTAATGCTCGTACATAATTATGAGAAAATGTTTTCTTTTCGTGTTTATGAATAACATAATTCAAGTTTTTGATTGTGTGTATATTAAAACACAATGCCAAAATTATAGTTTTGAGAACAAAACGGTCCGAATCTAATGCTCAAGACGATCGTTTCTGTCAATTAGACTTCATCAGTTGAGCTCCAATTTGAAATTGATGTATGTTATGATTGTGTGAATGTTAATCAAGTTTATGATCGTATTCATGTGTACGAGGTTTATATGAAATTGCGCATGTCAATCATTATTATGATTGTGTATTTATTTATCATAAGTTTTACTTTATGTATGTCTAGCATGGATATTAGTGTGTATATATTTATATTTTTTTTTATCTTGCATATGTCAGTCGACGTCATTGTCATGCTAGTGTATACGTACAGCATGTTAATGATTATATTAATTGAACTTGTAATTCTCTTATAGCTCTTTCCTGTCTTTTCCTTGGTAATACCCTTTAAAAAGGCAGCCCCTTCCAAGTAAGCAACACACGACAAAATACGGCTCAATTAGTATTTATCAACCCTCGAAAAAGTATAACAAATCAGAAGATTTCGTGGTGTTTTAAGTTTGTTGTTTTAATCATGAAACAAATTCATTGAGATCAATTCTGTTGAAATAAAATAGGTTTTTTAAAGGAGGATACTCCTCCATGGCACCTGATTCCACCTATTGCTTTCCAGAGGTCCGTGTTTGTCCAGCGTTTTTCACCAGATTTTGTATCTTTATCCTAAAGATTTATACTTTGGTATCTGAGATTTTTTATATTAGTAGTATTACCGTAAGTAATATGAAACCATGGTTTTAATCTCGTTGGTAAATAAAAACAACAAAATACAAGAAACTGAAACCATGGCGAAATTGTCTGAATTTAAGGTATTAAGTACATATCTATATTTTATTTTATGTTTATGTTTATTATAGTATGTAGATGGATTTATATTTTCTTTGACAGGTTGTCTTTGCTTGTGTTATAGTAGCGGGTATTTTCAAGACATCAGCCAAGAAGAGTATAAATGAAATGGCTCCTCTTGTAATTGACCAATCGCTTTTGAATATGCGTAAGACATCATTTTCGGACGTACAACCAAGTTCCCGTTAAATTGCTTTGTATTAAATTTGAAAGCTTAATCTAAGAATACCTAAATCGGCTTTATTTAATTCGATGATTTTTACGTCGCACTCACCAATTCTTTGTAACAGTATGGTAGTTAAGTTTAAATCAGGATTCTAGAATCAGGTAAACATTGTAACCATCAAGGTAAAACGCACGTTTTAGTTATGCCATCCTATTGGTAACCATTCAAAGATGAAACCTGTCGTATTTTAATGTGCGATGTTTTCACCACCACCACCACACAGGGAGCTAGTATAAATGGGGCCGAGTGGGTAGGGCATCGCATTTAAAATTATGGAATCCCTAACCTCCAGTCAATGCGGATTTACCTGACTTTAAGTGCATTTTGACAGTTCATGTGCCGAAATGTGGTGGTCATTTCCTTCGAAAATGCATCCGGGTCTTGTCGCCATCGTTTAAAACTAGCTGCCTCAATAAGGCTGAATTGTTGCGTACGGCGTAAAATACAAATCAACAAATGATGATTTTGAAAATGAATTTAGTAAAAGTATTTAAAATACTTAAATTACATTTAACAGTACAAGAAAATTGATATACCTATTTCAATTTAATGATATTTCTTTTCTAAACCTTAAAGGGTTTCGGAGTTTATGGCACGCCAAAATCACATTAATGAGATAAATGTAGTTTTTCTCAATTGAATCTAGTTATTCTTCCTCTTAAAACTATTTTTTTTCCGTAATCCAAATAAGCTGGAGAAAAACTAGGGTTAACTAAAATTGCGCGAAAAAGGCACAAGAATGAGTTAAACCTAGTTTTTCTTGAGTAAAACCAGATGAACTGAGAAAAACTAGGTTTAACTTTGCCACAATCACCTTAATGAGTATTGATATGATTTTGGCGCAGTTAATCCTAGATTTTCTCAGTTACAACGAGAAAAACTAGGTTTCACTGGAGAAAAAAAAGGTTTAACTTAAGAAAAAAGAAGGTTTATATATAAACAAAATAAGATTAACTCGGTATTGTGATATCGGTTTGCTTTATAAGTTAAACCTTGTTTTCCACAGTAAAGCTAGTTTTTCTCAAATTATACCTTGTGTTTCTCATTTACTCACATTAACTGGAGAAAAACGAAGTTTAATTGAGAAAAACAAAGTTTAACTGCATAAAAAATCACAAAAATTAGTAAAACTTAGTTTTTCTCGACAGCAACCTAGTTTAACTGAGCAAACTGAATTTAACTGCGTGACAATCTCATAAATGAGTATTTGTTGCACCTTGTTTTTTCATGCTTTCATGTTTTTCACTTTTTTTATGCAGTTAATGCGTGTTACGAGAAAAATTTGGATAAAACTGGAAAATAATAAGGTTTAACTTGTAACCCATATTTCCTGGAGAAAAACTAGGTTTAGCTGGATGAAAAGTGGGTTTTACTGAGAAAAACTAGGTTTTACTCATTAACATGATTTCGGTGTGCCGTAGTTCCTCATACGCAGAGACGCATTCTTCGAAATTTATGTTACAGTTGATTTTGGCGCTATTCCGACAAGTAAATGGCCAGGTGGAATGGAAACAAGTGCGTTGAAAAAGATGAGACAACAGTTAGTTCTGGACAGACAGTTATACACTCACTTCCGAGGATTGCTCCTTCAAGTCTTATTTATTTGTTTACTTGCTTTCATTTGTTCTCATAATGATATCAACCAGAGCTATCGTCAGAATGAATCACTAATTCAACTACTTAAACCCCAGCAACAGGTATGAGCACAAGTTTTGAAATATTTGAGTATTAGTATATAAGGCGTTTCAGGCAAAAGCCCTCGATTTATGCCACAACGCAACACAAACAAACAACGTCATCTTAAAGGGACTATGTTATATCATCAAAACAAATTCTTTCCAATTTACTACTTTAGTTGATATACAATAACAAAACAAAAAAATATACAGGAGCATAAAATTATTGAATCCATACATATTTTGTGAAAACTGCTTCAGAAATCCAGTTTGGCCATTATTCACTTGCAACAGATTAATTCAACCTTACTATTTGCATACCACAATGGACCTGACCTTATTGTCACAAAATACATGTATATAGAAATATAAGATTATGCCTGTGTATAGCTCTTTTTTGTTATTGTACATCGAGGACAAGTAGAAAATCGAAATATTTGTTTTTGCGAGGGGTGTTAAACACAGCTAATGCCCCTATAAAATGAAAAATATGGATTGTTTATTTATATCTACTGTTGTAAATGAAATTGAAGTTTAATACATTTACATGTTACATGTCATCATATTTGATATAAGCGGACAGAGTAGCTCATTTGGTAGACATGAAGGGGCCTGGTTCGATCCCCTGTCATGCCATATTTTCAGATGAGATTTCATCTCCTGTCCGCATAGCTTTATGCCTAGAAGGAGGTTAAATGGTCTAGGATGACCAGTTTGATTACCTTCGTGAGATTGTACAAGTGTAGTGGCACTTTAAAAGCCATTAGAAATATGGACCAATCGAGCAAGAATTTGGAAATACGGACCACTCAAGCAAGGGCAAAGACATATCAGCTACCTTTGTTTATCATTAAATGGTATATGTATTTAAATGCTTTAGCTAATTTATCCCTTTCAACCCTGAATATCCGAGTGGTATGCTCTTTTCTATTGTTTAAGACTAGTCTATTATAATCTGTAGGGTTGAAAGGGTTAACATTCATATGCTTGAGTTTATTTTCGGTATCATAATATCTTGTCAGGTAAATACAACAGACGATATTTGGAGCTGGTTAAAGACTTATTATTTCAGAAAGATATTCCCAAAATATAGGTATAACGGGGAAATATTATTTCCACCTGAAAGAGCATATATGGCCGATTCAGCAAGTTTCAGAATGGGACCTGTCCGACTTCGACAGAAAAGGGTGAAAGGTATATATAGATATATATATTTATTTATCATATGATCTGAGTGTTATGCAGCTTCATAACAGATTACATAGATATTTTATTTGTAACACGTATAATAAAGACTAGCGGCGATTTGATTGGCTAATGTGCAGCTAACTGAACTACTTTTATTCACTACGTAGGCAGACTTCATTCATCTGAAGGTTGGCGATGACCTCACTTGGTGTTTGTGACGTCACTTTAACTTGCATTGGGACATCTGAATAAAACATGTTGTGTAGATTATTTTAAAATTGTGTTGTATTCATGTCAGCAATTTTGTTTATTTCAACATCTGATGAAGTATGCTTAGATGTAAATAATAATTTAAAAAGAGGCTAAATGTATGTATATATGTATTCAAATATAAGCAATATTTACAATCTGTTTTGTGCACTTATTTCTGCACAAGTATTTTACCTTTGTAACTCGTTATGAATTTTTCATCTTTGCTCGCCAGAAGTTAGCAAAATGGAAAATTTAAAAACTCGTATCATAAATGTGATATGAATGGAAACTCGTGACAGATCATATATATATATATATATATATATATATATATATATATATATATATATATATATATATATATATATATATATATATATATATATATATATATATATATATATATGTATATATTAATCTGCATACCTATATTTAAAAAGTGTTAATTATAATAACTTACTTAATTTTAATAACAATACCAACATTATAGTTTTACAAATAGGACAAAACAAATACATGCTTCAGACGATCGTTTCTGTCAATAAGACTTCGTCAGTGGAGCTCGACTTTAATATAAATGTGTATTTCCGAAAGAAAAAAAGTGGTATAGAACAAGGTCAAATAATAAACAAAAATGTATTGAAAAATCCGTCTTATCAGTTACCTGGAATACAATCGTACAGTCAAACTTGCATTATAGGCTACCTCTTTATAAAGGGCACCTGCAAATAAAGGTCATTTAACCATAACCTTTGTTATTTTGTTTTATAATTGGTTAACCTCTTTATATAAAGGTCAATTGTCTAAAACAGCTACTTTTGACTGTTCCCTTAAGTGGCCTTTATATACAAGTTTCAATGTATACTGATGTTCAATCTTTTGTCTCATCTCCTGCCATAATTAAAGTTTAATCGATTTTAATTAACTACAAACACTGTTAATTGAACCCAATCATGACTTACATTTATTTATTTAATCTGTGATGCTTTGATTTCAAGTATGGTATCATATAAAAATCCATCGTCGTAAAACCACGGTCCGGAATCGCTCAGAATTATATAGTATCCGAAAAATTCCGTTACCGATCACAACTTCTGTGATTGGATCAATCGGACACACCTACTCCTTATAAATATTCATTAGTTACGAATTATTTCGGGCACATTACACCAAGCTTAGAAAGGGCATAGCAATTCCTGACCCTGGTTTTTCGACGATAACAAGAACTTTTTTCACAAGAATTCTAGACAATGGAGCAATAAGATTTTAATTCAGTCATAAAGTAAAGGACTAAGACCGTTGTCTATTTCATAACCATACACCATAATTAATTCATACTTTAGTATACATCAATATTTTGCGCAGGTCAATGTCAAGTACCGGATATAATGAAGGAAAGGATCGGCATTTGTAATCCGAAAATAACGACAGAAACAGAAGATAGCACAAATTATTGTCCAGGTAAACGTTGAAAATTTATAACCTTGAACGAGTCAGATATCATTTCTTTTGCAATTTATAAACACGATGATTCAATTTTACAATATGATAGAATTAAAACTGTTATACCTTTGATATTACTGAAAACGTATCATTTTGACCTAATTTGCAATATGAAGTCAGGAAAGAAATTACGTATGCTGTTACGACACCTATTCCCGGACGGTACCTATTATCAGACACTTCTCTTTGCACGTCAATGAACAAGATTTTTTATTTTTTCTTAAATAATCGTCTGTTTTTAAACAATTAATAAAACATATTACAAAAACTGCGATTGATCATTCCAGGAGAACAGTGTAATTACTCATCTTTCTGTCATACTATCCAACACAAATCGGAAGGGAAGTGACGTCAGTAGCTCACCGTAAATACTACTATTGCTTGAGAGTAGGTCATCTTGCAATCACGATTACGACAATTAGACGGAGTTTTTTAAAATGAGCTAAATGCACTGTTTACCTCCTATTTTCCACCTGATTATATTGAAACGAAAGTTAATAGTTTATGATACAAAAATATTTAGATCAGTTGAACTGAAGATATTCGATAAAAAAACATTTCGTCCGGGAATAGGTACCGTACCAGTATACTGTAAATTGATATATTTTGGCTATTGTTTAATTTTGGTCAATTTTGCCACCTAATTAATATGGCCAAAATAAACCATTCAAAATATGTTTACAATGTTTTCTACTGGTACTTTGTAAAAATATTTTAGTGTTTTGTTTTAAATAACGCTGTGTGGCCGTTAACCTTAATTTAGTTCCATGTAACCCATCAATTCTAATTATTCTAACGGCACTTTTTAATATTTTGATATTTCAAACAACTGGAATGTTCGACACTACCAGGCCGTGGTTTGATGAAAGGCTAAATTAAAACACGATATAAACATAAAGGCCGCAAATTTAACGGACCAAAAATAACCATTCAGTTTATGACCAAAATGGCCAAATTTTAGCGACGCAAATATATCCCAATTTACGGTGGGGTAAAAAATTCTAATTCGTATAATAAAGATTCACAGTAATATTCATGCCAAGCAATGAATATATTATTTTGCTACAATAATCTGGAATTCAAATTTCGTTTTAAACAGGCTGGACAAAATACTTAGGCCAGTGCGAGAAATCAGGGTTTGCGTATACACATGCAAATGGTACGTCTGCATTTACGTATTTTGGGACATATGGCATCTACGATGGGGGAGGATATGTGAAAGACATGGATCCATTTGAAGTTGAAATTACAATCGAGCTGGAAAAGTTGAAAGCAAACGGTTGGATAGATAATCATACGAGATTTTTCGTTGCCGAAAATGTCATTGTAAATGCTAACACCATGCTATTCAGCCTCGTTAGTATAACGTTTGAACTGTCGGAGATTGGTGGAATTGAACCCAAGTTCAGAGTACAAACATCGAAATTATATCCTTACATAAATGTCTGGGACTACATGATTTTAGCGCTGCAATGTGTCTTTATGCTGGTAACTTTTATTCGCATTTTGATGTTTATTTACGATATTTGGAACCTAAAGTTTCAAGTATTGTTATCGCTAAGCTCTTGTGGCAAATTGTGGAGTATTCTGTTATCGGCAGCAGCAATAGGATGCTACATTGCTCGTATTGATCGGACTATATACATTATCAATGAGATATTTAACTCAGCGGGTAAGTATATCAACTATGTTGTCGAAATTGTAAAGGTGTTCTCACATACACTTACATAAAAGTATTATCAATTATTCATCATACATAGTCTTATTATTTGCCAAAAAAGAAATATTTCAATGAGCTAACGATTCAACTCTTGTCAGAGTGTATTTATTTTTAATAGGGATGTCGTTTGGCTGACAGATAAATAGATAATGCTACCGCCACGAATATCTATACCTTATCCAAACGGCATTCATATTGACAGCAACTGCACACTGACAAGCGTTCAATCTTTATATTGATATAGCTTTTACATTCTACAAACAAGATAAGATTCAAATATTTCGTCCAAAATATGATCAGTGTCATCTTGATTAATATATGTTGATGTGACGTCATGATTAACACTTAGTTAATAGAAAACTGATGTGGGAAATGTAAATATCAATAGAGTGGGATCTCGTTATTAAGACCACCTAACTAACGGACTAAAAGTGGTCTGATTGGTGAGGTGATCGTATGTATTAGATATTTATCAACAGACTGAAAACATGTCTCCCAAGAGAGATGGTCTTTAGGCGAGGTTTCATGGTATCTAAAGTTATGAAGGACATGGCGAAGTATTACGATTTTTCTGTGATATATGATGTTTTCAATCTATTATTTGGGTTCAACTGCTGAAATAATTTTCAAAAAACATGATTGTACTGAAAATGGCATCGCAAACGGAACAGCTATACAAAGCATCTTTAAGTCGTGAAATCTCAGCCACGCGCTCGGCACAAAAAGTTAAAGTCACAATTTTTCGGATGAGACTTATAACCGATGTCCTCTGTCATGAAAAACTGGTCATGTAAAAGAACAATCACTGCATTGGGGTCAGTCCATGTCAAAATTCACGATTCCATCTAAAGTTGGTTATTTTCGATATAAGTGAACAATTATCAGTGGGTGTAAAATAATAAATTAAACAAAGGTATTGTATTACATACTCGAACACAACGTGTCTTACCGAGAAATAATTTGTGGAGTTAAACAATATCAAAATTTAAATTCTAATTACACATTGTTTCCTCTTGCAGGTCAATTTATGACTTTTGAAATCGTTCAACTTCTAGATGACATTTACAAAGGATGCCTGGGAACTGTTTTGTTCATTCAGATTCTATTTCTCCTGAAGCCTCTAACATTCAACTACTACTTATACATGATGAAAGCCACAATTACATTATCACGCCATGATCTTGTGTCATTTGGGATGTTCTTATTGATTCCTTACGCTGCCTTTGCATCGATTGTGTACTGTTTTCTGGGTCCGTATTCCTACGCCTTCCGGAATATGTTTGCGACGTTGCTGACCTTGATGAGGACTATGCTGGCTATGACAAAATTCAGGGATACGTTCGGACAGAGTGATGTGGGAAATCACGCCATATTCTCTATTTTCGTGTTCACAATGTCTATCGTACTGGTGAACATGTTCATTTGTATTTTAAATGACGCGTTTGCTTTTATAAGCAGTAATCCAGATGGTGGTGGGAAGGTTGCGCCATTTGACAAGGCTTTGAACGCTCATTTCTGGTGGAAAGTGAAACAAGCTTTTAACTTTTGTTCGAGTGGTAAAAATGATGATGCCAATATTGATCCTGACTCAGGTAAAAATAAACAAAAACTATTGACATGTCGTTCTAACATCAGTTTATCCCATTAGCATTACGTTATCTCCCTTTACATGTTTTTTATTTCTTTCATTATAAGAACTAAATCGGACTATTTTGATACCCAAAACCTTAAGGAATATCTTTTCATTAATTACATTTTGCATTGGTTTTTCTTTATGTGGTTATATAAATGTTTTCTGTCCTTTAGAACGTACCGTTGGTTAACTTTGAATCTTCTAAAAATTGATTCTCCCAGTAATTACTCTTAGACGGTATACAATTTAAATATTGGCTTAGTTTGTGGTATTGTTCCTTACTACTTTTTTCCTTTCGTAATTATTCATCTAATCTAAATTCGAGTTCAAATGACAAAGTTTTATTGATCGAAGCGATGATTTTAAGAGTTGATTTTAACCCTTCATTTGCTAACCTATAACTTTGTTATTTTGATTATTGAATTTCACTTAAAATGTATTTTATAGCACAGTTTATCTACTATAATAATTATTTTATTGAATGGGATGTTAACATAATTTGCTTTTATTATATCTTAAATGAAATTTTAATATTGTAATTCGAAGACCGACCGGTGTAGATCATTTTACATTACCCGTTTCTGCCGAAAATATACAAATTACTTTATAACATAGAACTCATCTGCTATACTATTTTTCTTTACTTCAATAAGCTTTTAATTTTAGAATTCATCCGAGTGTTTATGAATAAAAGTAAATAATAATAATAGGTAAAAAATCTTTTAAAAAAATTATAATATAATTGTTCAATATGGTTTTTTTTCAGTAGAAGATGAACTCACTTTTGATCAAAGAGTTATGCAGATGGATCAGATGGTAAAATATATTCATATACACAAACATAAATACAGCCTAAATTAGGATACCGCCTCTCTAATCAAACCACTTTGAGTCGGTCATTTAGGGGGTCTAAGCCCGTGAAAGTCCATCTTCCCAAGCAAGTTTTTCTGATCCACCCAGTTCCTCCTCCACCTTGACAGATTTGGCCTGTATATTGTGACTTCGCGGCAATCAAAACGCGTCTAACAATCGATCACGCATCGCATAATGGCGACGTGAAGGCTATGCCACGAGTCTTTTCATTGGAGTCAGTGTCGGGTCAATTTACGTAAAATCGGCGCTAGATGTCCCATCAGTGACCACCAAATATGAAATGTAATCTGTCTAGGTGTATGAAAAGCAATGTGTATCAAAAAGCATTGACTTAGGAAGGTGGTGATAGTCCCACTTTGGAAAGTTTCGAAACCTCCAATATTTTTGGTGGCCCTTCGATTTCGAGGTATCGAGAATATTAATTTTGTTTTCTGAATTACAATTAACATAATAGCTGATCCCATACATAAAGAAACATTCTGTTAGCATATGTATGCAAATTATCTTAAGGTGACTTACTTTTAAAATGAGTTTAAGGAGACCCCGTCATTAATTATCTCAGTATTGTTTTAAAAGGTTTACTCAACATTTTCAATTGTATTTTGACTTTTTTGGACATCAATGAAAATGCATTTAATTTTTAATACTGTCTATTCACAAATATTTTTTGTTATTCAGAGAGTGATTATTACAATGTACTGTCAAACTTGCTAAAAAACCACCTCTGTATAAAGGGCACCTACCTATAAAGGCCATTGAAATATAAACTTTTTTATAATGAATAAACCTCTTTGTAAAGGTCACTTGTCTATAACAGCTGCTTTTGCTTCTTCCCTTGAGTTACTTTTATAGACATGTTTGACTGTTCGTTTGAACCGTTAATCTTGTTTCTGGGGCGACCGAAACTCCACATATCTTTTTAAAGTTATTTTTAGACACCCTGTATATCTACATACATACTTAATATCCAATATCACATATTCTATTTTCAGATCGATCAGCTATTTAAAAAGTTCAGAAATTAATATATGTGCCACAGCTGCAAAATTGCATATTAAAGGTAAGAAATATATATCAATACGATTGTATTTTCGCCATATGTTTTGAAAAAAATTAGAACTTTGGTATTATGTTCACAATATTTACATAAAAGAAATCGTTACCACTTCTGGTGGACAATTTGTGTCCCCGTGGATATGTGGATATGTATATATATATATATATATATATATATATATATATATATATATATATATATATATATATATATATATATATATATATATATATATATATATATATATATATACACCCGGTATCCTGTATTTCAGTACCAGTTAATTATTTTATACAAGAGTAATACCTGTATTTCAAATGGATAGCACCATTTTAATTCGAAATTCAAAAGCTAAGATAATCATCTTTTCACAGCGGTTACTCTTAGACGGATTTAGGTCATGTTGTGCCCTTGTATGAAACCACTTTTTTGTTTCGGAACTTTGCATCTACATAAAATTTTGAGCTCAACTGATGAAGTCTTTTTGACAGAAACGATCATCTGAGCATTAGTTTTAGGAAATTGCGCTTTAGCAAAACTAGAACTTTGCACATGTATTCAAATTAACAATATATCATCTGAACAATCATGTAAAATATAAAACATGCCTGATGTGGACTGTACAGAAATATATCAAATGTTTATTCCGGTTGGCATGACACTAAAACATTCAAATTTAACATTTAATGTACGCTCTATTTTCGTACCACTGCATACGTACATACGTACATATATACACAGACGTACATATAGGTACATAATGTAACGAGAACACATCCTCTTTGAAAACATTATAGACATCAATTTGTCTATAAGCAATTCTACTAGTGATACTAAAATGTTATGCTTATACAGACATTATACTTTTTTCATTTTTTTTCTCTTTTACAGATTACTTCTACAAGTCTTTTAAGAAAGAATCTATTTGAATTTATCAACAATGAATTTAACAGCATTGAAACTTTGGTGATTGTGTCAACATTCTGAGGATAAAAGATCTGTAACATTCACACTAAATGTTAAATGACAATTACGCCATATTGTTTCAAATTTATCTTTTAGGTTTTAAATAGCATAGTAGCCGGTGTGGGGATGGTTTTCCAGTTACTCATTCATACTTGTATTTATTAATGAATCATTTTATTTATTATCTGAACAAGGGACAACCCTGTAACAAAGATATTTGCGATTGGACATTCATATTGGCGCGTTGTTAGTATGACATGGAATTTCGCGGAAGCAAATTATAGAATGTTCGTGCAACTTAATCGAATGTGAGTCATCTACAGCCGAATGAATATATATATATATATATATATATATATATATATATATATATATATATATATATATATATATATATATATATATATATATATATATATATATATATCTTGAAGTAGGCCACGTAACCAAAATTTAAAGAGCCTTGGTTTTGTTTACAGTAGTAGAAATAAGTGTAGAAATAAGTTATGGATGATAACTTTTACAATTTGATGAAAGACCAAACTTGAAGATGGAAAAAAATAGTTTACCGCTAATGTGAAAAATATATATCATGGATATGTATCTGCAATTTTATAAGGTTTTACATTGCATTGTTTTATAGGCATGTACATATTTTCTTTTAAGGTACAAAATCGCATTTGATATATATCAGCACCCTTAGGTGTTGATTGGAGCTACAACGCATGACGTATTTTTTTGTAAACGACGAACGACCTTCATATGATCAGATTGAATACTTCTGTTCTTAATCATCACTTGTTGTGTTTTTGATAGGATTTATTGGGTATAAACAATAAATTAAGTTATTTAAGCTGAATACATTTGTTTTTGTTTTATATAAATTTCGGACTTTGTGCCGGAATTTACCAATCCGTTTTTGGTTTTAGGTTTTAGAGGTTGCACCATCCTTTTCAGCCCTGATACTAAAACCAGTCCCACAGAGAAAACAAGTACCACATAAATCCCACGCTAGTCCTACAACACCATAGCACAATACTAGGTTTAATTAGTAACAGATATATGTTGAATACGATTTTTAATGTTTATTTAGACATTTTCAGAAGATTTTTTTAAAGTATATTATTAGGCCGACGTACGACCAAGAACTGTAACTCTCATCATACTAAAGCATGTCCCACGGGGAAAGAGTAGTCCTACAATAAACTACGTAATGTAGCGTGTAATTTTATATATTTAAATATGATAAAAGATATTTAGCATATATAAATTATATTATTTTTCAAGAAATGTCATTCAAGGTGTCGAAATCGCCGACCTCCGGACACGAACGACAACTCCAGTTGAACTGTAATTTGAATGGTTCTGCATGGTAAGTGTATCGATGTTGCAATCAATAGTGTTTAATCTTTTTATTTTTTTTTTATCTTATTTTTTGTTGTTGTAATTTTGCATGTTGAGAAGGCATAATAGCGTGAAATGAACATTTGTTATAGAACTAATTGGAAATGCATATTAATTAATGCGAAGTGAAAGGGGTATTGTATGCCATGAATTTTTCATTTACAAAGTGTGACATGTTTACAAACACAAGCTCAAAACAGGTCACAGTCTAAATGTTTAAAAATATCAGTGTTATTTTTCTGTAAAAAGGTAGCCAATCTGGCTCAGTTGGTAGCGTGCTCGACTCTTGATCGTGAGGTCGTGATTCCGAGTTCAGCCGACGGCAGGTTGGTTTCCTGATAGAGAGACAAAGGCAGACAGACAGAGAACAACATTCAGAAACAAGTGACAGACATGTCTGAGACGGAGAGACAGACACACAGGGGATAAATACAGATACCCAGAGACAGACAAAACAGACAGAGACAAAAACAGACAAAAAGAAAGACAGGCAGATACAGACAGACAGAGAGACATATACAGAAACAAAGAGACAGACACACAGAAAGAGACAGACACAGAGGCAGACAAAAACAGAGACGCACAGACAAAGACAGACAGATAAACAGACACAGAGAAACAGAGATACAGATAGAAACAGAAAAGACAGAGACAAAGACAGAGAGAGGCAAACATACACAGACAAGAGACAAACATGTCTGAGACACAAAAACAGACAGAGAGACAGACAGACAGAGAGAGACAAAGACAGAGACAGAAAAGACACAGAGACACAGACAGAATCAAAGACAAACAAATACAGACGACAAAAAGAAAGACAGACACAATGACAAGCATATAGACAAACAGAGAGACAGACACAGACAAAGACAGGTAGAGAGAGGTATACAGACAAAGACAGACTGACACAGGAACAGACAAAGACAGAGACTGACAAATAGACAGACACAGAGAAACAGACAAACAGAGAGACAGATAAAGAGAGACAAACAAACACACAAAGAGACAAAGACAGAGTCAGACAGACACAGATACGGACAGACAGAGACAGACAGACGTGTCTGAGACCGAGAAACCGACAGACACACAGAGAGACGGGAAATACAGTCAGACACAGAGGCAGAGAGACAGACAGATAATGAAAGAAAAAGACATATAAAGACAGACAGAAACAAAGAGACAAACACAGATGAAGAGAGAGACAGAGACAAAAACAGAGATACAGAATAAGACAGAGATACAGATAGACACAGAAACAGACAGACAGAGGCAAAGACAGACAGAGACAGAGACAAGAATTAGACATGTCTGCGACACAAAGACGGAGAGACAAACACAGAGACAGACAGACAGACAGACAGACAGACAGACAGATATCGAGCAACAGACACAGAGAGACAGACATATACATAGGTAGACTGACAAAGACAGACAGAGAGAGACAGACTCTTGGATTTTAACTACAGTTAGTGGTACATTCATGGTTAAAGGTCAATGGTCACTTAAGATCACGACCTTTGACATTCAACATTATTTTTCAATTTTTATACTCAAAAATTAAACAGTGTATGCTTAATCTGAAAAATAGAAAATATTCTCCACGATGAAACAGATAAAATGAAATAATAGTCCACAAAAGTCATCACCATCCCTTGCAATTTGAGATTTTAAGTGGTCAAAATCCCCACTCCTAAACCATATATATTTCTGTTTGTCATGTCAAGATAAGAAGGATGATTCTTATATATGTTCTCAAGGGACATCCCCATCCCTAACAGTTGGGAAAAGTTTTTATCGTGTAAATATATGTTTGTTTGTGTCTTCTAAACCATATACATGTATATTCCTGTTTGTGATGTCAAGTAGATTTGAATGATACACAGGGTTAGTCTCAAACAGTCATTCAACATCCCTATCAGTCAAGAATATTCTTAAATCTTGTAAATGGTTAAGATCCCGCCAATAAACCATATATGTTGAATGATATCTGGGAGAGTTAAAAGGGGTTTAATACCCGGATTATTCTTATGGAAACTTTGTTTGGGAGACTTTGCAACAGAGTCTTGTTATCAGGCCACCCATAAAAAATTGTTGGTTTGCTGTAACGCAGCCTGCTCACTCAAAACGCCGCGACTCAAATTTTTTTGTTGACTTACAGGTAATCGTTTATTTTTTCCAGGCTTCCGGTATGTTCCCATTGATTATATTGTACATGTATATTGTTTACAGTTTTAAAAACAAAAAACCTACCTAACCTATTCACAGGAAAAAAAAATCTTAGTTGCATTACAACAAACCAAGAATGTTTTAACGATGACCTAATAATTTTTTGTCGTTTCTATTAATATTTGTCAAACGCCTGTTTCAATTGCACATTGTCTATAGTATTTAAACATTTTTCAAATTCAAAGTTTTCAAACGATATATAACAAATACTTTCAGATTAATTTTTCCAACTCCCAGTTTTGTAATAACTGATCATACAATATAAGTTTAACATGATTGTTGTTGCCCTAATGTCAATAAATTTTTGAAATTCTCAGACATCAACTACATTGTACATATGATTCAGAATTTTGTTTTGTTTGTATGTTTGTTTTTGTTTTTTTTTTTTTGCTTGCAATAAACTGTCAGTTTGACTTTAAAGAATTAACTTAAAAGTACATACATTCTCCAAAAACAAATTCAGTGTGGAATAAATGAGTTGTTACTCACTAATTTACAGAGAAAAATATCAAAAGATAATATATATTTATATTTTATTATACAATATGAAGTTATGAAAACCATGAAAAATATATTAATGTGAACAATCATATTTTCTCATTTAATATTTGCAAAATAATAAAATTATATATTTTTTTATTCTGGATAAATTGTATTTATGTTTGATAAAATACAGCAACCATGCAGAACCATTTAAATTACATTTTAACTGGAGTTATCGATCGTGCCTGGAGGTAGGCGATTTCGACAGTTGTTTAAACATTCTTTGAATGACATTTCTGGAAAAATAATGTCATTTATATATCATTTATATCGTTTAGCATATTTAGATAAATAGAATGGCACGCTACATTACGTAGTTTACTGTAGGACTCGCTCTTTCTCCCTGGAACTTGTTTTAGTATAATGAGGGTTGCCATTCTTGATCGTATGTCGGCCTAAAACATACTTCTAAAGTTTTTTTTGGTCTGAAAATGTCTAAATACAGATTCAAAATTGTATTCAGCTGATATTTATCACTAATTAAACCTTATATGGTGCTATTTGTTATGGGATTTACGTGGGACTTGTTTTAGTATCGTCACCTTTTCAGTTTTGCGTCAGAAATACTGAATATGTATCTTCCATTACATACTTTGAATGTATTTATGATCTAGTACTTGTGCTATGATTAGATTTTGATGACTTGTATACAATATATTGTAGCATTTTTAAGTGTTTTTTGCGATTTCTGTGGAAAAATTGAATATCATTAAAATTGCAATCGTTACGTTTAACATTTCGCCGAATTGTCGATGAGACTTGATCTATTTCTCGGACCAAGAAGTTTGACACGACAATTTGGAGTTGGGGATTTAATTTCATTTTAATCGGATATTGTTTAAAGGCATTTGTAAAAACTGTAAAGTAGTGGAATTTGGCACATTCATTATGTATATTTTCGATAGATAGAAACACGGACGTCTGGTGCCATGCAGGAGTAAGCATCCCCTGTCGACCGGTCACATCCGTCGTGATCCACAGTCAAATCCAAATGAAATACGTCAGGAACGAATCCTCGTCACAATTAGTACAGACGTCTCAACAACTGCCAACGAAAAGACAACTAAACATTTCACTTAGTGAAAAAGAGTAATCGCAAAAAAGACTATTATACCGACCGTAAAATCTGAGGAACGTTGACATCGAACGCGGTTTTCGATTTCCCTGAGTCAATAATTTGTCAGTGGGTAGTTTACATCTGTATATGAATTGTTCATATGTTGCACACGCCCTGGCATATCGGATCATTTGTGAGATATAAACTCCATATGTGGGTGACTGGGATATTACTACATATTGAAAATTTACCATAAGAAATCCGAAATCGTCGCGTTAGCTGTGTTTATTTTAAAATTGTATCCCTTTTTACCACGTAGTTTGATATACAATAACAAAAAAGAGATATACACAGACATAAAAGTTCTTATATTTCTATAAATGTTGTGAAAATTGCAAGAGAACACTTTTCACTTGCAATTGACAAACTCAACTTTTTTCACAAATATAGAGGAATATAAGAATTTTTGTTATGCTTGTGTATAGTTCTTATTTGTTTTCGTACACGAAGTACAAGTAGTAAACAAAAGCAAAATGATACTTTTTGGTAAACACAGCTTATGCCCCTTTGAAGCTGAACTACGAAGATAAAAAGCTTAAGAACCTTTAATAAAAAACTGTGTACTGAAAAAATGTTTTGAAACATTCCCACTTCATATCCCAATACAGCTGACATATTTGTAATTGTTTCTCCTTAAAATCAAGTCCCACAGCAGGTATAAAAGGCGGATAAGTTATATCGGTCGTCCTTGTATATCTGTACTCGCAACGCGAAATGTGCATTTTTAAAATAAAAGTTCAAAAGCTTTATATCATCGTAGTTCAGCTTTAAGTACCGTGGCAATAAGTGCTCTTTTTTGTTTTATTGTATAAATATATTTGTATCGAGAACAAATTCAAATTTGATTTGTTTCGTTTGTGTTATTCATCAAACATTCAGAAAAGAAAAACGAAAATGAAAAATGAATCTTTTGAATTTTCTCACAAAATCGGCTTAGTTTCCAACAGGGCTAGAACCGAACCTGCGCTGATCAGAAGTGAGATTATTCATGCTTCAAAGCCCGATGCTCTAACCACTCGGCTACGAAGACCCTGGCCAAAATATACCGTAGTTATTACTAAGCACTCAATAAAGCCACAATACACCGCAACTGAAAAATATAATGATGTATCTAAAATTATATTTGAATGATTGAAGGATTTTACAGATCTTTTCTTCACATTACTAAAGAATATGTAAAAAATGTCCTTTGGGGAATTTCTTTTCAAAACGTTTCGATTTGATTTTATCTTTTTTTTCTATTTGATATACGACATACAATGAAATCTACTAGTTAATGACCAATTTAAAACGTTTTGAATGTTTACTTGTCACAATTCAATGCATCAACTCCTGTGATCACACTTAGACTCACCCAGATTAATGAATAGCATGACTTATTATCATTATTAAGGGGTAAACTAGGTCATATTCCATGTGAAGTTATTTTAAAAATTTTATTCTAGTCATACAGCCCAGAATCCTGACAGTGGAGCTAACCATTCTTTGAAATGAGAAGTTCCAAACGTTATTTCAATTTGACATCATACCAACCACAAGAAACAGCAATATTTCAATATTTGCATAGCTAACTATATATTTTAAATTAAAAAATTTATCTATGAGCTAATCTAAACTTTAATCAAGTAATTAGATAATTAATATTGGCTTGCTAATCGCTATATCTTTTAGCATTAAAAACCTGGGGTTGAAGACAACAAACTCACTCAGTACTCAAACTCAACTTTTATTTAATATTTTTGGCAGTTGTTTGTAAAACTTCTGGATTTCTAATTTATCATTTTTCATCATTCACATAAACAAGTCAGTCACACATATACTTAAATACTCTCCTCTAAAACAATGTATAAATATGAAATCTCAAATACCAAATTATTGATCTTCAGGCTTTCCAAGATTATATATATATATATATATGAATCTGGCAAACATCAGGCAAACACGGACCTCTGGAATTAAGAGTTCGGATCAGGTGACATAGAGGAGTAAACATCCCCTGTGACCGGTCACACCCGCCGTGTAAGGTACGACTCCTCGTCAAAGTTAGTATAGACGTCTCAACAACTCTATAGACACAGACGGGGAATTAACAACTAAGCTATATGATAGACGCGACGATTTCAGCTTTCCCCATCGTAAACTTTGAACATTTGAGTACCTTGTAGTGATATCTGTCAACCACCTGCATAAATTTTATATTTCATAAATGCTCCGATATGCGAGGGCGTGTTCAACATATGAACATTTCATAAACAGAGGTAAACTAATTACTTACATATTATTTTTCACAGCGATACGAAAACCGCGTTTGATGTCAAAGTTACGCAAATTTTACGGTCGCTATAATAGTCTTATTTGCGATTACTCTATTTCACTAATATCAACTGGATTCGACTTTGGACTCGGGTGTGACCGGTCAACAGGGGATACTTACTCCTCCATGGCACTTGGTCCCATGATTTTATATAGGTCCGTCTTTGTCTATCTTTACCAGATTTGTATCTATATCCTGGACATCCTAAAAATTTATACTTTGGTAACAGTGATTTAGTGAAACAGGTATCACAAACTAGACTGTTATACCGACCGTAAAATTTACAGAACGTTGACATCAAACGCAGTTTCGATAACCCTGTGCCCATAATTAGTCAGTGAGTAGTTTACCTCTTGATATGGAATGTTCATATGTTGAACACACCCCGCCATATTGGATCATTTATGAAATATAAACGCCATATGCAGGTGATTGTGTGATACGTTGAGTACGGACACAATATTTGAGTATGTACTCGAACAATTTCATAATTTTTCAGAAGATTTCTTTAAATGACCAATAATTCCCATAATCAATTATCTTGAGTATTATAACTTTGGTATTATGTTTATAATAGTTAGAAGCACTAGGTCGTTGCCACTGCTGGTGCACCGTTTGAGTCCCCGAGGGTATACATAAACCTAGTACCTGGTATTTCGGTACCAGCTAATAATTTCATACTGAAGTAATATTTCGAACTAATGACACCATTTAAAATCAAAATCATTCAAAGGCTAAGATAGTCATCTATTTACAGTGGTTACTCTTGGACAGATTTAATATCTAGCCTTGTATTATACCAATTTCCTTTTAGAAAATCATTTTTATTAAATTGAAGTTCGGCTGATGGAGTATAATTAACAGAAACGATCGTCTTGAGCATTAGCATAATAACTTAGGTATTATGATTATAATATTTACATCTGTATGCTATTCATATATACATGTGTTCAGCTGCAATATAAATGTTGCGTGTTTTACCTTAACATCACAAAAAGTAAATTGAACTTGAGTAATAAGTAAATTTGGTGATTTCAGGTCCAGAATATGTTCATTCTTACCTGCATTTAGGTTTGTGCTGATATGTCATCATTTTGACCAAACAAGTACTACAAATGCTGATATATCTGAGTATAACTTTATTTCAGTTACTCGCATATAAATTAGAGCATATAAAACATATTTTTTAAAGCAGAATTTTTCATTTCTGTTTCAAAAACAGCGTTGAATTTGTCATTCTGTGCAACTGTAAACGTATTTTTCCAGTCCCCAACTTTTCCTGGAAGAGATAAAGAAATTTGCCATGTGGTTATGTTACAACTATCCGATATCAAATTACAGTCACTTGCCAAAAGTTTATAGTCTTTGTCTATGGTGTTTACGAAGGATAATTACATCCGTTTATAAACGAGTCACTGATGGGTGCTTTTGTTCATATACGATGCTTCTTCAGATTTATAACTTACTCGACACTTATAGTTTGGATATATTACATATATTGGAAAATGCTTATATGATGCGTGTAACTTGCTAAATTCACGTTCAAGGTCATTGGTTCAAATGTCAAAGTCACAGTCAATTAAAGTGTATAAAATCCGTTTACTTTTTATAGACATATGACGAGTCGTGGTGTCATCGAACAACATCTAAACAAACAAATAAATAGATAAACAAACAAAGCATGTATTTATTAAATAATGTTTCCAATATTTACCTTTTCTGAAAATATCATGATTGTTCTCCATACCATCAATTTGCTGCAAAAGTTTGCCGACATAAGCTTGAGTTTTCGTGTCCGTTCTGCTGATTTTTTTCAGGTTTGAAAAGCTACATGCATCTGCAACTTGTTTCAAAAACACCAGATCGTATTCTATCTCCAAAAAGTCTGCAAGTTTCTGTAGCTCTTCTAATGGTTTCTTACAGATTAATAATAATAATAATAATAATAATAATAATAATAATTATGATAATAATAATAGCTATGAAAATAATGATAATAATAATTAAAGTGATAATAATTATATTAACGGAAATTAATAATAATAATAATAATAATATTAATAGTAATATTTAACAATTCTTACGGTTGTGTACGAATTTTGCTTTATATATATACTATGGTGATAATAATTATATCAACGGAAATTAATAATAATAATAATAATAATAATAATAATAATAATAATAATAATAATAACAATAATAATAATTATAATGATAATATTATTTTACAATTGTGTACAATTATTGTTAGCTTTTCGATCCGTTCTCATACATACATACATATATATATATATATATATATATATATATATATATATATATATATATATATATATATATATATATATATATATATATATATATGTGTGTGTGTGTGTGTGTGTGTGTGTGTGTGTGTGTGTGTGTGTGTGTGTGTACAGGAAAAAAAGGAACTGTACTCCTTGATCGCTCTATATTCTCAAAGGCATAGTTAGATATACTAAACGCGTGTCTGAGTTTTCAATCTGTTAAATATCGCGTTGTATTCGCCTTGATGGCCACAGCACGCTTTTCTTGAGTTTGAACTAAAGCGACACGTGGTTAGTAATCGATTAAATTTCCTTGCATTCAATGACCGTGTTCAATGTATTGAAACAGGAAAACATTGTTTTTTTATTGGAATAAAATTTTGTTTGAGAGATGCCTCGCATGATTGAAAATGATCGTTCGCATGCTATTGGGATGCTGAAAGCTGGCATGTCTCAAAGCAATGTGGCACCCCCTTACTTTCATAAGTAAGGCTGTTCGTATCAGCCATAATGGACATAATCCGTGATTTGATGCTTGAATTGAAAGAAAATGCATTATATTAAATAATGATATACATAATGGAACATAATATTCTGTGTATAAATCTATAAATGAAATAACTAAACTACACAGTTTCTTTTTTTCCGCTAGTATAGATGTATATTTTCGTTTCGTTTATATATATGTTTCTACTCAACATACCCATGTTGATTATTTTCTTTCTTCCGCGTTTTTTTAACTACACGTTAATGTAGATCTACGCAAATTAAGTATAATATGAATATATACTGTATTCTAGAAGACAAAAAAAACTCTACGTCACAAATGAAGGAAAGACAGACTTATCTTTCCACGGGTAACCATTTCCTTTACGGATTATTATTATTATTATTATTATTATTATTATTATTATTATTATTATTATTATGTGTGTGTGTGTGTGTGTGTGTGTGTGTGTTAAAAAGATAGAGAGAGGAATAAAGAAAAGTAAAGAGATATGATAGAACGAAAAAGCTTACTTCAAGGATTTCTTCGTAGAATATAATGTGGATATGAGATTTGTTGTCCTGTTTAATGGCATTCTGAAATCCTTTCTCATATGTAAACCAGCCACCGAGTTGTAGTCCTATGGAATGACAACTTAACATTGAATTTTTTCTTTTCAATTCTTATGAAGTATACTGGTAGGTGACCAATTATCTCCACATTGTATAATCTACTATACATATACTATACATAAGTGATTGTCTTATGTACTAACTGCATGTGTGTTTCTTTACCAAAGTTCGTTGATAAAATTTTTACATAGTTACAATAGACTAAATTTACATTTTCTATTAAGCTATTAAAGACATTTGCCAATTCCGGTATTGTGATTTCTGAAACATCTATAACTGCAATAGTCATCATATCGACTTTTTTGACTCGCACTATTGTGTTTAGCGCATCAAAATTCTGACGTCATATTTAGGTTTCCTTCCGCTTCGACAAGGGGCTTTAAATTTGCCATGTTTCTAATTACTTACCTTTTTTCTTTGTTTTGTTTGGAAAAGAAAATCATCCCGTAATCTTATTCACAAGTGCAAATTCAATTCACTACTCAGAAACCGATTGAATCGCCGATCTCATGACAGTCCACCCACTCCCCCAACTCGGGCTAACGAATCCGGGGGAGCAAAGGGGAAACTTTGCGTTATCTTGGTTTTGTTACCAGTATTTTGCAAATGTGTTTTAAATTAACAGTTTTCTTCTTCCAACAGCCTTGCATGCTATGATATTACGATTTTACCGTTAAACTATAACATTAACGAGAATTGGTACTCGTCTGCCAGTATAGTGCTGTTGATTTGTCACTAAGATCTATAAATTTTAATTTAATCATTTCCATTATTGCTAGTATGTGAACATCGATATTCCTTAAGCCTGGATCTACAGATAAAACATTTTCTACCGCTATCATATTTAGGCTTTTTCATCTCAGTGTAAAGAACAAATACAAATCGCAAACAGGGTGGGACCAGGTGTTCGAAAGATGTCAGCGCCCCCTGTTAGCACGCTACACCCGTCGTTAATGTTCCATGGAAACCTCTCGAGTTCGGTGAAAGGCTCATCAATTAGTTTTAGATGTGATTGGTGAAAGGAGTCACCGTATATGGTCGTGTTACAAAATATTATCTAACATTCTTGAGAGGGGGATTTACTCAGAGGAAGTGGAAAGAGCAATGATACCATTACAAACCATCGTTACGTATAACGTTGTTGATATAGGCAGACCACGTCACCCTGTTGCCACTGTTAGCTGACATGTGATGAAAAAATGACACATGCGCATCTTTAGGGTTTCTGACGATATGGACAATCTTGGCGCCATGTTTTTGGTGTACTTCCGGTAGTAGACCATATGGCAAATGTGTAGCAAGAACTCGTGGACTTGGTATATCTTCCAAATTTGACATTGAATCAACGATTTCTAGAAAATGTCCTTCCAACATCCCCGTGTATTCTGTGTTCTTCTTGATCAACATATTAAGTATTTCAAACATCCAATGCGTTCCTGAAGTATGTAAGGAGAAATAAAACAATATTTCTACTCAAATAAGTTTTCATTTTTTACAAATAAATTTTCCGATAAAAGTTTATCAACATAAAAAGGTGTGTATACATTTACGTATCAATGGAAAGATGAAAATCAAAAGGTATGGGGTAAAAACGCACGTTAAAGGGGCAATTATTTAGCTGCGATTTATTTTTTAAGCAAGATATTTCCTTTTCATTACTTAGACTGATATACAATAACAAATAATACAATAGGAATATAAAAATGTTTATGCCTGTGTATAACTCTTATTTGCCATCAAGTGCAAGTAGAGGAAACAGAAATATTTTCGGTAAATACAGCTAGTGTCCTTTTAAGCAGTAACAAATGTGTTTTCACTTATTTCAGTAACTAAATAACACATCACTGATTAGAACAAGTATACTTTTTACTTGTAAAATCTTCTGCGACATTCTAGATCCACGTCCACTAAGCATTAATTGTTTGAGGGAAACATTTGCCTTTTTCACTAGTGGTCACTAGTTACAAAAGGCTGGTATGTTCGAATGCTTTAATGCTTGCTTGATGTAATATACTAGTAGAGCGTTTGATGCGCAGGCGAGTGGTCTCTGGTTCGATTCTATGTACCGGCTCATACCAAATACTTTAATTAGAGTATTGATTCTTCCTTCGGCAAGTCCTCAGCATAATAAATGAAAGTCGCGGGTTTTACGATACACTGAACAATTGTTCAGTTAGATGGTGGCGGCGGCTTTTAATTGTGGAAGAGGGAACCCGGTTAAAATATACCCGGAAGATACCAACGGTCATGGAGGCCACTTACTGAAACCTGACATCGCTGATTGTCACCAAGGTCTTTTCAGTTGCATTCGAAAAAAAAGCGGAAATAAAATGAATAAAAATGCAACGGTTAGGAACACTGCTCCCAGAAAAAAATACGGTCTGTACAATAAGTAACATATAACGGAAATCATTAATTTGTTGTGTTATACATTTTGAATTTACTGGCTAGGTGTAAATACAAAATTTACAACATGACAAATAGTTGTCACTTTGTAGATTTTGTGTTTACACCCAGCGAGTAAATTCAAAATTTACAACATGACAAATAATTGATTGTCATCAAAATTGCAAACTAAATTGGTTACATAATTTCATGGTAAGCTTAATTTTCGGTGACACTTTAATATAAGGTAATATTGTTTATCAAGCATAATATTTATTTCTTACCCTTCTACCGGTAAATGAATATAGGTCATTTAATCTACATATATTTTGATATATACGACCGAGTTTTCCGAGTATATATTTCAACAAATATATTCAATAGCCTTATTATTATCATCATTTATATTATTATTATTATTATTATTATTTTTATTTTATATATATATATATATAATATATATATATATATATATATATATATATATATATATATATATATATATATATATATATATATAACAATGGTAATAATTTGATATATTTTATTGAATTCACGACACACCACAATAACACCAGATATTTGCGTAACGTGCAATCGTTATAGCGCATCTGAATATAACAAAAAGTACTTCCGAAACCTAAAACCCTGATCCTGGCTTAAACAGTAGGTAGGGTTTTTTCATTTTTTATCTAATGTTTGGTAAATACAAAACAGCGGTATGATATATTTTAAGTAATGGATATTTTCTCTTGACTCAATATTACGTGAGTAATATTGTTTCTCAAGGCGATAACTAAAACTTCATGTATATAGAAAAATAGGTTGTGTTCATTCTCTTCAGTGTAGTAAAAAGGGTAATTTCTGTTTCGCTCTCTTAAAGGGTGTGTTTTTGTCAAAAACATTTCTTTCCTTTTAAACTTCTTAAACCGATATACAATAGCAAAAAAGAGATATACACAGGTATAAAAATTCTTAAATTCCTATATATTTTGTGAAAATTGCTTAGAAAACCTAGTTTGGCACGTTTTCACTTGCAGTTGATTAATTCAATCTACAATTGTCAGATTCCACTTGACGACATTTTTGATAGTTCATTTTAAAATAATATACCAACAATTTCTAAATGTTCTGTCAAAAACTGTAAAACATGTCATATATTAATAACGGATCAAGTGTTCACCAGCAATCTGACAAATAAGCATTATAACACCAGAAGCTGGGATCATCTAGACTGCAAATCATCTAACTTTGTTTACGGAATTGAGTGTACCGTGTGTGGTTTGATTTATGTTGGCGAAACTAAGGGGCCCTTAAATAAAAGAGTATCTGGTCATTGATTCGAGATTAATAATGGGGGTAACCAGATACTCTATCGACATTTCAACTCTCCTGACCATTCCATCTTGTCTATGAGAGTGCGTATAATTGAAAAAATATACCACTGGACCAACAATCCCACCTTGAGTACCCCCTTCCATAGACAACGTGAAGAACTTTGGATTAAACAGCTTGGCACTGCATATCCCTATAGATGTAACGATAGTATCCAAAGTGTAGGCAATCTATCAAGCCCACTGTGTAATGGTGTTAATGTGATGGAACTTTTTAATTCTAACGTAAGACGTAAACGAAGTCACGGACATCGTTCATACAACCGACCCTACATACATGATGTCACTTTTTCATCTCTTTTACCTTACGTTAATAAAAAATTCATCACATTCGCAGCAAACTTTATTCTGTTCCTTTTACAAATCTTAAATCAGTAAACTTTTTTCAAGAAGCAAGAATGAACCCCTACACGGATTCTTCAACCCCAGAATACACACTGAACTCCATTATAATGGACATCGCTTATCACAGACTGTTTAAGCCTGCACGCGTCACAAACGATGACTGTTCTGAACAGAAACGTCTTTTCCTTAAACTTAAATTCACAAATAAAGGCATAGACGCTTTAAACATTGGCAATGTTCTAAATCACAAAAAAAGTTCAGTCCTGTATTCCACCATATTTTAAACTGAAGAACACGCCTTGCATTTCATACAGCTATACACCTAGCATCGCATCCAAGCTATTTAATTACAAACAGGTTTTGCAGTGCCTAGACATCAACCATCTTCTACACAACACTGTCACATGTTCATGTGCTTCTTTTCCTTTCAAATACAATACTATCGGGCATGTCATTACCGGCGACGTTTCTATTGTTGAAAATGAAAGCCTCAACAATCTTTAAAAAAGCCCTAAATACCGGGAAGCCCGTTCCTTTAATTTGCGTCAGAATTTCAGTTTAGTTATGGATTCTGTCGAAGATTATGCCAGAAGATGGGCCAAACATGAAGACGTAGAACCAGACACTTTGTCTGAATGGCTGAAAGCCATACGGTGGTTGATAAAATATCGTATTCGAAAACTTAAAAGGACTATGAAAACACGTTATCCCTCTGTATTTAATGATCCAGAAGTAGTAACTGAACTGGATAGTTTACATGGCCAATATGTACTAGTACCAGCAGACAAAGCCTCAAATAATATAGTTTTTATTTGTAAGGCACATTACCATCATTGTTTATTAGAAGAACTTGGGTTTAATACGAATTTTGGTAATCCTACATACACACGTTGCTCACTTTCAAAGGACGAGATCCTTCAAAATCACGTGTCCGTATTGCGCTCATTTGATATACCTACAAAGGATACCGATTTCGAGCTACCACATTCATACTGGATACCTAAACTTCATAAAACCCCATATAAGCAAAGATACATAGCAGGATCCAGCAAGTGTTCTACCAAACCTTTATCTTTACTCCTTACCAAGATATTGACAGCCATTAAGAAGAAACTTCAACAATATTGTACAGTTGCTTATTCCAGAAGCGGTGTAAATCAGATGTGGATACTTAAAAATTCTAAACAGCTTTTAGAAAATTTGAAGGCACACAATTTTTCTCGAATTCACAGTATCAAAACTTATGACTTCTCTACTCTTTACACTACTATTTCCACATAAAAAAATAAAAGAAAGACTTTTCAGCATCATAGACAACTGCTTTTTCACTAAAGGTGGTACCCGAAAATTTAAATATCTAGTGATTGGCTATCAGGAAACTTATTTCGTCAAACACCACTCTGATTCTACACATAAATATACTGAAGTTGGTATAAAAAACATGCTGGAATTTCTAATAGACAATATATTTGTAATGTTCGGAGACGTGGTCTTTCAACAAACTGTCGGTATTCCTATGGGAACCAATTGTGCTCCTTTATTGGCCGACCTGTTCCTTTATTCATACGAAGCAGACTTCATTCAGAAACTGTTGAATCAATAGAAGAAAAAGCTAGCGGTGTCATTTAATTTGACATTTAGATATATCGACGACGTTCTGTCACATAATAATGACAATTTTCATACATATGTCAATGCGATATATCCCAGCGAACTAGAAATTAAAGATACAACAGAATCAAACACACACACTTCATACTTAGACATTTTACTTAATATAAACACAGACGGGAAATTAGCAACTAAGCTATACGATAAACGCGACGATTTCGGCTTTCCCATCGTAAACTTTCCACATTTAAGTAGTAATATCCCTCAGTCACCCGCATATGGAGTTTATATTTCACAAATGATCCGATATGCCAGGGCGTGCACAACATATGAAGATTTCATATACAGCGGTAATCTACTCACTGACAAATTATTGACACAGGGATATCGAAAACCTCGTTTAATGTCAACGTTCCGCAAATTTTACGGTCGGTATAATAGTCTTGTTTGCGACTACTCTGTTTCACTAAGTGAAATGTTGAGTTGCCTTTTCGTTTGCGATTGTTGAGACGTCTATACCAATTGTGACGAGGATACACTCTTTTATACTTGTTTCATTGGACTTGACTGTGGACTCACGGCGGATGTGACCGGTCGACAGGGGATTCTTACTCCTCCATGGCACCTGATCCCACCTCTTGGTTTCCAGAGGTCCGTGTTTGTCCATTTTTACCGGATTTGTATCTATGTCCTGGACATTCTATTGATTTAAACTTTGGTATCTGAAATTTTATATTTTATATGTATACCGCACTGGTCCTGACCTTATTTTCAGAAAATATATAGGAATATAAGAATTTTTATGCCTGGGTATAGTTCTTACTTTTTATGGTACATCAAGTACAAGTAGTATTTTTTTTTTTTAAAAATCGGAATAATTGTATTTAGTAAACACAGCTAATGACCCTTTAAGCATTTCACTGTGGGCTGAAATGTGCATGTTAAAGTTGCATTAAACGCTGGTTATGTCACAATGGATTTTATTATCTATGATATATATATAATAAAATTCGCTGCAGTTTTGATGCAGACCAATTTTTGTTGACTTAAGACATAAGAGATGAAAAAGTTATGTTATATGGTGTATATCTGGTCTATTGTTCCGTAATTATACTTATACCTACCCCTTGTGTTAAAAGAACATCATATTAACATTGCTAAGCTGCAGACTTTATACATTTATTGTATTTCATTATATCCACAATGGTATGCAGTGCCGATTGTACAATATGTTTCACATTGTCAGGGCCGCCGTGGCCGAGTATTGAGAGAATCGCGCTTTAAACCATGAAATCTCTCAGTTCCTGTCAACTCAGAATGGAGTCCCTCTGGAACCTCAGCTGATTTTTGTAAGAAAGGTTCCTAGTTTACTTTCGGAGGGCCGGTGGTCTCTTCCCGGGTACATTGTAACCGGGTTCTTTTCTTCACCGTTAAAAACTGGCCGCCATCATATAACTGAAAGTGTGGCGCAAAACAACATTCAAAATTTAAATTCAAATTAACATTGTCTACAGAAGGGGTTACTCAAGGAGGTATTATTTGTCAGATGATATATATTCAATTATCCACATGGATAAAACGAAAGGTAATTCGAATTGAAGAGTTTTTAGAGGGCTGATTACCTTTATTTTGAATCGATACCAGTTTTTCTTTTATTTAGTGACTTTTTGTCTCGCCAATATAAAGAAACCCACCCAATGTGCATTCAATTCAATAAGGTAAAGAAATTGAAGTGGTACCGATAGATAATCGAAGCTCCAAGTCCATTAGAATATCATAAACATAATACCAAAGTAAATACCTAATTAGTTATATTAAGTATATTACTGGTGTTACTATTCTTGACAGAAATGTTAAAAAATTAAATATCAAACCTGATTTAGGAAATGTACTCAGTAAAATATCTCCTCTCCTCACTTGAAAACGTTTTATTTCATCCAGTCTTTCATCGACGTTTCTTTTCAAACATGGAAATGGCGGAAGTTTGAATCCTTTGTAAAAAACGGAATCCGTGAATTCTCCATCCTTTGCCATAGTGTTTGCTCTGGTCTACTTAGTCTGGACTGCGTAATGAGGAAGAATCACATTACATTTCTTTGTAACACATTTACACACATTCACAAACATGCATATGTATAATTATGTACCTCTTCCTGATATAAACGCGTTCTATGTCCATCAAGCATGACGCAATTTGTTTCATAACATAACAGTTTTAGAGCATATCAATAAGTCATTAATTGGTATGAAAGATTACTTGGAAATTTCATGAAACTCCTTATAACTTTCTTTTTCATTAACATACTCACAAGGCACCTACAAAATCAACTTGCCCCCGGATGGGCTTCAATCGAACACTCGCCCTACGGCACCAACCGCCTGGATCTCATACGTTAACAATTCCGCAATATACATATTCTAATTATATATATATATATATATATATATATATATATATATATATATATATATATATATATATATATATATATATATATATATAATATATATATATATAAAGCAATACTTTACTTTTCAAGCCAGAAATGTTCCTCTCAATAGTTGAGTTAAACAAATGTATACTTTCTCATTAATTATGGAAAGTCAAATCAGATGAACAGCTCCGTGCTGAAAATGAGACAATGTGTATTCATCACCATGATTTATAGATACTCATTTCATATGCAGAGATCATGCTTTTCAATATAAACGACTTCCTATAAATAGTATGTAATTACTGCTATACAATACACTGATCTGAATATTGAAAATGAAGGTACACTGTTTCACTTGTTTTCTCGATGGTACAAATATCAAAATACACTAGCATGGATTTTAAAGATTTTCGAAAATATTTCTTTCCGCTTTTACTACTGAGATACAACATAAGCATAAACATTCTTGATTTTTTATACATTTTGTGAAAATACCTTGAGAAATTAATATTCGGCAATTATTCGCTTGCAACTGGTTAATTCAACCTGACTGTTTGTATATGCATACCACATTGGACCTGACCTTATGTTTACAATATGTATAGGAATATAAACCGATTTTTAATGCCTGTGTATATCTATTATTTGTTATTGTACAGCAAATACAAGTAAAAAAAGTAAAAAAAAAGTCGAATTTTTGGTAAACACAGATAATGCCCCATTTGTATATAATACTTCAGAATAAATTGTTTCGCCCCATTGTATTAATTTAAGAAAATACACTGATTCAGGGATAGGTAATGGTAAACGCTGACCTAATAACCTTGTACCGTTTGTCAACCTGCTACATTTGAAATAAGAAACAACTTTATTTAAAGCAATAACGAGCATATTCGAGTGATAGGAACATAGGAACTCCCGATTTTGGAGCGATATATTTCGAACGAAAACTGAATATAGGGTTGCACATATTGTGTTAAAGCATATGGTGTCATGTTCAACACGATAAGATAAGTATGAGGTAATTGTTTTTCCAATCTAAGAGTGTATATTTCAACCCTTCGATCCTTCAAACCATAATATACTAGTTTTTTAAAAAAATAGAGTAACCACTAAATAATAATGGGCAAAAGGCTTAACGTCGCTCAAACCAGCAACTTTTCCAAGCATACAAGACAGTCGGCAATATAATCCTTGAATATATAAGTACAAAAGGAATAGATTCAGGACCATTAAATAAAATATCAATTAAATGAATTGAGTGTTTCATTTTGTCACGCTTGCATTTTAGGTACATTTTTAATGTACGTTTTTTCATACATAATATATTTTTAACTTCATATTCACCTGACAACAGAAAATTGTTGTGTTTCGATAAGCTCTTACTAAAAAGTGTTTTATGAGGGTAAATGGGTGCTTGTTTACAATTATTTGTACTTGTTGAACTTAGTGCATCTGGACCTTTCTGGAAGATCAGTTGTTTGTGCGTTTGTTCAAGGACATTCTAACCCTGTCATCATGTTACTATTTTTAGCCATAGGGTTTTCCCGAATCTTCTAGAAAGACCATTTTCTTTATTATTCCTATCTAGTGATTTCTGGAACTGTTTTAGAGTATATATACAGAAATGTTCAGGTCTTCAGGCAGAACAAATGAAGAACAAGTTTAGGAAATTCTATTGATTTATGCTTTGGTATTTGAGATTTTTATATTTAGAACAAGTTTTGAACAGCTGAGACTATTTTTGAGACCAAGATATAGGAGAGCAGACCATATTTTTTATATTGGGATTTATGTTAGATTAGTGCACATCACTATTACATACAAACTGGAATTTATTGTGTATTCAGTTAGATCCTTTTAATATTACATTCGGACTGGAATTTATTGTGTATTCGTGTGGATCTCTGAACTGGAATTAAACTGTGATTGGTGATTGTAATTACTGTAAACTGTCATATAGATTAAGTTTTTATTTTGTTATTGTTGATTAAATTTATAAATTTACTTTACTGTGTTCTTGATTTTTGCTGGCATATTTTAAGGTAATTCTGACCTCATAACAAATGTAATAACACTTTTGGTACCATTCTATTTAGATTTCGATCTAATTGCCTATGCATTTTCATTATTAAAAAGAAGTAGTCGAAAGGAAACAACAGCGTCGTTTGCAAAAAGTAATTGGTTTTTATGGTATTATTTCATCTAAAACCAATCAGAACGTCGAGAAAGTTCGGGCCCCCATTTAAATCATAAATCTCTCAATTCGGGTCGGCGCAGGTTCGAGCCCCGCTGGAAATTAAGCTGATTTTTGTGAGATAGTTTGCCAGCGTACTTGCAGAAGGCCGGTGGTATCTTCCCAGGTACATTGTAACTGGGTTCTCTCCTCCACCATTAAAAACTGGCTGCAACCATATAACTGTAAAATTGTGACGTAAAATACCATTCAAAATTCGAAAAAATACTTTTCCTTGAACGATTTTCCGCTAAAGTATTTTTATTTGAAATTGCTCAGATAGAAGCGCTTGTGTATATGTATGTGTGTACGTGTGTGCATGCGCACGCGACTGTGTGTGTGTATATAAGAGCGATACAGAGAGCAAGGAATAAATAAAAATGACAAAAGAATAGGGTATATCAATTATACTTATGCTTATAATGTGTATAGTCTATTTTAGTACGTAAGTTTATTTATGGAAATTTTGTCAAATAACCTAATTCATGTATCGTTACATATATAAATAACGTAATCATTTCAAAGGTAAACATATGTATGTCAGGAGGACTTTAAAACATACACACATAATTTGCCAATACTGACTTAGGTAATTTGTTAATGTTTTTGTTGATAATGCTGTGTAGTTAAATATCTTAGAATGTATTAGTTTTAACAACAAGAATTACAATATACATGTATATACAAAACTACAAAACGTAAATATACATGTAGATTCGCAAATTTAGTATTATGTAACACTGTTAACGAAAATGCTATTAATTTAAAAACGCAGATTTCATATTTAGTAAAACAAATGATTTCTTTTCCATAGCTTGAAAGTTGTTTAGAATTTTTAAGTGTCCATATCTGATTTACACCGCTTCTGGTATAAGCAACTGTACAGTATTGCTAAAGTTTATCAATATCTTTGTAAGGAGAAAAGATAAAAGCTTGTTAGAACATTTGCTGGATCTTGCTATGTACCTCTGATTATACGGGGTTTTATGAAGTTTAGGTATCCAATATAAATGTGGTAGCTCAAAATCAGTTTCGGTTGTAGGTACATCAAAAGAGCGTAATACGGACTCGTGATTTTGAAGGATCTCGTCGTTTGAAAGTGAGCTACGTGTGTACGTAGGATTACCAGAATTCGTATTAAACCCTAGCTCTTCTAATAAATGATTATAGTAATGTGCCTATATTATTTGAGGCTTTGTTTGTTTGGACCAGTACATATTGGTCATGTAATCTATCCAGTTCAGTTAATACTTCTGGATCACTAAATACAGAGGGATAACGTGTTTTCAAAGTCCCTTACGTTTTGCCTGAGACAAGCTTGGTTATAATTTTGTCGAATGTTAACTTTCAAGAAATTATGAAAAAAATAACAAATATTAATAAAGTACTTTGGAAATCATGGGTGGAATTGTAAATAGCTGCGGATTTTGTTTTAAACTTTGAGTATCATGGGTGAAATTGTAAAAACCTGCGCATTTGGTTTAATGATTTTGAATAATGGAATTCGCATCCATTTTTTTTTTTGGATTGAAAAGAGGTAAAAATGGAAGTATGACTGTTAGGAGAGAGAAGGAGAGAGAGAGAGAGAGAGAGAGAGAGAGAGAGAGAGAGAGAGAGAGAGAGAGAGAGAGAGAGAGAGAGAGAGAGAGAGAGGTGTAAAGATAATTTGGTATATATGTAATTTGAAAAGTAGACAACAGGTAAACAATGAAACAAAATTTATGAATTAGACAATTGGACAATTTATATCGATATATTCTCAAAAATTTTAATGTTTAAATTCAATATTTAGATTTTGGTTTACGGAAGCTTATAACCTAAAAATCAAAACATGTACCATAACATTGGTATTAGTTTAATAATACTTATAACCACTGGGCAGTTGTCACTGC
Source organism: Atrina japonica (assembly GCA_030159075.1). Classification (NCBI taxonomy): domain Eukaryota; kingdom Metazoa; phylum Mollusca; class Bivalvia; order Pterioida; family Pinnidae; genus Atrina; species Atrina japonica. Next base: position 61,035 of record BROG01000501.1, on the reverse strand, counting down.
TGGTGGGCCGTTTGAATCCCGGAGGGTATACATAAACCTAGTACCTTGTATTTTAGAACCAGCATATATTCAATTCATATATATTCAAATTTAAATTTCATCCAAGTATATACAGAAACGGTTATATATATATATATATATATATATATATATATATATATATATATATATATATATATATATATATATATATATATATATATATATATAATGTATTCTGATGTTCCGTATTACCTTACTTGTTACAGCATATTCAAAATTAGTTATCTTCAGATTCATCCTAATTCTAAACCACCAATGGATATTGGAAAATAGGCTCTGAATTTAGGACGGGAATAATGATGTAATATCCCTCACAACTTTGAATTGTAAGAATAGGCTACCCTTTACAAATATAAACTTGACTATAATCTCCATTTCTAATATCTGTCTTTATCTAACTCAAGTGTTCATGGTCTGTTTAGATATTATGAATTCTTACTTTCTTTTCTGTTGATGAAGAACACATCGTGTGTGTGTGTAAGGGTGTGTGTGTGTGTGTGTGTTTAAAAAGTAAAGTGTCCGTGTAGTAGTTTTACAAAAGTAAAGTGCTATCTTAATACGCAAGTTTATTTTTTAGACATTTTGTCAACAAAGGTACCTTTACAACTCAGTGCAGTATTGTAAGTAAATAATTTATCGTTGCAGTTTATATTACGCTATCATCCAAATAGACATATGTCAGGAGGACTTTAAATCTCCGTCCGTGTAGTAGTTTTACAGGTATGAAGCAATGCAATAATATGTGCTATCTTAATACGCAAGTTTATTTTTAGACATTTTGTCAACAAAGGTACCTTAACCTAACTCAGTGCAGTCGAATTGTAAGTAAATAATTTATCGTTGTTAGTTTATATTACGCTATCATCCAAAGGTAGACATATGTATGTCAGGAGGACTTTAAAACATACCTATAATTTGCCAATACTGACTAAGGTAAATTGTTAAAATCGTTCAGAATTTGTCGATAAGTTTGTGTAGTAAAGTATCTCAGAATGTACAAGTTTTAACAACAAGATTTATTTATATTTTAAAACTACAATATACAAGTAAATAGATAACTACAAAACGTAAATATACATGAAGATCCGTATCTTTAGTACTATGTAACATTGATAACGAAAACGCTATTAATTTAAAAACACAGATTTCATATTTAATGAAACGAAATTATTCTTTTCAATAGCTTGAAATCGAAATTCAACATGACGACAGAGGATAAACAGTTATTCTTTGATAGTATTTATTATGACGGTGTGCAGTTTATTCCCTTTCCGCCTTTACAACGGAATATTCAGCAGCGTCTAGAAGAAATCCGAAACTTTGAAGTACGGCAAGGAGATGTGTTATTGAGCACGTTTCCTAAGTCAGGTGAGTTATGTGCCATAAAACATGTAGGGTAAACTCTGCAGCATTACTGAATAGTTCTAGGTCCTTTTGATGCACTTGTATGATAAAATCTTCAGAATATACTGGAACATACGGAAGCTGCAAAAGTCAAATTCAAATTGAATTTAGGTTACTGTATCCAGGTCAAGGGAGGTAAACTTTGTCATATTTACATATGATACCGGAAAGTGGCAGATAATGGTTATAATCAAATGTCTTCTAAAATCATAATCCAAATACAGAAGTAGTAGCTTAGCATAAAAAGGGGCCGCCAGATCAAATGCTCAAGACGATCGTTTCTGTCAATAACACTTATCAGTTGAGCTGGAATCTAAAATAGTCATGTACTATGAAAGTAGGTCGAACGGTCCGAGTCGTGATTGACTGTAATAATATTGTAGGCAGCCGTCATATCACTTATACTGATAGTGTTTTGTATACAGTGATAAAACAATCAAGAGAGATAGGACAACTTTATTATTGATAAACATTGTTTAATGCAAATCATCACTGCCACATAATGTGTTAAATTGAAATGCTGTCTTTTCTGTTTTTTATTGATTTTTTTACATATTAGAATACACTTAAAATCCTAATTACGAAACATACATGTGATAATTATTTCAATGCAGAAATATTCTGAATTCTCGAGCTACTAAAATGTTTCTGTTCCTCATTTTATCATTAAAACACACTGGATTTTGGAATTTTAATTTTGAATAGTGATTTACGTCATACTCGACGATTTTGTCAGTTATATGGTGGTGACCAGATTTATATGGGTGGAGGAGAAAACATGATTACAATTTACCCGGGGAGATACCACCGGGTTATTGAAAGTTAACTGGCAAACTTTCTCACAGAAATCTGCTTAGGTTCAAGCAGCTCTTGAACCTGCGCTGACCAGAAGTGAGAAGCGCCATGGTTCAAAGCACGATGCACTAACAACACGGCCGCGAAAGACCTCTGGATTTTGGAGCTAATTAATTTGGTTTTGACTTTTTCAAATGTAGGAACGCACTGGATGTTTGAACTACTAAACATGCTTGTTAACAGAAAGGCGGAATATATAAAAGATATGGTTGGAAACTTTCTCGAAGTTGTTGATTCCTTGTCGGAGTTAGATGAAATCCCAAATCCAAGAGTTCTTGCAACCCATTTACCGTATCGATTTTTACCGGAATCACATCGAGAACATGGTGCAAAAATCGTTCGTGTCATCCGAAATCCAAAGGATGTTACAGTTTCTCATTACTACCACCTGAAGTCGTCCATTCAATCAGATGTAACCTGGTCCACGTATGTTGATGATGTTATTCGCGGGAAAGGTAATGTTTTAGGTTATAAATGATTTTTGTAAATGTTCTTTTCTTAAAATGCATGTCAGATCCATTGTCATTTACATAGGAGTAAAAGCTTTCACCTCTATTTCTACGACCGAGTTTTCATGTTCGGACCTCTAGACACCGCTATCGAAACATTCATTTAATGTGAATGTTTCGATGGCCGGCCAAGTGATCAGAGCGTCGAGCATGGCAGTCTCGAACCCAACCCGGGGTATAGTGAGTTTGTAGGTTCCTTGTCATTGCTGTATTTGTGTTTATTATATACCTTTTGATATGATTTATTGACGCAGGTAGTATGTTTTGTGATCTAGCGTCCATAGTAAATGTTTTTAATATTCTAGTGACATTTTCACCTGTTTCTCTACGACCGGGTTCTCATGTTCGGAGCTCTAGACACCGCTATAGACATTCATTTAATGTGAATGCTTAGATGGTCGAGTGGTTAGAGCGTCGATCATATGAGCCAGGTTGTGTTCGAGCTTCAGCCGGGACATGGAGAGTTTGTAGGTACCTTGTTACTTCTGTATTTGTGGAACACACACACACACACACACACACACACACACACACACACACACACACACACACACACACACACACACACACACACACACACACACACACACACACACACACACACGCACAGAGTCAAACTTGTATATAAAGACCGCTGTAGATCATACAGAGGTTAAGAATATAAGTTGTAGATCATGTAGATAGATGTATTTTATTTAATTTTCATTTTATTAGACATAATCCAATGCTACGAGAGCCGGTGATATAACTCTTTCGATTGAGATGATGACATGTTAATCAAGTGATGTTCGATAACACTAAGATGTAAGACCCCATTGTATTCCTGAATAAGAGTAAACAATTCATCAGTCGTTCAGCGATAATATTTTAATGCTTCTCCCAAAGTGTGTCCTTTCTATTTTTTTTTTCTTTTTAGTCTTAGTCTTTCGCTGATTAAGTAATTAACAAAATATAATGGTCGCCGGTCGCGTAAGACAGGTGGTCGCTATATAAGGGGTAAATATATAGCAATTTTCATATATATATATATATATATATATATATATATATATATATATATATATATATATATATATATATATATATATAGCTGTCAAGAAATTATGAAAAAAATAACAAATGATAATAAAATAGCTTGAGTATCATAGGTGAAATTGTAAAAACCTGCGCATTTTGTGAAGACTCAAGGTGGGTGGTTTGCATTTGAAAGGGAGTTTGAAGAGGCAACAAGAAACAACAAAAATCTTCGCATCCATATTGTTTATTACGAGGATTTAAAAGAGGTAAAGCTGGAAACATGACTGTTGAGAGAGAGAGAGAGAGAGAGAGAGAGAGAGAGAGAGAGAGAGAGGGGCGTTTGAATTCCCGAGGGTATACATAAACCAAGTACCTTGTATTTTGGAACCAGCAGATATTCTGTTATTAATGAAATATTTCGCACCGATAGCGCCATTGGAATTCTAAATTCTTGAAAAACAAGGATAGTCATCTTTTTACATAGGTTACTTTAGTCAGATTTGGCTATGTATTTAGATTTATTATTTGGTCTTGTATGATACTATCCCTTTAGAAAATTGATTTTGTATTGGAGCTTATCTGATGAAGTCTAATTAATATAAAGGATCGTTTTGAGTATTATAACTTTGATATTATGTTAATATATAAAACATCTCAGATACCAAAATATAAATCTTCTGGATGTCAGGGATATACATACAAATCTGGTAAAATTGGACAAACACGGCTTCTGGAAACCAAGAGGTGGGATCAGATGTCATGGATGAGTAAGCTTCCCCTGTTGACAGGTCACATCCGCATTGAGTCCATAGTCGAGCCCAAATAAAATACGTGAGGAACGAATCCTCGGCACAATTGGTACAGACGTCTCAACAACCACCAACGAAGAGACAACTCAACATTTCACCAAGTGAATCTTGGTAATCGCAAACAAAACTATTATACCGACTTTGCGGAACGTTGACATCAAACGCGATATCCCTGTGTCAATAATTTGTCAGTGAGTAGTTTACCTCTGTATATGAAATGTTCATATGTTGAATACGCCCTGGCATATCGGATCATTTTTTAAATATAAAATCCATATGCGGCTGACTATGTGATATCACTACTTAAATGTGGAAAATTTACGAAGGGAAAGTCGAAATCGTCGCGTTTGTCGTATAGCTTAGTTGCCAATTTCCCGCCTGTGTCTATATTAAGTAAAATGTCTAAGTATGAAGCGTGTGTGGTTGAATTTGTTGTATCTTTAATTTCTAGTTCGTCGGGATATATCACATTGACATATAAGTATTAAAAAAAATTGTCATTATTAATTGACAAAACGTTGTCGATAAATCTAAATGTCAAATTAAAGGACACCGCTAGCTTTATCTAATCATTTGCAACGGATGTGGTATGCTAATAGGGGATGCTGACTTCTTCTGGGCACCTGGTCCCATCCCATTTGGGAGTCGCAATTGTTGTTCATGTTGAGACCATTTTTATATCCAATGTGTCGTGTTCTAATGGACTTTGAGTTTCGATATCAATTGGTACTACTTCAATTTCAATTTTTCTATCTTTCTTTTTTACATTTTAGAATCTAGTAAATGAACTTCGGAAACTTGCGGGGTTTTTAGAAATAGAATGTGATACGGAATTGCTGGAAGGCATAGCAAATAAGTGCAGGTTTGATAATATGAAAAAGGCTGACGAAGTGGGTGTAAAACCACGCACAAAACTGACTGAACTTATGGAAAAAATGCAACAATTTCAATTTCATCCAAGTATATACAGAAAAGGTAATTATACAATATATATTATGCATTCTAACGCTCCATATTAATTTACTTGTCACAGCATATTCAATTTATGTTAAGATTATGTTAATGTTTATTTGCATATACCTTCGTCGTTTTTTTAAGTAAAACCTGTATATAAGGGTCACCCAAGGGGCCAGAAAATATTGACCTTTATGTGCAGGTGATCTTTATACACAGGTTAAATTAGTTGGCCGCTATAGCAAGTTTTACTGTACTAATTGATCAGTTAGCTAATCGTGGGAAACACCCAGCGTGATAATAATCTCATAAAATAGTATCGAAATGAGCAGATGTCGAGAACGAGGCATGGGAACCAAAACAAACTGTCCATGATAAATAACCTATGCTAGAATCAGCTCACCATGTACAGATCTACATAAATCTTACATTAGCCTATGTTGCTTCGATTAAACCTTGTTGAACATGATATATATTTTGCCGAAATTCCGTCTCCAATTTGAATTATTTTGTTTGGTAATATCATACAATATGACGGTGACACATTCTCATTGCAACATAACGATCCGCAAATATTATTCGTGGCAACCGTCGGAAATTTGGCTATGTGCTTATCCAATATAATATTTTTATCAATCCGTCGCCATTAAGTTGTGTCACAGCATAATTATAACAAACTGAAACGTGAATTCTCACTTGTGTGTACATATCGTTCTTACGTTCCGATATTCATGCTGATTTACTGAAGGTAAAGCTGTCAAAGCATGTGACATACCATATATAAATAGGGCTACTACTCTTTAGATATTCAGTCAGCCATATCTGAAGCATATTAAGGATTTGTTATATGGAATGTCACATTTTCCACCGAAGTAAAATGAGAGATTTCTGATGGAATTCTGTTAAAAACTCCAAAAATATGACTGGTTTTTTGTTGGTTTTTTTATTATTTTTTTATTTCTTTCTGTTAGGACTGGTTTTCTAAATAAAATGTCAAATGTTACAATAACTCCCCGCAATGTGATTTTAATCACCGGAATGTGGCTTTAATATCATTTTATGGTAGTATTCATTTTTCTATTGATTCGTTTCAGTTGTAATTAGAAATGTAGTCTTGAGAAAATTAAGGAATACATTTCACTTTAAATATTTCAGGCATTTCTGTGTTTTCATTGTACAGTCCCACTTGCATTAAGAGTCATCTCTGTATAATGGACACCCGCCTATGAATTTTCAGCCGACCTGGCTCTGTCGGTAGCGCGCTCTACTCTTGACCGTGATGTCGTGAGTTCGAGTCCAGCCGGCGGCAGGTTGGTTCCTTGTCCTTCGGATTGAGACAGTAAAAACCGAAGTCCCGTTTCACAGTAGGTGTCGGCACGTTAAAGAACCCTCACTGCTCAATGGCCGTAAGTGCCGAGCATAGACCAAAATTTGAAACCCGGCATTTGGTGACGTCTCCATGTGAGTGAAATATTATTGAGTGGAACGTTAAACAACAATAAACAATCCAACAAACAAGTCTATGAATATTAGTAACAATACGAAAGTTATAGTTGTACAGGGATGTCGAAAAAATAAAATATAATTTCAGAAAGAAAAAATCATTCAAACATAATCTGTGTTAACGTTTTTATAACCAATAGGCCTCTTTATAGAGACCATCTGTCTACGATGGCTAATTTTGCATGAGCTCTTGAGTGACAATTATAGACTGAATTGGTGTTATTTGTTTATAGGTATGTGTGTGTTGAGAAACTGAATATCATTATCAAAATTCATTGTCTGAAGCTATCCCAAACACATTTAGATCTAATTATTTGGATGTAATATACATGTAATCAATCTATTTCAGGAACAGTTGGTGATTGGAAGAATATCTTCACGGTTGCACAAGATGAAGAGTTTAATGACGTACTACAAAATGAAATGAAAGGTTCCGAACTTAAGTGTTTGTCGTTTTGCTAATAATGTACGGAAATTAGGGGTCATTCTGTGATCGTTTAAAACAGTGACAAGGTATTGGTGATTCTTTCTTCAGGAATGAAGTTTTCCCGCAAGGCAAAGGAATCGGCAAATATCTGCAAGTTTCTGTAAAACAGACACAGGGTAACCCTTTGTAAACGTCTTGCACAGTTTACATTAGTATCTTAATACCAGAAATGGCCGAAGTACATACGCTTATGCTAGGCCTTTTTATCAATGACCAAATTACATACGCTTATGCTAGGCCTTTTTATCAATGACCAAATTACAATGTTGAAAATATTACTGCGCAACAAGTGCCAGTTTCACTAAAGGTCGTAACTTTGCCCGCAAACGCAAGAGTAACTTTAGACGGAACTCGAGTTACGATTTGATTTACGTGTACATAGTTTCATTTTCACAAAAGGTCGGAAACATATGCTTACTCGTTAACCTACACTTATTTACGTGTGAAATAAGTAGTAGTTTGGAGCAGACGTAAGTTTATACTAGGAAGAAAGATACGACATTTCGTGAAACTCAATTTAAACAGAAACGATCGCCTGTCTTGAGCATTGTACCTTTGAAATGATATTAATAATATTTAGACGTAAGTCTAGATTTACGTCTACAAATAAAGTTACCACCTTTAGTGAAACTGGCCCCAGAACTCTTGGCCTACCGTACTTTATAACATTGGAAGACACGAGTGACACCATAATAAAATATTTAAAAAAGAACAAATCGATCGAAATATACATTTTAATAGTCCTTGTATAAAATTGCCATTATCATATAAATGTGCATTCGTTTGTCATTTCGTTATTTGTAGTGTCACTTTAATTCAGTATATATATATATATATATATATATATATATATATATATATATATATATATATATATATATATATATATATATATATAATTAGTACAGTGAGTAATCTTACTTAGTATATTACAAAATAATAATTTCTACAACGCATGTGTTAAATTTAATTTAATTGGTTTTTTTTTAATAATATAAATATAGTTTGTTTTACATATATCTTAATCTAATAATTTAAAGTATTGCATAATCTTTGTTTTTGAAGTTTGATATCAAGTATATTTTTATACTTATTTTGTATTTGTATGGTATAAATGTTAAAGTGATATAACATATAGCAAATTCTTATCATGCAAAATATTTAGATGTAATTATTTTTAGCCATCTTTTGATAAAATACATTTGTATTATTTTAAGGACATTCAGCTATGAAATTAAAAAGTAGAAACAGTAGAATAGGATTGCAAGGGAAATAAGATATGTACGAAAGGGGGGCTCTGTGCATGGTTATGGGTTGGTACACATTGTGAGTCACACATGCATGAGTAGGTGTAAACAAAATAATTTAGCTTTTTAAATAATAAACTAATTTTCTTGTATTAGTTTTTCAAAAAATTCTATATTCTTGGTTGATCTATATTGAGTTATTTCTAATTTTTATCAATTTTTTAATCGCAGCTTTAGCTTGAATTACAGACACGGTATTGACTGACTACTTGATATATTTATTTCATTTTTTATATATGATTCTAGTGCGTTTTGCATTTGACATAATGATTGTTATGGACAGACACCACCAAATATTTTCCCATAGGCCTCAATGCTAATTTACAAAACTTCAGGTCACTGTCACTCCCATGTTTATTATATCTGGGTCAAATAAGTACCCTGTGGTGAAAGATCAATATTTTGGATAACAAAATTTGCAATCAAAAGTATAGGTTGCCGTTTGCATTTTTACTTCAAATTTTCACTTGTTTACAACTCGTAGTATTCCGCACCAAAGGAAAATATCTATTCTCATATGACCCCTCCCTTTCAATTTTCAACCGTCAACCCTATAATTTCCAAAGTACTACCAATATTCGTGTATCTTTTTTATCACCTTTATTTCACTTATTAATGGCAAAACTAATTTTTTCATTTAATGACCAATCAGATCACTGGGCTCATTTTACCCTCCGCACAACTTTGGGTGTCCAAAATGTCTGCGCCCATGTTGTAAACAAAGCTGGTGTTTTTCCTTATAACTGGTCCTTGGATTTTGTTTGTTTGTTATTTAAATGTTCTTGTAATTTTAATGTTACTTTTTTCATTCCAGGATACTGTAAAAACAATTGGCCTAAAATTGTGTTTTCTTGTAATTGAATAAGTCAATAAGTGTATTATTTTCTGATTGAATTGAATCTTTGACAGTAAATATATCTTTTCAATTCATTTTTAATTATTATTGGTTTATTGTCTATTTGGATTATATATGAGTGCCATATAGGATATTTTTGCAAAATCAAAGAGATTATGTACATGACTTTGCTGATAAAGAAGAATAAATGCTAAAATTACATCTATCCTAAACTTATTTTTTGGATTTTTTAATCATGATATGTAGAAAATTGCTTCCATATATTAAAGGTAATTTGTTTTATAACTGTATTTGTTTCACTTAGTACTATAATGTTCCATTTTTGTCAGTCAGCATTCTCCTAAACCATGTAAGTTTGATAGCTGATGCCAAAATTTTGACATGTATCATTTTTAAACCTCCTTCTTAATATTGCTTATATGTATTCCTCTCTTAATTCTATCTGTTGGACCATCCCATATGAAATTATATAATAGTGTATTCAAATTTGTATAAAATTGTTCTGATAAATTTGATTAAAATAGATGTTCTATTTTAGGTAATAGGAGAGATTTTATAATGGTTCTTTTTCCAATAGGAGTTATGTATCGTTGTTTCCATTGTCTAATTGTTTGTTCAATTTCTTTAATTTTTTTTTTTTTGGAAAGTTGACATTTGGAACGTTCTCTATATTAACATAAAAACAATGCCCAAACATTCTAATCTTGTTTTAATCCATGACAGACTTTCACAAATTAAATATTTATCTTGACGAAATGCTTTAGAGCCTATCCAAGCTACATGCTATGTTGTCAAATTTATTTTAAAACCTGATATTTGTCCAAACCATCTAGTTTCATCCAAGGTTGTTTTTAACTATTGTTTCGATCCATTTAAATACCATTGTGTCATCTGCAAAGCGACTTAAAATATATTCAGTATCTTTAATTTTATACTTTTAATATCTTTATTTTTAAATTTTAATTATATACTCCTGCACATAAAAGAAATAAATAACTTAAAACAGGATCACCTTTTCGACATCCCCTAAATATTTCTTTTATTGAGATAGATTACCACCCATGTTTATTTTTGCAAAAATATCATTTGTAAAAGGTTTTACCAATCGTATTACTGAGCTATTAAAATTAAAGAATCTTGACACTTTAAATATAAAATTCCAGGATACTGAATCAAAGACTTTTACAAAGTCCATTAAAAATACCATTCCAGGTATATTGTAGTGTTCAGTAAAATCATAATATCATATACATTTCTAATGTTTTCACGTAAAAATCTTCCTGAGAGAAAGTCAGTTCGATTTTCAGCGATTAAATAATCTAAGACTGATTTAATTCTTTCAGCTATACATCCTAAAGCAATTTAATAAATGATATTTACATACCGACTCCAATTCCCTTCATTGCATGCATATACAGCGATATATTAAGTATATGAAGTCGCGTGCCCCGAGTATTAACCGATTTACTTTTCAGCGTAAGAATACATGAATGAATCAATAAAGAATAAAATATCACATGCTTCTTTCTTAAATATTTAAAGAAAGAATCGGAAACACAGGACTACATCTGTAACACACTGTACAGCCTACAGGCCCATATTGCGATATATCTAGGCCATGTTATGGCCAGAACCACAGCCCACAGTCCGGCACAGAAATGAAAGTTGACGTCGTAGTTACAATTAAATATTATAGACATAATACCAAAGTTATAATGCTCAAGACGATATCGTTTCTGTCAGATGAGCTCCAATTTGAAAAGTATGTGTATTTTCTAAAGATAAAGTGGTATCATACAAGGCCAAATAATATCTCTAAAAGTATAGCCGAAATCCGTCTAAGAGTAACCACTGTAAAAAAAAATTACTATCTTAGGTTTAGAAAATTTTCGAATTTAAATGGTGTTATCAGTGCCAAATATTACTTTATAATAAGATAAACGGCTGGTACCGAAATACCAGGTACTAGGTTAATGTAGAGCCTCGGGGACTCAAACGGTCCACCAGCAGTGGCAACGACCTAGTGGTTATAAATATTATAAATATAATACCAAAGTTATAATGCTCAAGACGATATCGTTTCTGTCAATTAGACTTCATCAGTTGAGCTCCAATTTGAAAAGTATGTGTATTTTCTAAAGAGAAAGTGGTATCATACAAGGTCAAATACAATCTCTAAAAGGTTATAAATATTGTAAACATAATACCAAAGTTATAATGCTCAAGACGAGAGAGTTAGGCCTAGTGCAACTTTGTCAAGCATCTCTGATAAATAGGTCGATTTGTTTGCCTTCACCGGATATTCCTATCAGAAACAATTCGTCACTCGCATCGTGTGAAATCAGGCCGTGTGAAATACTTATGTAAGTTACGTACGAATCAGTTATCATGGTTCCCAGCTGATTGGTAAAAATATGTCAAATAAAATGGCTACTTTCAGTTGTCATGAATGAATATTAGCTGTCTCTCTTCTCGAAAGTCACACTCAAACTTTATTTGGTATATCCCATTAATAGTATATCCGAATTCAAACGCAAATTCGTTGTAAATACATTATACAGCATAACCATGGGGGCGGCCATTTTCAATTCTCTTCTGACACATTTAACCTTCTGGAACCAAGCAGACGACTATTTCAAAATAACTTCAAAACAAATCTGACACTTATTCAAAAGTTTGGAAAAAAATTAGATGTGCAGCACTTGGTGCTGCACAGAATTTGTTTTTCCATAACCCATTGCATTTATACTCAATGATTTCCAAAACATGAAAAACAATCCATAATAATTGGTCACAAATTTTGTATAGTTTGTTTCTGTTTTATTAACATAAATTGTTGTTTTATAACCCTCATTTATAGACCTAATAGTAAAATCGCCGATCTCAGCACAAAACATATTAACAAATTTAACTGTGTAACAATCGGATCCTGGACTTCTATTAATTTTCGTGTTTTTACGACTTTTAATGTATCATCGTTTGTTATTTCTCTTTGTAGTTTTTTATTATCTTTTCTGACACTTTATTAATCTTAATATTTTGAAATGTTTAATTCAAGGAAAATATTCTTGTAGTTCTTTATCAAAGTTAGAAAGAAATTTGTATAAAAAGCAGAATGTCATCCAGATTTTTTTCTTGATTTGTTATAACATGTCCATTGTATTTTCTTGTTGATACATTGATTTTGATGTGTAATTTTTCTTTTCTAAGGATAACAAGTATTTAGTGGGAAGCTCTTCTTCTTCTGACCACAGCACTTTAGATCTTGTAATAACACCTTTCATATTCTTCATTTGGTACCTTTTCTCATTGTGTTTTTAATTGATCTAAGTTTTTAGAGTGTTGCATCTAAATTTGACTTTAATTTATCCATGTCTTTAATCAATTGATTTTCAAGTCTCTCGATGTTTCTTTTCATATGATGAATAGGATATTGTTTTGCCATGTATTTCTGTTAATTAAATGTGTAAAAATAGTTGGTCACTGATTGTGAATTGTAATTGATCATTTGGGATATCAAATATATTATCAAGATTATAAATTGGTAAAGGATATTTTTTTTTTTTTTTTTTTCTAATAGAGTTTTTAACTAGTTCAATGTTGTTTTGATCACGTTAAAGAGAATTATTAAATGTTCCATAAACCTTTTCCTCATTTAAATTCATTTCATTCATTTTTTATTGTGATCGTTGAATGGTCAGATCTGTAGCTCGGTAAAGTTGCCCATGATTTAACAGTCGAAATCAAAGTATCAGAAATACCTTGCTTGTTTAGTGGGATTTTTTTCTCCATGTATAACGTATGGAATCTGAATGTAGTTCTCTAAAAGATCACATAATTCCATATTTTTCATCATATCCATTACTATTTTTCTAGCTTGTGGATTATGCTTGTAATTATATGTATCTTTATTTTGGTCTAAGGTTAAATTAAAATCACCCATTAATATTAGATTAGGGCTACATATATTGTTTATTCGATTTTCAATATGTTTATAAAAGTCTGGCGAGTCAACGTTTGGGTCGTATATGTTAACAAGGGTAACTATGACTAAATCTACAACACAATAATTTTCTTGATTTTCAATAAAAGTATTGTTAATTTTGTATTCAAAATTACCATTAACTACAAGGGCTACACCACTTGAGTTTGATGAAGATGAACTAAAGTGCTTTAAAAGTGTGGAATTGACATATTTTTCATCTTCATAGTATCAATTTAACCTCCGGGATTTAAAAGGACAACGATGTTTATTTGAAACGTTGTTGATATATCCAAAGACTTCCTTTCTTACAACACTTGTTGTAGTGGCCTACAAAAGAAAAATAGTGTGGAAATAACGATTAAATATGCATATCATACTGTATATACTAAAAATAGACCTAAACAAATTGATATTTGTAACATAGTTTAGTATTCAATTATTCTCATTACTTTACGAATGTGTAAGTAAATGTATAGGGATGCTAAAGAAACCATGTTTATTTCAATTAACTGGTCACGCCCCTTCAGAAACTACACACTATTTCAAATATCGACCTTCTCACGAAAAATTGAGGTATTGTAAATTTATGTAGGTATGCCATTATCCGCCATTTTAGTTTCGGATAGGTGCCTATCAAGTAGCGATTGTCAGTATATAATAGGAAATATTTTCCTTGTAATTTCATTCAACTGACCCACGTCTGGACTGAAATAAATTCCACAAATATTTCGTAACATGGCATAGAAACCAACCTGTTACTGAATTCGGTTAAAAACTAATGTGTATTTAAAATTGCCGACATCGCTATATGCGTTACAGAGACTAAAACCTTTTCTTGTTGTTTTTTATTTCGTTCATCGTTTTCACCGCTAATTCTGCCATTGAGCCAACTGCCGGGTGTTAGTTATATGTATATGATTTTGAAGCTGTAGTTTCGTATTTTCAGAATATGGCCAGTACTCCTTTCGAAATTAAAATTAATAGCTTGAAAAACAACTTCGAAATTTTCAAAACGTTATTGCGTATCTAAATTGATTGATAAAAACGAAGCACTGCATATCATTGTGATCGTAAAGTCATAAACTTTCTTTTGATGATAGTCTTAGTTTCGTATTTTAATTGGCTCAGTAGCAGAAACGCGCCAAAAGTAACCTTGACATTGGTTCCTTTTATTATTTAGAAATCATGTTCAGATATAATTATTGGTAAATGTCAAAGTTACAGCTACAGTATCCAACATATCTATCCAATGAGTAAAATTGTTTCTAGTCAAAAAATAGTGTTATTTTCAAAATATGTGCATCTTTTGAAAGAGTAACCAATTTTATTCAGATGCTGTGGAATTCATGCACTTATGTACACATTTGATTCAGTTATTGTATTTTTGCATATTAATTAGCTGGACTTTGCCATTTTTTATGTAGGACACGATGTTAAAATTGTCCTTGTAGGCATTTTTATGTGATCATATTTTCAAGATTCGCCTGAAATTGGCTTTCGTATTCTAGAATTCTGGAAAGTGTAATATAAATGATACATTTATGAAATATGGAATCTGTATCTGAAATAAAATACCAGATATTTTTATTTGAAAATGGGTATTGGTGATTTTTAGAATTACACTCGCCCTGAATGCTCAAAAGGGCCATTTTTTAGATTTAAACATCTTAATAACTTTTTTATTTGTACAGATATTAAAACAATTTAAACATTATTTTCCTTAGAATTTTAGGATCTTTCTGAATATCAAATAAGATTAAATATGTCTGCAACATTTCAAAATCATATGGCATACCTAATTTATGTGCAAAATGGTATAGCCTCTAGCAATAACAAAACTTATTCACAATATCTGAATGTTTCTTGGCGTCATTTCCCGGGAACCTGTTTCATTTTGGCGCCCAAAGTTACAGAACTGAAGCTCATGTGAAAAGGTATATCACTGTGCCATTAACATGCATTGTCACGTTTAGAAAAAGTATTACCTATGTGACTAATGAAACATCTGTCTCACGAAAAATTGTTTGTTTTTAATTTACACCAGCAGGCATGGTACGCTGCGAAAGTAATCACATTGGCAAATGTATTTTTACATTCTATAGCACTTAACCAGTAAACAATACTTTGTATGGGTAGCACTGTACTTTCAATTTTAAACTCCTTAAACTATAGGATCTTATTACAATGGCGACTCTCAAAAACACATTTACATCTAGCATTTGACCTAGTCACACCCCTATCTCTTCTCTATCTATCTATCTATCTATCTATCTATCTATCTATAAATAGATAGATAGATAGATAGATAGATATATATATAGATAGATAGATATAAATATATAAATATATATATATATATATGGCTTATATACGGTATGCATGTTTATATTTAATCGTTTCAGTAGTGATTTAAAACAGTAGACTTGAGACAATCAATGAATACATTTCGGTTTCTAAGTTTCAGTCATTCCTGCGTTTTCAATGTACATTCAAACGTGCATAAAAAGTCACCTCCGTATAAAGAGCACCTGCCTATAAATGTTATTAACAATGCCAAAGTTATAATTTTACAAGAAAGTCCAAACAATAAAATATAATTTCCGAAAGAAAAAATCATATCTGTGTTAACGTTTTTTATAACGAATAAACCTCTTTATAGAGACCACCTGTCTACAAAGGTTACTTTTGCACGAGCTTTTGAGTGACCTTTATACACTGAATTGGTGTTATTTGTTAATGGTGTTCGTGTGTTAAGAAATTGAATAACAATATTAAAATCCATTGTCAAAAGCTATCCAAAACGCATTTAGATCTAATTTTAGTAGTAATATACATTTAATAAATCTATTTCAGGAACACTTTGCATTTGGAAGAATATTTTTACGGTTGCACAAGATAAAGAATTTAATGGCGTATTACAAAATGAAATGAAAGTTTCCGTGTTTGTCGTTTTGCTAGTAATGTATGGAAATTAAGGGGTTACTCTGTTAATGTTGAAAAATATGACAAGGTATCGGTGATCCTATCTAAAGAAATGAAGTTTCTTTGCAAGGTGTAAACTGACAGAGGAATCGGCAGTAATCTGCAAATTTCTGTAAAACAGACACAGGGTAACCTTTTGTAAATGTCTTGCACAGTTTACATTAGTATCTTAATGACAGAAATGGCCATAGTACATACTCTTATGCTAGGCCCTTTTTATAAATGATAAAATTACTATGTTGAGAGTATTATTGCGCCAAAGAGACCAGTTTCACTGAAGGTCGTAACTTTACACGAAACTCGAATTACGCCTTAATTTACGTGTACGTAGTTTCGGTTTCACAAAAGGTGGTAAACATATGCTTACTCGTTAACGTACACTTAGTTACGTGTGGAATTATTAGTAGTTTGGAGCAGACGTAGACTCGGACGTAAGTCTTTACGTAGGGAGAAAGATACGACCTTTAGTGAAACTCATCTTAGACAGAAACGATCGTCTTGAGCATTGTAACTTTGGTATTATGTTCATAATGTTTAGGCCTAAGTCTAGATTTACGTCTACAAGTAAAGGTACGAGCTTTAGTGACATTGACTCCGGAACTATAGGCCTACCGTACTCTGTATCATTGGAATACACGAGTGGCATTACAATTTGTTCTAGATTAGATAAAATTACTTTACCACAAAACGTTCGTCATTAACTGATTGATTGGACAACTGTTTTTATTTCATGTTACAGCAACGGAAAAAATAAACTAAAAATGACATAAATTCTATGCATATTTTCAAACGAAATTGCTATTAAGACATACAAGTATAACAATTTGTGGTAGATTTTTATTGCAAAAATCTAATAAGAATGCTATCACCGGGTACTGTATGTGTGACACACAAAATCACATGAATGAGTTAAACCTAATTTTCTCAGTTGAACCTAGTTTTTCTAAGTATCCCACATAAACTGTGGAACGACTAGGTTTAACTGAAAAAAAAAACTAAATTCAACTTTGCCAAAATAAAATAAATGAGTTAAGCCTAGTTTTTTTCTCGAGAAATGTTTAGTTTAACTGACTACACCGCAATCACATTATTCATTATCAATCTGACCCTAAGAAGGTCACAAGTATGACGGGAGTGTTATGCCAACAAGAGACTCTGACTCTTTCCGGACACCTGGTCCCATTCCATTTAAGAGTCGCAATTGTTCTTCATGTTGGGACTATTTTTATATATATTATTAACAATACCAAAGTTATAATTTTACAAATGAGGTCAAAACAATATCTTATTTGCCGTACATATATTCTAATGAACTTGGAGTTTCAAAAAGTCATTGGTAATTCTTCATTATACGTGTTCAACGTTAGAGGAAAAGGTGCAATTCTATTCCATATACATCCGGGAACGGTTTGAGGTAGGTATAACGTCATGTTATGAATGAAATAGCATCGTTGCGTCACGTCATCTGAGTAACTCCATTCAGAGCTAATATTTAAACGTCTTCTAGATTACCACTATCAATGAGTCAACGGGTGATTGCCGTGAGCAAGCTCGAACCTTTGCCGCGCCAAAAACTTTAGCGTCAATATTTCAACAAATACAGTCAATAACCTATACTTACCTTACTTGTCAGTAGAACTTCGATAAATGGAACTTCAGTGAGTCGAATTTCTCGATGTTTCGAATTATCCTGTATAATTACGTTATTTAACGCTTCTTATAAACATTTTATAATTCGAACTTTTATGAGTCGAATTTCTCGATGTTTCGAATATATGTTTGGGCCCATTTCTATAAAACAAAACGAGAATTCAGACATATGATTCGAAGTCCACATTTACATCTCGCACCATGATAATTCTACTAAACACTCAGTATCTTAATTTCACGAACACTAAGTTAAATTTAGCAGTAATTAATTGGCACTGCATACCCCTATGGATGTAACAATAATATCCAAAGTGTTGGCAATCTATCAAGCCCACTGTGCAATGGTGTTAATGTGATGGAACTTTTTATTTCTAATGTAAGACGTAAACGAAGTCACGGACATCGTTCATACAACCGATCCTACATACATCATGTCACTTTTTCATCTCTTTTACCTTACGTTAACAAAAAATTGGGTCTTCATCACATTCGCAGCACTTTATTCTGTTTCTTTTACAATTCTTAATGAACTTTTTCAGGAAGCAAGGATGAACCCCAGCACGAATTCTTCAACGCCAGAATACATACTGAACAGCGTTCTAATGAATATCGCTTATCAGAGACTGTTTAAGCCTTCACGCGTTACAAACGATGACTGTTTTGAACAGAAACGTCTTTTCTTTAACCTTAAATTTACAATTAAAGGCATAGACGCTTTAAACATTGGCAACGTTCTAAATCACAAAACGTTCAGTCCTGTGTTCCATCATACAATTCTATTGATTTATACTTTGTTATTTGAAACTTTTTCTATCATAATGACCGTATATGTCTTAAATAGTTTCGATGCAGTCATATATAACCTGTAGAACATCTGAAACTAAAAATCGTATGATTCTCAGTTACCATTTGTGAGTCGAAGTCCCGATATTCCGAATTTTACTTATCCTTATCGATGAAACAATGGTCATCAGTTAAGATATTTAATGCACAATCAATCACATTTGCATAAAAATCTGTGTAAGCGCGAATGAATATAACATAAGAACCTCAAACCCGGTCCTGTGTGTATAAGTAGGATATTGCACCTTTCATCTACAGTAAAGTAAATAGAAAACGGAGGAAGGAAACATAATAACACTACCTACTGTACAATGCAATAACAAAATAGTCCTAGATAACGGACGTAATACAAATTCTTATTTTTCAATATATAAACGAATAAACTCCACATCGGTCACTATGCAATAACATATCTTTGAAAACCAGATTGGAATCAAAAGAGCCTAATTTGTAATTCCAAAATGTTGAGTCTGAAATTGACAGATTTTTCATCTTCATAATGTCAATATAATCTTCGAAATTTCAAAGGACAAGGATGTTCATTTCAATCGTTGTTGATAGATTCAAAGACATTCTTCTTAAAGCTGTGTTGTTGAAGTAGCCTACAAAATAGAAATAATGGGAAAATAACATATCTTACTCTAACACTGAAAGTGAACTTAAACATATTGATATATATATAACGTAGTTTACTACTTATTTAATATCATTACCTTAATAATACTGAAACCATGATTATTTCTATGAATCAGTCACGCCCTCCGACAGACGCTACATGCTATTTCGTGAAAACTGAGGTCCCGTGACTTTCGATGACAACATGGTACAACCTCCAGCAATAACAAAACTTACTCACAATACCAAATTATTTCTTGACGTCATTTTCTGGGAAACTATATCAATTTGGCGCACAAACCTACGGGATTGAAGCTCATGTAAAAAAAAGTATATTTCTGTGTCGTTAACATACATCGTCAGGTTTAGATGAAGTATTAAAATGAGACACCTTTCTCACGAAACATTGTTTTGTTGTTTTACCCAAGTTGGCATGATACTTTTTTTTACATTTCGTGGCACTTCACCCGTAAACTTTTCTATTTGGTAAACAACCAAAATGTGGGGACACACACACACACACACACACACACACACATACACTCAAACACACACACACACACACAGATACAGATATATATTATATATATAATATATATATATATATATATATATATATATATATATATATATATATATATATATATATATATATATTCGTTACCTGTGTTGGATCATGCTGCTGTCAGTTTCATCTTCTGAATAATTTTAATAGCTGATTAAGCTGGAAAATAGTGACATGGAATATTCATAATGTATTTAAAAAAAGTTTATCTAAGATATAATTTCTTAAAGAGAAAGGGGATGAAACAATGTTATAAGCTAATTCTAAATGTATTTTTGAGAGTCACCACTGTAATAAGATCTTAAAGTTAATTAACGAGTTTCGAATTAAACGAACAGTGCTACCCTTACAAAATATTGCTTATATAAAATAGCAGGTACCATCCTATCATATAGTTTTGACTCAGTTGCCATATGTCAGTTATAGATTCAGAAATATATATATATATATATATCTTCCGTTATATCACATTTATGATACCAGTTTTTTAATTTTCCATTTTGCGAGCCTCTGGCGAGCAAAAATGGAAAATTTATAACGAGTATCATAAATGTGTTATAAATGGAAACCCATGTACAAATTCGTTTTGCCATATGATCAAACATATACAATATAAATGATATTGTCTGATTACTGGGGATGAGAATCCATATTCTCTTTTCGGTCGAGTTGACCAAATTGTTCGAAATAGGTCAAATAGTTGAGCAGAAATAAGTGAACATATTGTGAATATTACTTATATTTGAATACATGCATTTAGCCTACATTTTAAATTATAATTACATCTAAGCATCATTTATCAGAGGTTGAAATTAAGAAAATTGCCGACTAGATGACATCAAAGTTTTTAAATTATCTACACTTGTTTCATTCGATTGTCCACATTTAAGTTCAAGTAACACCACAAACACCAAATGACGTCATCGCCATCTTGTGTATGTGCGTGTTTATGTGCGTGTGTGTGTATGTGTGAAGAAGAAAATTGTTTACCTTTCGATCCATTTGCGTAATTCGCTGATCTAAAGTGTATTTATCTTCATCTGAAAAGAAATATAAATTACGTATTCATTTGTTTCTTTGTTTGTTTGTTTATTGTTGTTTAATTTCCCACTCAAGAATCTTTCACTCATATGGAGACGTCATCAAATGCCGGTGAAGGGCTTCAAATTTTGGCCTACGACCATTAAGCAGTGAGGGTTCTTTAACGTGCCAACATCTACTGTAACACAGGACCTCGGTTTTTACCTTCTTATCTGAAAAACAGGAAACCAACCTGCCGCCGGTTGGACACGAACTCACGACCTCACGATCAAGAGTCGAGCGCGCTACCGACTGAGCCAGGCCGGCTCACATATTCATTCGTAAAAATGCCTAAATTAAAAGTTTGCATTAAATTTCGACTGAATTCCTACATAAAAAATATAAAAAATGAGTTCATCTGAATATTGAAATAAATGGTTAAATTCATTTGGGTGTTTAAATTGGGAATCAAGATAAACATTCGGCAACTACTGGCGTATGTAGTGAAACTAGTCACATTTAATACTTTTTCATACAACTATCAGAGTTGCCCCTCCTTAATCACTCTTCAAAAGCGCCGAACGAAAATACAACAAATCTCGCGAGATTACGGGACAACCGGGTAAAGTGTGATTAAAAACAAGTGATGTTTAGCTTAATATATGAAGGTCAAATATGCCTGTGGGACACTGCATCGCAATTTTGAGTTCCTTGGGACTTTAATATTTGAGCTAAAAGAGCGAGCTGTAAATTTTGGTAATTTGTATTTGCCGCCATGCTTATTTGTTCAAAAGTTGCCCCAGACAAACTATTACGGTTCGAGGCTTACCCCAGTTAAAAATTCCAAACAAGATGTGTTTTTGAAATACAAATGCTACGGATCCCACACAATTTCTATGTTAGCCAAACAAACGACCGCACCCCACCCCCGGGGCATGTGATGTCAGAGAAGTACACAGAAGCAGCATTAGATGTCCGTGAAGTGTTAGCAATCCTTATATGAACTTACAATCCAAGTTTGGTTACTGTATCACAAAACAAACTTTAAATATTTCACGTTATATGTAAGCGGGACAGAATTAGGTACAGACAAACAGACAGACGGACGATCCAAACGCTAGATACCCCCGGCGGACCTTTCAGGTGGGGGCATAAAGACACCAAATGTGATTTTTTTTTAATCTTTTCAGTTACCAATCAATTATTCTTACTATATCTAGCAAATTTCAAATAAAATATACTTTCTTTGAAATCAATATTAATTAGTGAAGTGCGGATTAGTTTATATAACAAAAATTAATTTATCAATGACTAACAATGAAAATTTTATTAAAGGTACAATATTTTTCTTGAATATGTCTAACATCATATACTACAGCCCTGCTATGAGTGAAATATCATTCACAAAATATTACCGGAAAACACCCATTCAAGGTACATTAGCAACATGCCATAAAGTTCATATCAGGTCATTCACACCCATGTCCTCTTCAAATATATTTAAGCAATTAATTGGTCACCGGCCTATTTTTTGTGTATTTCCATCTATTTAAACCTACAACTCTCCATATTTTCAGAATTTTAGTTATACCAAGTACTGATGACCTTTGACCTTTAAACCAATCACCTTGAAAGTTTGACAAAATATTTTTCTGCTGGCCCAACAATTTCCAGATGCACATATCATCTTCTATTGAATTTATAATGCAAAACTACCCATAATGCTATTTTCCGTATGACGATCAAACAATATTGAAGATTTGGACAATCGCCAGTTTTTTTTTTGTTACGATGGCAACCTTTACTTGTAATATTTACCATTGAATTCGCAATGTCAAGATATTTGTGTACCTATTTTCAAAAATTCTAAATACAAATTCTAAAAAAAACAATTTTGACCTTTATTTTGTTACCATGGCAATTTACACCTTCATAACATCTGCCATTGAATGCGTTGTACCAAAAACAACTAATTACCATTTCTCAGCAAAATCCGGCTATATCAATATTTCACCAGTCACATGCGTTTATTTTGTTACCATTGCATCGAACAAGAACACGAACATCTACCATTGAATTCATAAAACCAAATACCTATAACAGCTATTTGTTATGTAAATCTATCATCAAAATACCTTTGTATCCTAATTTTCAGCAAAATCGCTCTACGTCGAGAGTTATTTCCTCCAGTATATCCATGAACCTTCAATCTGCCGGTATTTTGAAGAGATTCACTAATAAGCAACTTTCGAGTTAGCCCTTATTACCGTTATGATCCTGAATTTATTTGCGCATTCTCGATTTTGTTCCTCATATGTTCTTCCGGTTTTCATATTTACCTTCGCAACGTATGTAGAGTACATGAAAGTATTTTTACTTTTTAGCGCATTAAATTTATTTTGTATAAAGAAACTCAAGAGATTCTTAAAACATACCACAATGGGTTATTTAGTTGAACGCCAAATTACTGAAATGACTCTGGCAGAGAAAATGTGCGAGCAGACCAGAAATCGAACCCAGGACCTTCCCAACACTTGCAGGGCGCTTTTACCAATTGTGCCATAGGGGATATACATGTTTTACCGAAAATGGAAATAACATTGACGAACATTTTTCTAGAATCACGCAACTGGCGATAAGAAAAGCAGGATTATAAAGTTAATCCGGTTTAGCACGAAAGTTTCCCATTCCATACAAAAGTATTCATTAACGAAAAGTAAATGTCAGATGAATAGAAGTTATATTTAATGGTAATGGTAATACAGTAGGTCAATATTCTTTTATACATACCTGCATCAGTATCATTATTTTTATTGTCTGAATGAATGTTGAATGCATGCTTCACTTTCCACCAGAAATGAGCGTTTAACTTTTTATCAAATGGCGCAATCTTCCCGCCGCCATCTGGATTGCTCTTTATAAAAGCAAACGCGTCATTTAGAATACAAATGAACATGTTCACCAGTATGATAGACATTGTGAACACGAAAATAGAGAATATGGCGTGATTTCCCACATCACTCTGTCCGAATGTATCCCTGAATTTTGTCATAGCCAGCATAGTCCTCATCAAGGTCAGCAACGTCGCAAACATATTCCGGAAGGCGTAGGAATACGGACCCAGAAAACAGTACACAATCGATGCAAAGGCAGCGTAAGGAATCAATAAGAACATCCCAAATGACACAAGATCATTGCGTGATAATGTAATTGTGGCTTTCATCATGTATAAGTAGTAGTTGAATGTTAGGGGCTTCAGGAGAAATAGAATCTGAATGAACAAAACAGTTCCCAGACATCCTTTGTAAATGTCATCTAGAAGTTGAACGATTTCAAAAGACATAAATTGACCTAAAAGAAACAGACGAGTATATGAAATCAGATTATAGAGATGTCGTTTTCGAGTTAGTAATAAATGATATTAATAACTCAATGTTCATTGACATTAAAATGAATAATTGTTGTAAATGCAGATTAATTAATTAATTAATTAATTAATTAATCTTATTCCCATTTTTTGTCACTCTAGATATTTATAGAGATTAAGATAAACAGCCCTTAAGCGTTCAATATATTTTACATTGTATTTTGGGTATTTTAACAAAACGAAATTGATATTTTTGCAATAGCGTTTCACATATTTTCGTATAACATAACATCAATGAGAAAGAGAAATATTAAATGCGTTACAGCTACATTATTGCTATATTATACTATTTCAATAATCCATTTAGAGATTACATTTTAACCAAAACATTTCAGCTAACAGGCTTGTAGGAGATGATGGTTAAAATACTGGTGGAGAATGAAACGGGTTTTTCGTGCGTAACCATACATGAATTTAACTCGCATGACAGAACAATATTATATTTCTGACTTGTAAAATAAATACGGTATTCTCCCACGGTTCACATATTTTGACATGCTATACGCTATATGACGTCACAATACAGTTGTAGAATTCTGTGAGCTGTACCAGAGTTAGATCATCGACATTATTTTTCTTTTTACAAAAATAAGGATATGAATGATGACCAATTTGATGTGAGAGAACACATTTAAAATCTACAACAAAGTTGATATACTCACCAACTGAGTTAAATATCTCATTGATAATGTATATAGTCCGGTCAATACGAGCAATGTAGCATCCTATTGCTGCTGCTGACAACAGTATACTCCACAGCTTTCCTATGGAGCTGAGCGACAACAAAACCTGAAACTTTAGGTTCCAGATATCGTAAATAAACATCAAAATTCGAATAAATGTAACCAACATAAAAACACATTGCAACGCTAAAATCATGTAGTCCCAGACATTTATGTACGGATATAACTTCGAAGTTTGAACTCTGAACTTGGGTTCAATGCCACCAACCTCAGACAGTTCAAACGCCATACTAACCAGGCTGAATAACATGTTGTTAGCATTGACAACGACATTTTCAGCAACGAAAAATCGAGTTCGTTCATCAATCCAATTATTTGCTCTCAACTTTTCCAGTTCCATCCTGATTTCAACTTCAAATGGATCCAAGTCTTTCACATATCCTCCCCCATCGTAGATGCCATATGTCCCAAAATACGTAAATGCAGACGTACCATTTGCATGTGTATACGCAAACCCTGATTTCTCGCACTGACCTAAGTATATTGCCCAGCCTGTATAAAATATTGTGTTTGTAATTACAGTACGAATTTATTTTCGTGTTATTACATTGCAGTGCAGGAAATTGACAATAACTCATTAATCACTGAAAACACATTTGCACCTGCCCGTTTCAAAGAATGGTTAAGTCCTCTGTCAGAATTCAAGGGTGTATGACATAGAATCAAAATTTATAATACGTTTGCATGCGATATGAACTTGTTTACCCCTAATATATTACAGTAAACCATACTATCTATTGATTTTGGGTGAGTCTAAATGTGACAACAGGGGTTGATTTAAGTACTTATATATTAAGTTAACCGGCTAATTATTTTATACTACAGTAATATTTCGGAAGTATATCACCGTTTAACCCTTTATACCCTACAGGCCATAATAGACTTGTCTGAACAATAGAAAAGTGCATACCATCTAGATATTAGGGTTGAAAGGGATAAATTCTAAACACCTCAAAAGAAAATGGCTTTCTTAGACAGATTTAGGAATACATTTACATATATTTAAAATTCGAGCTCAACTGATGAAGTCTTATTAACAGAACTGATCGTCTTGTCTGATTTGGTCTGTTATACAAAGCTACTACATTGGTATTATGCTTAAAATATTTCTTTCTTCTCTTTGTATCAGAGGTTGAGACACAAATGTCGCTTTGGTATTAATAATACAATAAAACAATTTGCGTTAATCACATGTTGTACAATTGTGTCAATGTGTATTTTATTCCAAACAAAAAATAAAAGTAAAAGTTTGAAAAGTTAAAAATTTTACCTGGACAATAATTTGCTGTATCCTCTGTATCCGGTGTTAATTTCGGATTGCAAATTCCAATCCTTTCCTTTATGATATTAGGAATATGACAATGACCTGCACAGATAAATAATATTTTCCAAAGTACGAATGCATTTTGATAGAACATGATTGAAAAGATAACCGCCATAGCCCATTCTTCTAGTAAAAGTTTTAAATAACATTATGATATTGTTCTACTCTGTATTGTAATATGACAAAATATGAGAGAAAACGATATCATATCATTTCGTCTCAGTTTTCTGCTAATCAAGCCTTTTAATGATACCATAATTAAAGGGGCATTAGCTGTCTTTACCCCCAAAATTCCAATTTCTCTACTTTTACTATTTGTACTTGATGTGCCATAAAAAACTCTATACACAGACATAAAACATCTTATACCTGTTTTCCTATATATTTTGGGAAAATACGATCGGGCCGAGTTATTCATATACTAATAGTAAGGTTGGGTTGATCAATTGCAATTGAAAAAGTGTCAAACTGGGACTTCTTAAGCAATTTTTACAAAATATATAGGAATTTAAGAATTTTTATGAATAGGTATATCTCTTTTGTTATTGTATATCAATTTAAGTAATAAAAAACGGAAAAAACATTTTTGAAAAAGAAACACACCTAATGTCCCTTTAATAAAAGGGCAGGTAAATTTATGTAAAAACATCAGAAATGATTTGAATGTGGATGTGTTTCATGATCGGGTTTGAGATAGAACATTGGAGCTTTATAATAATGAACTTCCGGTAAGCATCGTTTTCTCGAACGGTATTATACCTCCCCAACTATACATTTTTAACCTTGATTTGACATTGCCTCGTTATAAAGAAGATGAAACTATATCTATATGTACCTTTCACTCTTTTTTGTCGAAGACGGACTGGTCCCATTCTATAACTCACTGAATCTGCCATGTATTCTCTTTCTGGAGGAAGCAATATTTCCCCGTTATACCTTTCTTTCGGGAATATCATTTTGAAGTAATAATTCTTTAACCAGCTCCAAATATCAGCCATTGTGTTTAACTGACAAGATATTGTGATGACAGAGACTAAGCACTTAAAAGTTCTTTAAAATATGATACATTAATATATATATATATATATATATATATATATATATATATATATATATATATATATATATCCTAATGAATCGTCGTTGGTCAGTCATCATTTACATGGCGAGAGCGAATTTTACATCAATCATACAAGTCGTTCCAATAACTCACCAACGCCATAACTTACCAAAAGCACATGCTTATATGTGTTTTACAACATGAAATCAAATATACAATAGGATATAGTGACACAAGTGGCAGACTGCAGAAATAAATATACCTTAGGATTGAAAAAATATCAATAGGTGGAGGAGAGACATAATTACAATACATACAGGTCTGTCTTTTTAAGGCATGAAATAAAAACTTACCAAGTCCTAACAATTCTGAAACATTTTGTGTTGACAGTAACTGAACCATTTTTAAAACAGATGGCTTTCTGATGTTATATGGTTTACATTTTCTTTTCGCGAAACGATATAAAGAGGGCATACTTCTATAAATTCGAATCCTTCCCTCTATATCATGTTTATTGCAATACTTGCAAATTCTATTTTGACGGACAATATTTTGGTATCTTCCACTTTCAACACACAGCATGTGGCATGACATACACAATTTTGAAATTAGTTTACAGTAATTACTTGGTACATTTTTAGAATAAAATTAGAAAATAGATAAAATTGTATACTAAAGCTTGTACTGAAAATATTTGGAAGAACATTAAAAATTGTTCCGTTGTTGTAGAAAAACACCCAGCAATCTTTGTTTAAAAACACCGAGAAAAAGAATTTCATTATCAACATATTACATAATCCATATATCATTATAACCATTATTTTCTAACATGTATTTAACTTGTTGGAGCCATGAGCTTGACAAAGTATGATCTGCTTGCTTAACATTACCTATTGCTGTTTCGACCTTTCCTACTCTAGTATTTTTTTTATATATAAATTTGTATAAATGTGGTGAGCATACAGCGTTCTGCAATGTATAACGACTTACGTCAGTTATTGTTAAATATTTATATTCGTCTTTAAAGATGTATTATAGTATACCGTTGTTTCGCATTAAATTGAAAGTACCTTTACGGATCCGTAAAAATTATACATAGTTTCGCTTCCATGAAAACTTGGCACTTTTCGAACCTACCGATTTTTACTGTTGTCGTAACGGTGTACAGGGGCTTTATTCGTTAAAATATGATACGAATTTGAATTTTTTTGACAATAGATTCTATACAATTTTAACACAATGGAGCTTGTCTTGGCCGAAAAGGTAGTTAAATATTCTATATAAAATTACTCTGCATCGCCAAATAATGTGAATCGGTTATATTTATCATTATGAAAAATGCTATTCCGTTTTCACTTTTGGATTTACCAGGGCTGAGAGGTATATGAAACCTCTGATACAACACGCCGTAAACCAAAAAAGTGATAAAGGAATGATACCATGCTCACCATTGTTAGTAAAATTCTTAACTTGAAATATAGTCGAATAAGAAAATTGGGACCTTTGAAAATACGGCATAAACAATCTCTCTCTCTCTCTCTCTCTCTCTCTCTCTCTCTCTCTCCTCTCTCTCTCTCTCTCTCTCTCTCTCTCTCTCTCTCTCTCTCTCTCTCTCTCTCTCTCTCTCTCTCTCTCTCTCTCTCTCTCTCTCTCTGTTTGCCCATCTCTGTCTGTCTCTCTCGTTCTCATATGTATATGTTTTGACTTCAAAGCGTTGTGCTTATACCTGTTTCTGGGGTTTAATTAGTTGAATCAGTGATTCATTCTGACGATAGGTCTGGTTGATATTAGTATGAGAACAGATGAAAGCAAGTAAACAAATAAATAAGACTTGAAGGAGCAATCCTCGGAAGTGAGTGTATAACTGTCTGTCCAGAACTAACTGTTTTCTCATCTTTTTCAACGCTCTTGTTTCCATTCCACCTGGCCATTTACTTGTCGGAATAGCCCCAAAATCATCTGTAGCAAACATTTGAAAGAATACACATCAACATTTGGTATTTTTCATGCAATACATCACCATCATACTTTTAAGAATAAAACATAACACGAAAAAGTTATTGGATCATACATACCGTAAAACTTCGGTCAGTCGAAGTTCAAGGGAGTTCGAAATATCAGGGCAATAATTCATTTAAAGTATCAGAGGTTCCATGAGGTTTATATGACTGCTTCAAAACCATATATACATATACAGTCATGATATTTAATAATTGCTAAAATGAACTTGATTTTCATGAAATTATTGTTTATCAGAAGGTGAAGAATTAACACGAGGCGATTTTATACACGTGTAAACTTTGACTTCGAATTAGCTGTAGGAATCCTCAATGTTTTATTTTTTTAGAATGAGCCCAACAATTTATTCGAGACATCGAGAAACTCGAATCATAAAAATTCGATCTATAAATTGTGCATATAAGTAGCATTTAATTGCAAAATTATTCAGTACATGTGTACCGACATCACTGTATAAGAACCAATTTGTTTTGTGATTTGTTTTACGCAACACTCAACAAGCTGTCTTTTCCTTGAAAGTGAAAACTTAAGCTATGTTTCGTCATCAATGAGTATCTAAAGTCCGCGAGACTCACTTCGAAATCGGAAAATCGTCCACAGTTCTTTTATTATATCACCTATGACACAGGATTTAACACTCCCAATTAAGAAAGTTATCTCATAACTAAATGCAGCATTCAATCCCCATGTTACAAACAAGCCTCCGATATCCCCAAAATAGTTTTAGGTAAGCAGTTTCCCTAGAGTGAATCAACATCTCAGTACTGATGTCATATTTAGAACGGTAAATTTCAAGAGGGGGTGGATTCTTTTAATGTTATTTATTCATTATTCACACTTCCTGTTTAAAATAAGTTGCCAATCATTTAAAACATGATTTATATGTAATTTAACTTCTTTCATTATTTTCACTTTTTTCATTCAAGAAGCCTGATATGACTGCTTTCGGACCCAGTAGTACATTATGTACCTGTTTAAAATTGGAACCGTTCACAACTGATGTCATTGACTACACGCCAGATTCCTCTCTACAGCGGACGACATTATTTTTAACATTACGAACGATCACCCCTTCAATAATTTAATCATTTTCACCTATAAACCCTTTAGCAGTAAGTGCGGTCCTGTGATTTTGCCAGTCTTCCGGTTGGCAAAATGATACAGATTCCCGGAACCGCCGTTACTGCTAAAGGGTGTATTCAGTCGAATATAAAAAAATATCAGATACCAAAGTATAAATGTTTAGTATGTACATGATATAGGTACAAATATAGGTAAAAAATGGACAAACACAGACCTCTTGAGATCAAGAGGTGTGATCAGGTGCCATGGAGGAGTAAGCATCCAATATCGACCGGTCACACCCGCTGTGAGTTCACAGTCAAATCAAAATGAAATACGTGAGTAACGAATCCTCGTCACAATTGGTACAGACGTCTCAACAACCGCCATTGAACAAGTAAATCAACACTTCTTTTCGTGAAACATAATAATCGCAAATACGCGGTTTTCAATATTCCTGTGTCAATAATTTGTTAGTGAGTAGTTCACCTCTGTATATCAAATGTTCATATGTAATACACGTCCTGGCATATCGGATCATTTGTGAAATACAAACTCAATATGCGGATGATTGTGGGATATTACTACTTAAATGTGGAAAATTCCCGATGTGAAAGCCGAAATCGTCGCGTTTGTCGCATAGCTTAGCTGTTAATTTCTCGTCTGTATCTATAGTAAAAAAAAAGGGAAAGGAAGAATGTAAACCATGTGTGCTTGATTCTGCTGTATCTTTAATTTCTAGTTCGCTGGAATATATCGCATTAACATATGTATGGAAATTGTTATTATTAATTGACAAAACGTCTCCGATATATCTAAATGTCAAATTAAAGGACACCACTAACTTTTACTTTATTTGTTTCAGCATTTTCTAAATGAAGTCTGTTTCGTATGAATAATGAACAGGTCAGCCAATAAAAGAACACAATAAGTTCCCATAGGAATTCCGACAGTTTGTTGAAAGACCCGTCTCCGAACATTATAAATATATTGTCTATTAGAAATTTCAGCATTTTTTATCAGCTTCAGTGGTGCTGGACAAAATAAATATCATGATAACCAATCACTAGATATTTAAATTTTCGGTTACCACCTTTAGTGAAAAAACAGTTGTGTATGATGCTAAAAAGTCTCTCTTTTAATTTTTTTGGCGGAATTGTTGTGTTAAGAGCAGAGAAGTCGTATGTTTTGATACTTTCATGCTTGGTATTTTCTTGTGCGACCTACTTCCCCCATAGCGAAAGTGGGGGATGTTACTAACCTCAACGTAAACAAATCCATGTGACACATCCGTTTCTAATTGATTAGTTTATTATGGAATGATACATAATAAATGTATCCTTATAACAGTACCTTGATCATAAGAGCTGGATCACGTCTTGTTGACAGGGGCAGATCATCAGATCAAACGAGACACGGAACCTCGCGTTTAATCTGATGATTTTATAGTACATATATTATAACACTGATAGTGTGTGAAAACGTCTCTTATAAGTCTGAATAAAATAAGTAAAAAAGTATCTGATGTGACTGTCTCAAAGTAAGTCAGAACGTCTCTTATAAATCTGAATAAAATAAGTAAAAAAGTATCTGATGTGACTGTCTCAAAGTAAGTCAGAACGTCTCTTATACATTCAAATCTGAAAACATGTGGAATCCACACTCAGTATATGTTTCCATAGTATTTTATATTTTGAATTGATTAGTGAACAAATTTACATTATTTTCGGGATGGAAGGGAAAGGTTTTCTATTTAGAAACATTATCTATAAAGGGGGGAACATTCTCTATATAGAAAAATTTCGAACGGGAGAATGTTTTCTATAAAGTATTCCATACGAGGGAAGATTTTCTATGTAGGAAATTTTCCGGGGGGAGGTTTCTATATAGAAAACTGTCAGGAGGAAAGATTCCCTATACGGAAGGTTTTCTATATAACATCGGAGCTCAAGCCTCAATATTATGTTATAGCGCATACATTGACTCAACAAATATTGTCTTTTATCAATCAAAATGTTAAATTCAATTCCATCCATATATAACATAGTCCAATGGTATGGCACTTGAATCTGGTCACAAAATAAAAGACAAGCACACACTCATCGAGGGGGGGGGTTAAAATTTTGCACCAAACATCTTGAGTCAAGTTATAACAAAAATGGCGGAACACACGATGTCCCTGAAATCTTACCCGTATTCAAAAGCGATTCGTCAATCACAGGAGGAGCCATTTCATTAATGTTTTTCTTTGCTGTCGTCTTGAAAATACCCGCTACTACGACACAGGCAAATACAACCTGCCGAGGCAAACATAAACATATGCGTATATGATGTATATAGATGTGACCAGATCTAGATTTTGATATGACTTTCCTCTATGCTAAATTTGAAAATTATCAGATTCTGTAAAATGGAATTTCGGTACTAGCTGATTATTTTATACAAAGTGAAAATGAAGAAGTACCAATCAAGAATTGAAGTCCAATAGAACACGACGAATTAGATGTGCAATGGTCTCAACATGAAGAACAATTGCGAATCCCAAACCGGATTGGACCACGTGTCCGGAAAGAGTCAATAATATTTCTGTATTGATATTACCGTTATTTGAATACTATACCCCTTAATCGTTACGATAGTGGTTACTCTTTGAGGAAGTTTGCAATACAATTAGGTTAAGTATTTGACCTTATCTGATACACATACAAAATCCACAGATACTAAAGTATTAATATTCAGGATGTCCAGGATACAATATACATATCTGGTGGATATTGGGCAAACACAGACCTTGAGAAATCTAAAGGTGGGATCTCTTGCCATGGAAGAGTAAGCATCACCTGTTGACACATCTATTTTAAATTTGAGGGAAAATGATGTTGTCTTATTGAGATAAATGATCGTCGTGAATATTGTTAGCAAAACTATAACTTTGGTATTATCATTATAAAATGTATAACACAATCACCGCAGCATAAAACATGAATATACTTACCGACAAAGGCTGCAAGAACACGACACTATTTGTAGTTCCAAATACAAGGGACATAATCCAATTTGTTGATATGTCATTGCCCCATTGTAAACTATAAAAGAATGAAAAGACACAGCCAGATGATATTCCGATTAAAGCAATTCCATATCCTGCAAAGACTGTCCACCAAGGTATCATGGCGTCTTTTGACTTAAACACGATGTAAGCCTTAGCCCTTTGATTTGAACCGTATTCATTGCGGAAGTGTCTGTTCCTAAATATGAATGTCATAATCATTAATGCAGGGGCAGACATTGCCACAGTTACAATACCGACGAACACCTGTTTGTAGTTAATTGATACTGGTCCTAGTGTTATCCCATAAGTCTTCTCACCATCTTCCGTTCGGAACCACATAGCACTGACAACCATTGCTAGCGATAGCACTGCCGAACAGCAATAGAGTCTTTGAACACGAGTGAATCGACTGAATGAGGGTCGGACAAACAACGATATCCACAAATAGTCATCGAATAGTTTAAACCGTGTGATACAAGAAAATAAGATTTTACCGTCTTTAAATTCTTTATGTGCCGGATACAATTGCCGGTATGTTTTTCCATCGCCCCTATCTGCAGCCAGCCAATCGCCACACAGAAAAGTATATCTTAAAGAAAAAAAGAAATATTAATTAATGTTATATATTCGTAAAAAATGCATTGCATCAACATTATCGTTAAAGTCTTTGCACTTATCGAAACACTATTATTAACGAACGGCTTGCTTTCTAATTGTACAAGTATGCTGATGTTAGCCATGCCTGACATTATCAGATTATTCTAATGATCTATAATTTACTTACTCATTTTCCAAATATATTGCGTATCATTTATATTTTCTTTTCAGTAACCAGTCCCAAAACAAACTGCAGAGGAAATCATTAATATATCATAAATACTAAATACCGAAGATATAATTAAACAAAAGCGATCTCAAACGCTCAAGACGATCGTTTCTGTCAACAAAATCTCACCAGTTGGGCTTGAATTTAAAGAACATGTATATTTGCGAAAGAGAAAGTAGTATCATACAAGGCCAAAAATAAACTAACGTTTGTCCAGATTCGCCATCTCGTATCAAAACCTTGTCCAGGTACCAGCGACAGGAATTGTTTGTGCCATCATGCCAAATTTTCAGTTCTGTGAGTGGTCCTATGTCTTTACTCACACCAACAGCAAAATTAGCGAATTTCCATCTCGGTAAATTTCCAATCTGCGTAAGAAATGCAACGCCAATTCTTAATACACTCATTTCTAATTCTTGGAATAAACATGAATGCATACAGGTCATGTCATTTGTTCCTGGATTATATTTGAATTCTAATAGTAACACTCACGAGCGCACGTGAACAGAGATACACACAAACCCTCACATACACAAACTCTACATCACGTGCACTCACACACGCATATCCATGTCAGTTCTATGCAAAGGAGATACTTACAGTCTTTTTCCTATCCACTAAAGCTCTAACATCGGTCTCTCCGTACCAGCCTTTCAAAATCATAAAAGGAGTCGTAGACAACTTTCCAGAGGACCAAAGACCAGTGTGTATAGAAACGAAATAATACTTCTGTATGTTCGGGGGGTTATCCTTAAGAGGTTTATAAAGCCACTGTAATAAAAATATAAAAATTGATGTGCAACACAATATGTAATCCCATGTATGCTGTGGTCATATCATGACAACTTGAGATTTATTTCTAACCGCCATCTTGTATCTGCATCTATGGAAAAATATATCATATACATGTATTTATATATTTCACTGTTATAGGTCAGGAGATTGTTCTTACTTACATATAAATTTATCTTTACCAATATTACATATATATCTATTTATTTACATATTATCCATTACCCATACACATATAAGCATAGACATATATAAAGGTGTAAGTATAGTCTGTTACAAACTGAACTCTGACAAATAACCTGTAAATCTTGTTTGTTTCTAAAAGCAAATGCCTGCCTTCAGATATCGTACAGTTATCAACTTTCTCCTCCCAACTGTCAGTCCTCATTTTGAAACCATGCCAAATATGTGTAAGTAAATTCTGGACAAAATATGTCTTACCATGTTCTCATCTTTTTTATCTAAATATCTCAAACCAACAGTCCCAATTGCAAGAGCACAGAGAAGACCAATTATCATCGCTAGAACCGCGGGTGAGTCAGCAATCTTTTGGTCTATATTATTGAAAATCTGTTCAAATTTTAAGGCCTCTGGTGAAATGGCTAAAATATCAAATCCAAATGTACCAAAGTGGTTGCTCGAAAAGACTACCGTGTTCTCCTCCATTGATTTCAGCTGAAATTTAAATTGAAAGTGATTATTTGTGTTTATTTCATTTTTGGTCGTAAAATATAATGATTTATCCATTAAATAAATTTGTTATTTTCAAATATTATTTTTCATATTGTGAAAAATAAAACTTCGTGCAAATTTAATGAAAACTGTTATTTTCACTTGGCAAATTAAAATTGTATTCAAACTATGGGACTTGTTTTTCTTGCTTTAGGCGGAAAATATGTAATAAATAAAATATTTAATAATTTTTTATAAATATCATTTGTGGCAAAACAATGCATATACGAACTCGTGTTCAATATTATTCTTCTGCCTCACGCGATGAAATAAAAATGTTATTCATAATAAAGGACAAAAAGCTTCTATATCTATATGTTTAAAGTTTAAACAACTAAGTCGATGAGCAGAAATATTTATTTCAAATTATATAAATAAGTGTTGTCAATGGTATATTAAATTTTGATAAGGGTATATGTAAATGTATCCATATGGTTACCGATAGTGCTTTAGTTGATAAAATGATAGCTATGATACCTTAATTACACAAAAGGGTCACAAAATCCACAATTATTGATATTCTGGACGATGCCATTATGACGTCAACAGCTTTTGTTTTTAATTTTATTGTTTGATGTTGTTTTCATTACACCCACTATGTTACGTTCATGCAGTTGACATCCAGTTTAGTGATGGAGGAAATTCCTTTCTTGACTATTCAGAAAATCCTCCACTGCATATGTGGCGTCAACGTCTGTCTCGATATGGGTAACAGAAATTACCTTTTTGGAATCGATGAACGTCTGATGGAGCGATATCAGGTGTGTAAAAGGGATGAAGAATCAATTGAAAGCCACAATCATAGCAGTGGCAGACTTGTGAGAAAGGGCATTGTCCTGGTGAAACATACTGAGCTTTCCACAATGCTGGATTTTATTTTTGTCTCTTAAGTAAGACGTGATGCATAATATGTCATCCATATCAATACCATGGACTTTAGTGACCATTTCAGGAGTTACCACAACGACATGCCTTTCAGGACGGTTATCCACCAGAAGACTGCCTGTCACGCTTAAATTTTGCCACCCAATATTCTATAGTAGCATATGAATTGACATTCTATCATAGTGTTGCTACCATGTCAGCTTGAATACCCTTAGATGATAGACCTTTCTTGAATAAATATTGAATCACTGACCTCTCGGTAATTTTATTCATTTTGCTAAAGCGCCTTGCCCTGTTTACTTTACAGCGTTACCCTATGACCAAATGAAACCGTTCATTGGTTACACAGCCTTAAATAATAGGCGAAAGGCTGAAATGGGAAACCCTGCTTAACTCCCTCAAGGCTTAAAAATTTACAATCAACCCTCGTAGTTTCTAACTAGCCTCGAATTAAAGCGCGGTGTTCTATTTTCACAGTTACACAAGGAAGCTACCCGTAGTTAGATACAACATAGTTCCTTCGTTCGCCCGCCAATATTATATTAAATACTTAAACTTCAATTAATGCAAGTTTCGAAAAAAGAATTAACCTAGAAAAAGTTCTCTTAACTTGTTTACTTAATTTTGGAGCAATTTGATTTTATTTTATTTTGTTTTAAGCCATACTTAACAATCTTTCAGTCATATGATGGTGTCCAGTTTTTATTGGTGGAGGAGAAACACCGGTTACCCGGGTAAAGACCACCGACCTTCCACAAGAAAACTGGCAAACTTTCCCACTTAATTCGAAATGACCCTAGTGGGATTCGAACCAGAGTTGAGAGGCTTTGTGATTTAAAGCGCAATGCTCTAACCACTCAACCAAGGCCCCTGTGGAGCAATTAAACCCGTTTTAATTCTCTCAATATGAGAAAGTCGAATCAACAATGTTAAGCTTTGATAAACACGAAATAAGTTGAAATGTAAAAAGCAATTTGTTGAAAAATACATAGGTGTTTACAACACATGAAATTCAAATCCATAAAGTAGTTCATCATATTCATTTTTGTTATTTTCTTTATAAACCAGCTAAACTAGGCTTCACTCATTTTTCTTATTTTGGCTTTGATGAAACTAAGATTTTGTCTGTTAATACTATTTTGTTTTCTAGTTTATTTGAATTCATAACAAAACCTCATTTAACTTGAGACAGAAAAAGATTAATCTCATTAATATTATTTGGAGATGTTGTAAACAAATGGAGTAGAATACATATTTCTGAAATTCCTACCTGCATTCCTACATTTCGTTTCCACATAAAAGGAGATGAGTTTAGCGTGTATGTGGAAACTCCACCGAACTCAGCTGTTGATGTGTCAAAGTTTGACCAAGTCCCTGTTGAAATAATATATATATATATATATATATATATATATATATATATATATATATATATATATATAGCATTAAAACCAACATCACTATATATCCTAGGGTTTGGGATCGAAGCAAAATGGTACAAGACACCAACTGTTTGATTTCGATTTTGATATAGGCATTTTTATAATCCTGTAACGTGTATGTAGCATTTCATTCGTATTCTAGCTTGTGTGGGAGGGGGAAGGGGTTGCATATTTGCGTGCGAGTGTGTTTGTGCGCATTTATATGTACTTTTAATCATTTCGTCCCGAGGAAGGGACAGGTCGTCCCGAAAAATAATTGACTACATTTGTGTCCGTGTCGTTAGTCATTTTAGTGTTTGATATATATATATATATATATATATATATATATATATATATATATATATATATATATATATATATATATATATATATATATATATATATATATATATCTGTTAAACCTGACAACATCTACCATGATTCAGTAGTTATAGGTAAGCAGTTCAGTAATTTATATTCTTATATACTAACTGTATTAGGACCCATATGATGAGTTGGACAAAACAAAATCGACCAAAAGCACTACAAGTATAAAAAAAAACTATAGTTGATATTTAACGTTGTCGGTTATACAATTTACATAAATCGGCTTGGATACTTTGGTTATTTATACACTTATGTTTTTTGTATTGGGGAAAGTGGAAATTTATTTTTTAAACTTCGCAATCAATGATATAATCAAAACATTTACTTCCGACCTTACATGTACTTGACTTATAATTATTAGTTACGAATTAACGCTTTCAAAAGAAGTTTTATTGAATTTTAATGCATGTTTCGTATTTGGTTTTGGTGGATTGATAAAAATTAGAATATATATTGGTGAATAGCGGGAAATTTTAAATCTTATTTATCTTTTTACTAATTACTAAACTTTTAATATCCGAGTTAAATTGTGATCTTGATTGTTGATATTCGGAACATGTAATGTAACGACAATAAAAATGGAAAATTTCAAAAATGTTAATAGTTAAGAATGTTGCCCATATGAATGATATTTAATGTGTTGCTTTAAAAATTATATACCAACAAAATTCTTATGAAAATCTCTAATATAAAAAATCTCAGATACCAAAGCGTAAATCTATAGAATGTCCCGGATATAAGTACAAATCTGGTAAAAAATGGACAAACACGGACCTCTGGAAATCAAGAGGTGGGATCAGGTGCCATGGAGTAGTAAACATCCCCTGTCAACCGGTCACACAAGGCTTGAGTCCACAGTCTAATCGAAATGAAATGCGTGAGAAACGAATCCTCGTCATAATAGGTACAGACGTCTCAAATTCTTTCATCGAACAGGTAACTCAACATTTCACTTAGTGAAACAGAGTAAACACAAACAAGACCGACCGTAAGATTTGCCGAACGTTGATATCAACCGCGGTTTTTGATATCCCTGTATCAATAATTTGTCAGTATATAATGTATCCCTTAGTTTGATATATTACTTGTAACAAATTCTCTATTGAAACATGTTTTTTGTAACATCCTGTGTATCTAATAAATTTACTAATCTTATTGTGTGTTACATATAGGTTGATTTCTTTTTGGTTCGATTGCCAATAATAAGAACTATAAAACGTATCCGCCGAATCAATAGGAAAAACACCAGCTTTGTTTACAACATGGGCGCAGACATTTTGGACACCCAAAGTTGTGCGGAGGGTAAAATGAGCCCAGTGATCTGATTGGTCATTAAATGAAAAAATTAGTTTTGCCATTAATAAGTGAAATAAAGGTGATAAAAAAGATACATGAATATTGGTAGTACTTTGAAAATTATAGGGTTGACGGTTGAAAATTGAAAGGGAGGGGTCATATGAGAATAGATATTTTCCTTTGGTGCGGAATACTACGAGTTGTAAACAAGTGAAAATTTGAAGTAAAAATGCAACGGCAACCTATACTTTTGATTGCAAATTTTGTTATCAAAAATATTGATCTTTCACCACAGGGTACTCATTTGACCCAGATATAATAAACATGGGAGTGACAGTGACCTGAAGTTTTGTAAATTAGCATTGAGGCCTATGGGAAAATATTTGGTGGTGTCTGTCCAATACTTAAACACCCTGTAAACGTCTTACAGAATTAAAAACAATATTGTGTTTAACCTTTCATCCCTACGAACCTCAGTGCCATGATCATTTCTACTGTTTAAGAGAGTTTATAACTGTCTGCAGGGATGAAAGGATTAATGTTAATATCACACATTATTATTAATATTTTACCTCTACAAACAACTGAGACGATGTCAACAGCTAGCTTATCCAGGTCAGCGAAGTCATTCACGAAGAAAGCCCTGTATTTCTTGGGGTCATCAGCAATGCCATATATCTCTATTTGACTAACACCGGGCCCTACCCCGACTGCAATAATCTGAATTCCTTGAGCTCTCAATACGTCAGCTTCTTTCAGGGTGGCTGCTCTGTTATTTGATGCACCGTCTGTCATAACAAACAGCAGTTTTTGAACACCTCGCTCATATGGAGGAAATATTTTGGTCCGAACGTCGTATAGTGCTCCGGCGGTATTTGTCGATCCCCCTGTTGTGTTTTTCATAATCTTTACCTCATCAATAATAGACTGTTTAACATGGAATTGAGTTAAATGAAACACGACATTCGTTTCACTGGCAAAACGAAGTACACTTACACGAACTTTGTTAACACCAATCTCAAGCCCCTCTACAACACTTGTGACAAAAAGTTTCGAAAGAAAAAAATTCTCAGCGCCTACACTACCACTAGAATCTAGGAGAAAGGCAATATCTGCTTTTTTCACACAAGCTGAAAATGTAACATACAAATATATAAATTACCTTATTTGTCCAGTTTTTTCATTTCCATACAGAAAGTCGATTATACTTTTAAACGATATATCTAGCGCACATTTTAGCGGTTTTAATGCTTATAAACATCTGCTTAATATTATGTGCACTACAAGTGTATATATATAAATTGCAAAAAAAATATTGAATGTGTTAAAGTACTTAATTCGTGTTACAGTACGTGACAAGTCATAAGTCAACAATATCACCAAACAAACCATTGATCAACAATTTTCAGTTAATCATATTTCGTACCAAAACAATAAACAACCTTATAGACACTTTCACGATAACTGCGGTCCTGTAAGATTGAGTGGCAAAATGATACAGATTCCCAAAAAATGACGTCAAGAAACAAATCAGTTACTATAACGACGTTGATGTTTTTGTGGGTATTTGTATCATTTTGCCCCTCAAAGTCACAGGATCGCAGTAAACGCGAAAGGGTCTACTGAGCCATCTAATCTAACTTTTGCAGTATTCACCTAACAACGTGTACAGTAGACTTGCTCAGTCTTTCTTTTTAAGCTTGTTACTACATAGTCTTTTTATGGGCCATCGTAATATTTTTCAGACAAAAAGCTGTTGATTCAGTATTTTGGTAAGGATTTGTAAAGCTATAAATTTGACATCAATGTCGTTCT
The DNA here is from genome assembly GCA_030159075.1 of Atrina japonica. Taxonomy (NCBI): domain Eukaryota; kingdom Metazoa; phylum Mollusca; class Bivalvia; order Pterioida; family Pinnidae; genus Atrina; species Atrina japonica. The sequence continues at coordinate 18,788 of BROG01000501.1, read as the reverse complement.
CCTGAATGCATATCGTAAACATACTATTGTTTTGATGTTTAGATAGTTCGACTTAATGATCTCATGAATTTTCATCATGTAGCAAGTCGGTCAACCATTCATGTTTGTCGAATAAATAATATTGTATTTGAAAATGCAATGTTGCTCTTTACCTTTGAAAATACATTATAAGACTTAAACGGCAATTAGATTTTTTAAGATGTTTTAACAAAAAAAAAAGATATACATAGGCAGAAAAATTCTTAAATTGCTATATATTTTGTGAAAATAACTTGCGAAAACCAGCTTGGCAATTATTGTTTGCAAATGATTAATTCGATCTTATTATTTGTATTTGAATATGACAATTATGCGCCAGTATATATTATAGCTTTTGACATATTATAGCTTTTGAACCATGCATAATACATTTTGTATTCCGTAGTTATCGTTAGTAGTTAATGTTTAGATGACAAGACAATTGTGAAGTACCATTGTGTGATCATGTGTGAAACATACCAGAAAAATGTGGTTTTTTCCTCGTATGAAATTCAAAAAAGAAAACAGATATTAATTTCCTTTCTTTTAACATTTTGATTTCAACGGAACCAACATTTTTAGAGATGCCTGGTTCATGAACAATTGAATGAAGAAGTCAAACCTACCTTCGCAATATGTGTTGAAACTGAAGGACTCCATCGGTGGGGTCAGTACAAAGGTCAGCGTCTGATTTTCAAAGTTGACCTTTATATGGCTTGGAGAATTATCGCTGATAGTGGTACTAAGTCCTGTTGTGGTGATGTTAAATCTGGTGTCTTCGCCAAACGCGTTGGTTGTGCATGTTTGTAAACTTGCGAGATGTAGACGAAGTATCCCGCTGTCAATTCTCGACTCTGTATTTACCCTAATGGCTAATTCATCCGCACCCGAGGAATTCGCAAGGAATGTATACTGTGCATTATTTATGGGTCCTGTAGCATCTATAAAGACATCAATTTCCTCAAAAACATCCAAATACTGCCCTTCCATGTTTCTTAGAAACGTTTTAACAACTCCACCATTAAATGACGAAACGGGCCCAGGAATAAATGAATACACGTCCTCAAATATTTGGATTACCTGAAAGTTATTAATTTATCTTAAACTGCAGTATTATGAAAATTTTGTAAACAAAAAGCAATTTGAAGGGAATGTAACATGCATGGTACACAAATACGTATGAAAGTTCGTGCAGATGATTGCGTCATAACCGGAAATAGCCATTCCTTTCTGTAGGTTACAGCCTCAGCCTTCGGTAATTATTGTCAAGATAAAGGAGGAGTGAAACTTCACTAACTTTGAGAGAGGAGGTTTTGTAAACATATGCAAATTACACAGTATCTTCTGAATTGTACCCTTATATATTGTTTTAGTTTTAAATGATGTTGTTGGCATTATAAATTATCAAATGGTATTGGTACAGTTGACTTGGGGCCTGTTAAGTACAATACAACCTATTGTGTCTTATGCTTTTCCGAAAACAGGAACCACTTTTCGGCAAAAGAGGTCTTTATACAGGCCTCAATAGTCTTTCACCCCTCACCCCTAAATATGCATTTGGACTGGTCTAAGTCACTGCTTTGCAGAAGAGTCCATAGTTTTTCTGGGGTGATGAGTTAAATGTAACCGTCAAACATTACTCTCATATCTCTTCTTTCAACGTGCACGCATAATTACAAAGCTTGATATTGTATACCAGAATTTGAATGTTGTTCTAGGCCACAGGAAAAGAAATATATTAGTCATATGGTAGCGAACAGAGAGACCGGTTACAATGTATCCTGGAAGAGTCCATCAGCCTCTCGCAAGTAAACTTGCAAACCTTCTCACAAAATCAGTTTAGGTTTCAGCGGGACTCGAACCCATGCTGACCAAAGATGACAGACACTCGGCCATGGATGAGCCTGTACGCTTACAATTTCGAAGCCTAAGTCATCGCGTATGTCATATACTTAGGTAAATTTGGTAAATCCCCCTCGGTTTCCACATTAAGTAAATGCTACAATTTGACCATTTATGGTCTTAAAAATCTGGTTTTTTAAGAGATCACCATCACGAAAGTGACATGATGTTTAATGTGTATGTGGCAAAATCTGGACTTTAAACTTGCTTGTTTATCCCATCTTTTGTAATAAAAATATCACTACAAAGCTTAAAGGGGCATCAGCTAGCTGTGATTTATTTTCAAATCCAGTTATTTCCTTTTTTGCTTAGATTGATATACAATAGTAAAAAAGAGATATAAACAGGCATGAACATTCTGAAACCCTTATATATTTTGTGAACATTGCTTGATAAACCCAGTTTGGCAATTATATACTTGTAATTGATTATTTCAGCCTTACTATTTGTATATGCATACCACACTGGACCTGACCTTATTTTCACAAAATATATAGGAATATAAGATTTTGTATGCCTGTGTATATCTCGTGTTTGTTATTGTATATCAAGTACAGGTAGTAAGAATAGAAAAACATATAACAAGTACAGATAGTACAAGTAGTAAAAATCGAAATAATATGTTTGGTTTACACAGCTAATGCCCCTTTAACATTTCATATGAGACTATCGCGAGGAGAGGATGGCCGTGTGGTTCATTTCATCTTGGATATTCATTTCACCTTTTTTGTTGTGCCGACGTCATCACTTTCGTCACATAATCATGTCGTCAATTTCACGTGTCTCCAGATTTAATTGATGACAAAATAAGAAGCGTTTGTGCTGAAATATGTGATATACTGTAAACCATCAGAACATTGGTGTGTGTGTATGTGTGTGTGTGTGTGTGTGTGTGTGTGTGTGTGTGTGTGTGTGTGTGTCTGTCTGTCTGTCTGTCTGTCTCTAACTGTATGTGTTTATGTATATTTATGAACAACATGAACGGTTCAACAATATTGAACTTTAACTTTAAATACATCAAATTTCATATAATTTAATCTAAAGTTGTTACTTTACTGCGTACCTGAAAACTGTCGCCCCTAAATATTTTCGCCCTATTACGACAAAAACATATCCACATCCATTTTACATTCGCCATAAATCACCATAGTACCATTGGTGGCATGACTTTCTATGTTTCAATAATTACGTTTCGCCTTCATTTTAAATTCGCCCCCCCCCCCCCAATGCAAGGCTAAGAATGGCGAAAATTTTGTTTATAGTAAACGTCAGGTCTTTATAAACTGTAACTGCATTTGTAAAAATCTTACAAATATTTTCACCACTACGTTCTCCTCACTGATGTCTAGCTCATTTTTCGGTACGTTTGGAATACTCAACAACCTGCATACCCGTTCCCTCTTTGTCAAGTTTTTCAATTTTGCTTTGTTACAAATAGCAGTGATGTTGGAGTGGCTGAGTTCTATAGCTTCGGAATCACCGGAATCAACTATCAGACTCAACATTCGCAGTATATACTCATCTGTAACCCGTATCAGAGGAATTGCCTGTTGAGGATCAAAATTAATTAGACGTACCTGATGAAATTATTATGAAAATAGTATTCATGGCATTGTTTTAAATCTTAATCTCAATATAAAAAAAATCTCACATACCAAATTATACATTTATAGGATGTCCAGAATAAAGATATAAATCAGGCAAAACTGGACAAACACGGACCTCTGGTAATCAAGAGGTGGGATCAGGTGCCATGGAGGAGTAAGCATCCCCTGTTGGCCGGTCACATCTGCCGTGAGTCAAATTCAAATGAAATACGTGAGGAACGAATCCTCATCACATTTGGTACAGACATCTCAACAACCGCCATCGAAAAGGCAAATCAACATTTCACTTAGTGAAAAACTGTCGCCTAACTGTAATACATGTGTATAAAATATTATATGAAAATAAGTCAATTGTCTTCTTGATATGATATTCATCACATTGTAAACCTCATTTCGCATGTAAAACAAATAGAGTGAAATGACTAAGACTTTGAATTTTCGCCAGAAAACCTAACAAAACTGAACAAATTGAACAAACAAAAAGTTGTTAATTCTCATTCTCCAAATTTGAAACTCTTTAGCCGAGCGGTTACAGCATCACCACCATTTAAAAACTGGCCGTAACCATAAAGGTGAAAATTTGTTGACTTGGCGTAAAACACAATCTAAAGTAGTTTTAAACATTTAGTATTTGTAAAAGGATATATTTACCTTCAAAACGGTAAACAATATATATTACTTTCAAAACGGCAAAAAAGGATATATTTAACTTCAAAACGGTAAAAAGGATATATTTACCTTCAAACGGTAAATAAGGATATATTTACCTTCAAAACGGTAAAAGTGCATTCCAAGGAAGGCGTAACACACACCGTCTGATTTATTCCGACAAGTTTTGAACTCGACAGCTTAAGGATTCCTGGAGTTAGATATTAATCTTAGCTAGATGATCTAAAGATATGGAATCCCTCACCCAACAAAGCTAAGAGAGATGGAGTTGTTCAACGTATCTCCAATCTTTCAAATAAATTCACATGTATGGCTGAATCCTATATTTTATTTCAAAGCAAATCAGATATGAATTTCATCATTCCCTAAATGCTTCACATTAATATCTTTTATAGCTCATAACAAGGCACTATAGTCCAACTTCGCTGACATTCTGACTTATATCAGAGTTCCTACGGCCACTGTAAGGAAATTCTATTTTTAGTTATATCCTCCATCGTGTATGGTCGGTGGGTATTCGGAGCACACAATTTTGAATCAGGACGCTCCACTGACCAATTGGACCAAATAATAAAATCTGATTTTGTTGTTTTCTGATGTGTATAAACAATTTTTATAAACTGTTAAATTGAACAAAATTCAATGTTCACGATACAACCATAATATATATGAACGTGCTCATAACTGTGTTTTACAAACAATATTTGAAGTCATCCATACTTAAAGTAGTAATAACCATTGGTCACAATTGTTGACGGGGGCATCCGAGGACACATTGGGCCAAGTCTCGATAACATTGGTCTTGTATTTTCTGACAGGAAGATTTTAAAATATCGTTTGTATACACATGCACTATTTGTATACACCTGTCAAAATTAACGAACGAACATTGATAAATATGTTTAGAACACGAAGGTATTCTAATCTAGATTCAGTAACTATGGTCATTTGAAAGGAATTTCTAGTGTTAGCAATGGTGGTCATCTGGGATGATGGATAGGGATGTCAGAAACAATTTTGAAAGGGGGTAACCAAAGGATAACTTAAACTAATTCTGATTTAACGACTCCGTTGGTCTCGACGTGGATGGCGTACACTAAGTGAATACTACATTCGTTACAAATTAGAAATGAAACGTGAAATATATTTCTGTTAAATTAACAGGTTTCAATAACACTCGATTTCTTTAAATTATTTTTTCATCGAATTCAACCATTTCATTTGTCGTAATTAAAATTTAGACCAAAAATGTTTCAAAACACAGTTGGTTCAAATTTCAGACTGCCCTTTGATAAACTTTCAAGATCTTGTTAATCTCATTTTCATTGATTGAACATGACACACCTACAAGAGATCATTTACATGTTGCTATATAGCGGATTACGAACAATCCTTTACGCAGTATATTAAAAAACGAGAACGATGACAGATCGGGATTTTATTTGTTTGTTTCATGTATAGCGTTTTGATATTAACCACTACATATTGTTTGATATTATACATCTTCATAAATTCTTGCGATTCCATTGGACAATAAGCGTTGAATATTTTCGATTATCTCGATCATTTCAGGGTGATATTCAATACAATTATCATATGCGCAGAAATGGATGCGCGTACGGTTCGATCTTTTGTTTTTCTATTAGGCTATGTGATATTTAGGCGTAACCTCTATATGAGTCATGAAATAGACATTTGCTCTAATAGGTAGACTGGAACTGAGAGAAACATAAACCGAATTTAAATGATTTGACATAATTGATACATCGTTGTTAAATATATTTGGCAAAAGGTCATGCTTGCCTTGATGGAGGCTTAGGATTCAAAATCGACGCAAACAACGATAAAACATATCGATAGTGTTGGGTATCGAAGGCATTTTTGTTACAAACTTGATGGATTTACGCAGGGTTTTTTTGATAAAGAATAAAAATTGTCGTGTTTTAACTAATTCAATAGATAATATATGCTTCAGTACAGTGGATCGGTATAATATAATAAATATAACATTCCTGATCGGGTGGTAGTGGAAATTGTCACCCTTTCCGAGGTTGACAATGATTATCAAGGGGTGACAATTTCCACTACCACCCTCTCAGAAATGGTATATTTATAAAATGTGTTACCTGTAGTTCGGACATTCTCTGTTCTGTTGTATTTTTTCAATAAACTATTTTTTCATGGAAACAGAAATATCTTCAGATAAAAAGGATTAAAATAAAATTAATTTCTTTTAAAGAGCACTTTTAAGAGGCATTAGGTGTTTTTTTCAAAATTTTGTTTTTCTTGTTTACTACTTAAATTGATATGCAATACCAAAACAGAGATATACACAGGTATAAAAAGGCTTAGCTATTTGTATATGAATACCAAACTGGACCTGACCTTATTTTCACAAATTATATAGAAATATAAGATTTTTTACGCATGTTTAAAGCTCTTAATTGCTAATGTATATCAAGTACAAGTAGAAACAGTAGAATTTTTTTTTGTAAACACAGCTAATGCCCCGTTCAGATAAAAATGGCGATATATTCAAATAGTGGCTTTCCTTTGCTGTATGCGAATGTTTAAATATCATATCACTCACCGATCGTGACCTCTTTTACATCTGCATTTGATTGTGGATGTGTTTCAAAATGATTGACAATAAATTCCATTGCATGTGATATTTCAATCTGAAATATAATGAGTGACATATTCAGACAAATGACTTAACATATACGTTTTGAAAAAGCTGTGGATTAATGTGAAACATTTAGAATAAAATAGAATGTTAAGTCACTTTTGCCGCCATACTATATATGCATGAGCCAGCGGATGGGAAAAGGCTCCTTGGGATATTTTTTTTGGGGGGATGGGGATTCTTGATTTCTATGTTTTCAGAAAATTGAACATCTGAAGATTATAAAAATACAATATCTGAAAGACAAGAGCAATTGTTTTGGTTTCTGGCACGAAAATCTGAATAATTAAAAATAGTATGTCAGACTGAATTCCTTGTTTTCTTGCATTTCAATGCTTCAGAACTTTTTTCTCAGCCGTTGGCTCAATACACTCTATGCATAAAGTCAGAATGTGCAACTCATGCCAATGTGGAAAGTGAACGGTTGTTATGAGGGTTAATGAGTGCTTGTTTACTATTATTTGAACTTAGTGCATCTGGCCTTTTGTTTGTGTGTTTGTTCAAGGACATTATTACTCTGTCATCATGTTACTATATTTAGCCATAGGGACTTTCCAGAATCTTGTAGGAAGAATATTTTCCTATCTAGTGATTTCTAGATTTAGAGTATATATACAAAGATGGTCAGGTATTCAGGCAGAACAATTTAGAACAAGTTAAGAACAGCTGAGACTATTTTTTAGACCAAGTTATAGGATAGCAGACCATATTTTTTATATTGGGATTTATGTGAGAATAGTGCATATCAATATTACATACAAATTGGACTTTATTGTATATTCAAGTGGATCCTTTTAATATTACATACGGATTGAAATTTATTGTGTATTCGTGTGGATTTCTGAACTGGAACTGAACTATGAGTGTTGATTTTAATTACTGTAAACTGTCATTCAGATTAAGTTTTTATTTTGTTATTGTTAATAGAATTTTATAAATTTACTTTACTGTGTTCTTGATGTTTGCTGGCATATTTTAAGGTAATTCTGACCTCATAACAACGGTACAAACACCACATGATACCCCATGTTTCTACTATTGTTATCACTTAAACATACCAGGGAATGGGGTAGGTAGATGTCCTTACTGTTGATATCAGCGACCAGTAAAGCGTTGAGGTGGTCAAGATACGTGGTAGCATCTGTTGCTGTTATAACCGTGTCCTCATATATGTTTGTAATAGTCTGGACGATCGTTCCTGTAAATAATGACAAAAATATCATAGAGGAGAGTTAACAGGGAGAACAAATACTGCATACTTGACATTTTCGCTCCCGTTTAATTTTAGCCGTTTTCATTTTTAGCTTAGAGGGCGAATTCACCATGAAAGCAAAGTTTTCAAGCTAAATACTTGAAGGTGATCTAGGACGAATTTAAGGGGAAGAAGGATACCCTGGGGTATATAAAAAACTTATCATCAGATTTTTCTTAATTTTGCATACTTATTCATAATGAATATATGAATTAATAGAATGAATAATCTGGAACATTGTGGGTATATAAGGGATATTTGCATATGCAAGAGGTATGTCCCTTTTCCATAATTTTGATTCTTTTCAATAACTGTCCTATGCATTATTAAAAATTAGTCATTTATTTACAAAACTAATATTTTTCTAGCTAACTTGAACCTTGAATATGACCTTGACCTTGACTAGCGATGTCCTTCATCAAAATGAACCTTTCCTGTAAAAAAAAGTATCATATACAATAAGAAAGTAATGATAATTTATGTCCAAATGTGACTGTGCCCAGAGAAACAGACAGAGCGACAAAAGATGACAGACAGTGTTAAGCTGTGTTTCATAGCTGATAAAAAAAAATGACTATTAAATTAAATTTTTCACAAAGAACAACTTAATTTACTTCTTACTGTGAATTTACCATTCAATTTATGTCTTCTGTGGAGAAATTGATGTCATCTGGGGGTTTTTTTGTTTACATTGGCAACGCCAGTTCCAGTTTATATTAATTTATTGACATTCTGGTCACGTGACCAGGTGTCCGTCTTCCCCCTAAGACGGGATGAATATGTTTTCTGTCTTAGAAGGGCTAAAATAACTAGGAGATTAATATTTCAGGTATACGATTGTCCCTGTGAACAGTTATATGTTGTTGTTGTTGTTGTTGTTGCTGCTGCTGCTGCTAACGTTCCACTCAAGAATCTTTCACTCAGATAGAGACGTCACCAAATGCCGATGAAGGGCTTCAAATTTTGGCCTGTGCTCGGCACTTTCGACCATTTAGCAGTGAGATTTCTTTAACGTTTTTTTTACTGTCTCATCCAAAGGACAGGAATCCGACCTGCCGCCGACTGGACTCGAACTCAGGACTTCACGATCAAGAGTCGAGCGCGCTACCGACAGCTTGAATGGTATGGACGGACGTTATTCGCAAATTCTAGGAAAAACAATCCCACCGAGAGAAATCGATCAAAATGCATTATCCCTTCGCTCATATTACAGATTATCATTCATATATGTACTAATGTATCTATTGACAGAAACGATCATTATATATTTACATAATAATAATTTTATAATCCATTTATCAATTTATAAACAGAATAATTTTGTATACAAATTGTATACAAAATGTAACTTAGGCTCGGCAGTGTTTATACACACCAAATTTACATGCGGAAATGCCACAAAAAATCCTAAAAGCAAACTTTTATGGCTATGACATTTTAAGTAATAGCAGAACTACGCTAAGCAACCGTCCATCTCTGTAATCCGATAAAAGACTAAATTATTTTTAATCCAAAGCTATTCTCGGGATCCTTTTAGACATAAATGTTTCCAGTAGTGTGTCGTTTATTCAAAACAAGAATTCAAAACACAACGGTTTAAAGCAGATATCAAACAACTGAATTATAACCTATTAATTGGTTTACAATTTCTTCTCGTTTCAGATGTTTATTTTAATTCCAGTTGATCAAAGACAAAGTGAGCAAATATCTAAACAGCATCGTGATATTCCATGTACTGTACTTGATTTTTAGTAAACCATGAGTTGGTGTTTGTGGCAAGAAGCATCTTCCATTACAGTGTTGTGCATAGTTGATAACTAATCTTTGCTCGAATTAGAACCATAAGGAAAGCTTGCATTATCAGTACCAAGTTAAGCTACAGTGTTGTGTTAAGTTTATATAAATTTTATGCTCCTTCAGCAGGAGGAATTAGAATACAAAGAAAGCTTGTATTACCAGGCCAAGTTAAGCTAAAAATATGTTACACAACTTACCATAATCACTCAGTGTTTGTCCGATCAGCATCGACAGAAGAACAAGAATCTAAAATAAACCATACGCAGTTATTAATATGCTGTACAGTCTCGGGTCAAATGTGAATCCTCAAAAAATAATTTATCTATATAACCATAGTTATTCAAAATATGTTGTAATTGACATAAATAAAATCTGTTTCCAAAGAATGAGATCAACACTAACCACATAAAAGATATTACAATGCGTTGGAATTTGACTTTTTGAATTTTGAATGGTGTTTTACGCTACACACAATTTTTCAGTTAAATGTTTTTAATGGAAAGAACCCGGTTACAATGTACCCGGGAAGAGACCATCGGTCCTCCACAATTAAACTGGCAAACTCTCTTACAAAAGTCCAGCGGAATCGAACCTGTGCTGACAGGAAGTGAGAGACTTCATACTTTAAAGCGCGTTGCTCTAACCACTCTGCCATGGAGGGAGGCCCCATGAGGGATCGGAAAAATATTAGTTATATATATATGTGTTACGGTTTCATATCACATGCCGGACTTCCTGATTTTCTCTATCCGGGAGTTATATGTTTTTCAATAATAGCGTTTCATGCAAATAGCATGACGTCAAAGATTTATTGAACACGCATCACATCAGGCGGTAGATACGTAAAATATATACCGCCTGATCAGGGACATATGGTGTGTGTGTGTGTGTGCGCGCGTGTGCGCGTGTGTGTGTGTGTGTGTGTGTGTGCGTGTGTGATAAATCATCTTAATTATTGTTGCAATGGATTTTGTTTCTTTTATACCCCTCTTTAATGTTTCACTAAGTATATTGAAATGCGACCTGTTTAGAATATTGATTCTAAATAATGAAATATGCCAATTGGCATTTTCAGAAAAAAAAAAATCACAAGGGAGACAATTTATCGCAGCGGCAATATTTTAACCCATCCCTAGTATTGACATATTTACAAATAATTATGGTTGGATAGCCATAAAATATTGATTTTAAATAAAGTTACATATCAAAAAAATTTTTAGAATTTTTTTTATAGAAGGGTCATTTTATCGCGCCTTGATATTTTGACCCCCCCCTCCACCCCTAGTATTATTTAGCCATACAGCAAAAGTATTGATCTCATGATCAGGAAATATTGATAACATTTTTAGAAAAAAATTATATGGGGTTCATTTTATCTCGGGGGGGGGGGTGAATTTATCGCTTTGATCCCATGACCATGTAATATTGATTGTAAATAACGAATAATGCAAATAGACATTTTTAGACAAATTTTCATATTGGGGTCATTTGATCGTAGCTGCGATATTTTTAACCCCCTCCCCGCCCCACATCTTGACATACTCAGAAATAATTATTGTTGGATAGCTATGAAATATTGTTTTTAATTTAAGTTATATATTAAAAAAAACGTTTTAGTAAAATTTTCATAGGGGGTAATTTTATCGCGGTCGCTATATCTTAATCCACCACCAACACCATCACCACCCCCCCCCCCCCCCGTAGTATTCACATATTAAGCAAAAGTGATGACCAAATGGCCATGAAATATTGATTTTAAATGACGCAACATGCCAATAGACATTTTTAGAAAAAAAATTATATGGAGGTCATTTTATCTCGGGGGGGGGTCAATTTATCGCTCTGAGGGTGGGGGTATATATATATATATCGCGGGTGTCAAAATATCGTATGACACTTTATCAATGTTAATTAGAAGATAAATGTACTTCTGTCCTTGTATTAATACATATTATACATAATAATTAGCAATATCATGGTCTGCTTCTACTTGGTTTGAAAGAGTACATGAAAGAACTAAGGTTAAAAATTGTTAAAATGTTAATTAACTTCCATTTATTGTTAGGACATATTAATGTATATCAAATCAGTTTTTTTGAAGGTAAAACACGAACATTTAAACCCACAGTGTGTAATAGTGCTCATGCTATTTTGAGAGGGTTTGCACATCCTGAGTCATGAATGGGTAATAGATATGTCTGTCTATCAAGCATGATGCAATTTATATATTATGACATGTGCTTGATCATTGCAGGTTAATACAATATATATATATATATATATATATATATATATATATATATATATATATATATATATATATATATATATATATATATATATATATATATATATATTTGCGTGAGCGTGTTTGCATGTGTGAATGTACGTGTGTGTAACATTACAGTTTTCTATTCTATTAACATTACATAGTACATTGCTGTAATACATTAATGAAATGAAATGAAAATATCATCTTGAATTTATTTTATAAAATCATACTTAACCATGGAAAATTATTTTATGAACCTTAAGTTATATAATTCTGTACACATAATTCTAGAGACTAAAGAAGTCGAGGAAATAGTTGAATCTTTACCGTTTAGATAATATGAACAGCCTCCATTACAAAAAAACAATTATAGTAAAGTAATATTTCGCACTGATAACACCATTTGAATTCTAAATTCTTCAAAAGCTAAGATCTTATCATCCTTGTACAGTGGTTACTCTTAGACAGAATCGGCTACGCATTTAGATTTATTATTTGACCTTGTGTCATACCACTTTCCCTTTAGGGAATCTATTTTAAATTGGAACTAAGTTGATGAAGTCTAATTGACAGAAACGACCGTCCTGAGTATTATATACTTTGATATTAATTATGGTTATAATGTTTATTATCTACGACTTCATATATATTATTTACAAACAATAATACAAGGTATCGTTATTGATCCAGACTTCAATTACACCTCACATTCTCAGAGGAGCAGATCAATTCTTCTGCAACATGTAATTTTTTACTTAACGTATGACTTTCATATTATCCAAATCAATTTATGTCGTTTCATTACAATAACAAATAACATTATCTTTTGATAACATCATTTCATATTACATACCTAGTATCTGGTATTTCGGTACCAGCTGATAATCTTGTACTAAAGTAATATTTGGCGCTGATAACACCATTTAACACCAAAGTTTTCTTTTTGCAGTGGTTATTCTTAGACGGATTTCGGCTATACTTTTAGATTTATTATTTGGCCTTGTATGATACCAGTATCTTTTTAGAAACTACATATATATTTTAAATTGGAGCTGATGAAATCTAATAGACAGAAACGATCGTCTTGGGCATTATAACTTTAGTATTATGTTTATAATATTTATAACCACTAGGTCGTAACTTTTGTTTATAATATTTATCTTCCTAAGTATTCGGAAAAGTTTTATTTTTAATACAAAAAAAGTAATAAAATGAAATAAAAAGTCAATGAAAAAAATATGGCTCGCCAAATTCACATTATTGAGATTGACCTAGTTTTTCTCCAGTTAAAACTACATCAATGACAAAAACTAGGTTTTACTGAGAAAAACTTATATAAACTGCGCAAATATCACATAAAGTTGAACCTTGTTTCTCGTAAGAAAAACCTTGGTTAACTGCGAAACACTAGTTTAACTTCTCCACAATCACATTATAATAATTAAAACTATGCTTTATAAAGTTAAGCAAATTGTGTGTGTGTGTGTGTGTGTGTGGTCACGGGACATACGTATTCGTCATGACTTCAATATACACACAAACATATAAAAACAAAAAGGTCGAAATCTGATTATACAGCTTCAAACGTGACAAAATTTCGATGACATCATTTGTTTAATTTTACAGAATTCTAGTTAAATAAATTCATATTTATAAAATGCATTCGTCTTAAATTTACTTGATATATCAATGGGAATATGTAAGTTTTAGCCATAGAGAAAATTTTTAAGATCCTTACATGTTCTTTAAGTATATTTAAGTCATCTCTGTTCACATACAATAATTTTGTCTCTCATAAAATCAATGTGTTTTCAAAATATTCAGAGTAGTTTTTTATATTTTAGATAGATTCAAAGTTTGAATATTGAGAAACATCGAGATATGGCGAAAAGGCAGAAATCAAACTTTGGCAAACGGTCAGTATATTATGCGACGGTCATTATGGTACGCCCAAATTATAAAAAGTATAAAGTTATAAAAACCACAGATACCAAAGTATTAATCGAAAGAAAGTTCCCGAGACAATATACGAATGTTCGTGTATATATTGTCTCAGGAACTTTTTTTCGATTGATACTTTTTTTACAGAGGTTTCGTCTAGTTGTCTTTTTCGAAACCAGTGGCAAACTACGTTTAACTTGAGAAAAACTAATTCTAACTCAATAATGTGCAATAAGTTAGGGCTTTCGGATGAGACTTCTCCAAAAAGGAGTTTGCCATGCCAGGCGTGTCAAGTTACTCAGAATCTCTATTATTCATCGCAATCTGACAAAACATGCATACACCAACATACAAACACAGACACATGATATATATATATATATATATATATATATATATATATATATATATATATATATATATATATATATATATATATATATATATATATATATATTACATACCTTAGGAAATGTACAGAATGTTTTTATATCTGTATCCATTCTTCACTTCGCTCTGTTTTTCCTCATTCCTCCATTTATATGTAATAAATGATTTTTCGATTCTTGTGAAAATCATATACATAACTAAACAATTCTTTATATAAATTGCAAATTCGTTGAATCGTTTGAAAGAAATATCAGGGGACAAGTTTATTTTATACGTTCCATATATGTTCAATAAATAATAGAAGAGCGTGACATGAAAATATGCAGCAAGTTTATACAAAACATTCATTCGTTATAGGAAAATCCGTTTGTTTTTTCATGTTTTTGGGGGTTGTTGTTGTTGTTGTTGTTGTTGTTGTTGTTGTTGTTTTTTTTTTTTTTTTATTGAATCTTTCTTCTCTCATATGGAGACGTCACCAAATGCCGGCACAATCACGGACAGTATCTTTTATATTGTGTAAACAAGAAATCATTTCGACTTTTGAGCAGTAAATCAAACAGAGAGAGAGAGAGAGATAGAGAGAGAGAGAGAGTTTATGTGTTTGCTGTCAACGTTCCGCAAATTTTATATATTTTATATTTTTTTCGATATAATAGTTTTGTTTGAGATTACTCTGTTTCACTAGTTGAATTGTGTTGAGTTGTTCTTTCGTTGACTGTTGTTGAGACGTCTGTACGAATTGCGAAGAGGATTCGTCCCTTACGTATTTCATTTGCACTTGACTGGACTCGATAGGGGATGCTTACTCCTCCACGGCACCTGAACTCACCTCTTGGTTCCCAGAGTTCCCTGTTTGTCCATTTTTACCAGATTTGTATCCATATCCTGGACATCCAAAAGATTTATAATTTGGTATCTGAGATGTTTTATATTTTACTACCTATCGCTGTTTCGCCCTTTCCTAATCTACTGTGTTTATTTTTCTATATAGATTTGTATAAATGTGGTAAGCGTACAGCGTTCTGCACTGTATAACGACTTGCGTCATTTAGTGTTAAAACATTTATATTTGTCTCTAAAGATGTATTATAGTATACCGTTGTTTCGTATTTACTTGACAGTGCCACTACTTATCCATAAAAATTAGTTTGGAACCATGTAAACTAGACACTTTTCTATTCTACAGATTTTGACTTTTACCGTTACGGAGTTAAGGGACTTTATTCGTAAAAAAATGATACGAATTTAAAATGTTTGACAATAGATCAAGTTTGCTTTCACAAATCCTATAAAATTTTGATGCAATGCCTTGTTCCCTGGAGACTAGGCATCTTTCGATTATTTCTATTTTGCCGTTATAGAGATATGGGACTTATTCGTTAAAATTTAATAGAAATTATATATGTTTGACAATAGGATAAATTTGCTCTTACGAATCTTTTAGAAACGTATACACACTATTTTATTCAATGTTGACTAAGAACCTCCCGATTTTATAAATATTGACTTTTTCCATTACAATGTTACGGGACATTATTTGTTGAAATTAAATAAAAATTGGATACGACGAGCATATCTTGCGCCATTTCCGCAGCTGTTTATTTCAAATCCATACATAAAGAGTTATAATTCAATTCAAATGACCGGACAGGGTTAAGTCTATTGAACCCTTTCATTACCAGGGCCAGTTTTAATTATAGGTAATGCAGCATACAGACATTAAAATACACTGATAAGAGTTACCGTTCCAGCTTATAACCATACATACGAGAGATGTCAGTAGCGATGACGTACTGTTCTGAAGTTACACTCCCTCGCCAAATAATGTGAATTGGTTACTTTTAGCATTACGAAGCATACTATCCCGTTTTCATTTTTGGATTTACCTGAAATTCTTATACAACACGCCGAAACAAAAAATGTGATAAAGGAATGATAGCATGCTCACAATTGTTAGTTGAACAAAAACTTGAAATATAGTCGAAGTAGAAAATTTGGATCTTTGCAAATACAACATCTCTCTCTCTCTCTCTCTCTCTCTCTCTCTCTCTCTCTCTCTCTCTCTCTCTCTCTCTCTCTGTCTCTCTCTGTCTGTCTGTCTCTCTCTCTCTCTCTCTCTCTCTCTCTCTCTCTCTCTCTCTCTCTCTCTCTCTCTCTCTCTCTCTCTCTCTCTCTCTCTCTCTCTCTCTCTCTCTCTTTCAATGCTTGTGAGTCTATGAACTACATTTATCACCTCGAATAACTATTAATTATTCATATTCCAATGCCCACCAATACATATAAATCAATGTTTAGAGAAAAGGATAATTGCGATAACTACTGAAATGCATACTATATCCATGATTCTGTTGTGTTTTAATCTGAATTTATTCATGGATGCAGAAGAATTTTTCTACTTTGTTCCATTTTGTTACTTTTCAGTTCGTTAAGGATGATGTGTAATAGCTGCCTCGCGTTTAATTTCATTTTGGTTCTCTCGTTACTGTCATCTTTGTAAATAATTATTTTATCTTTTTCATGAGAATAATTTTGAAATACATCTGTTTTATAAATCAAGTGTAGGGATGTTTTCTATGGAATAAAATATCAAATTTAATATAGGATTTGGAAAGTTATTGGATGTGCCGGTATATAAAATAAGATGAAGATACCCATGCAAATTATATTCCAAGGAGATATTTACTGTCTTCCTCTTATCCACTAAAGCTCTAACATCGGTCTCTCCATACCAGCCTTTCAAAATCATTAAAGGAGTCGTAAACAAACTTCCACAGGACCAAAGACCAGTGTGTATGGAAACGAAATAATAATTCTGTATATTCGGGGGGTTATCCTTAAGAGGTTTATAAATCCACTGTAATAAAAATATAGAAATTGATGTGCAACACAATATGTAATCCCATGTATGCTGTGGTCATATCACGACAACTTGAGATTTATTTCTAACCGCCATCTTGTATCTGCATCTATGGGGAAATATATCATATACATGTATTTATATATTTCACTGTTATAGGGCGGGCAATCCTTTTGACTCTTTCTTAACAGCTTCCACATCATCTATATTTTTATATTTTTTAATACAGCATTCATTTATGAGTATAAAGCTCAGGTTTTACAAGACCCAGTACATCCACTTGGCTAGGGAATATAGGGTATTGGCTGGTTTTCACTCTCTACTTCCTCTAGATCACAATCATTTCCATTTCCTTCATAGACGAATGAAAAGAGGATAGAAAAGGGGAGAGGAAGATAAAATTTTCAAATAAAACAAACCACACACACACACACACACACACACACACACACACACACATATATATATATATATATATATATATATATATATATATATATATATATATACAGTAAAACCTGCTATAGCGGCCACCTCTACTCAAGGGTTACCTGGTTATGAAGGCCAGTTTTTTCAAGTCCCTTGACTGCATACTTCAACTAAATTGAACCTGTGTATAAAGGCCACCTGCACATAAAGGTCAATATTTTCTGGTCCTCCTGGATGGCCTCTATATAGAAGTTTCTTTGTATATATATATATATATATATATATATATAATATATATATATATATATATATATATATATATATATATACATGCACGTAAGTACGCTCGTGCTAATTTCACATTCATATTACTCGCAAACTAATGAATATACAGAAATGTGATTAATATTTTAATTTTAGCATGATGCATAGTACATTGTCACTAAAAACGAAATCGATAGTCTTACTGAGATAAATGGACAAGTATGGGGTTTTAATGAAATCTCGGAGTTCTGGACCGTTTAACTTGGCCTCGAGGAGGAACTTCACTACAATGCATTAATAATTTTTTTCACCTTATTTTATCTGAAAAAACTTACCATTAAGATACGGAAAAATATCCATTTACAGGTTCAGTTTCATTTGCAGGTTCTTTTTTTCGCGACCTGCATATTGTGTTAGTTAAGAAGTGAAGAATAACAACGTTTTCGTTGTTAATTTTGTGAAACATAATCAATGAAACAATAATTCCTAAAATACATTTGATAAGTTTAATAATTTCCATGATTGATTAATTACTTATTACAGACTACTTTTGTTTGCGTTTTGATGTACCTTTTATATATTTATATATATATATTACTGTTGGCTGTTTATGGGAGTATATAATACACTGTAGTTTTCAACTCCTGCAAAATATCAGGTGCATTTGAAACTTTGGAGAAATTGTAGGATATTTAATAAAATCT